>BLKM01006251.1:3592759-3964515 GCA_013340265.1 Coptotermes formosanus | reverse complement strand
CCCCCCCCCATCTTTCTTTTCACGCTGTTATGGGTAGCAAGTGCCAGACTTAAGCTCGGCCCAGAAGACATTCTCGACCCCACTTTAACTGTCCTGATTGCTGTCTACTAAAGCTATATGTAAACTTTTGCAGGACCACAGTGTCTTTCGCGGGCTTCTCGAGATAACCCACTCGTTACACTTAATAATAATAATAATAATAATAATAATAATAATAATAATTTCCTTCCGTTCAGTTTATTCTGCCTTTCAGCTGCCGGCACCATAGAAACAGAAACAGATATTCAGATCATATTCTCAATATTATCATTGGCATTAACAGCTCAGTGATTATTGCAATATCGCTAACAGTTATAAACACGCTTGTAATGCTGCTTCTTCTCTAATTTTGCTCCTTTCTTGGTTCATACAATGAAATCTGTTTCGACATTACGTATGCATATTCAGTCACCTTATATAATATTTCATAACTCAAAACTAAATCTATGAAGGAACCCACTATTGTTTGCAGTTGTAATTGACCACAAAAGTATTTGCCATATTTTAATTATTTTTTATCTTCATATGTTAATTTGAGTGCTAAGAGAGAGCGAACTGTTTTACTTAAAGATGCTGTCAGCTGTTGTGATCACATAGCGTCAATAGTAGATAAATGAAATAAGAATATGGAGCAATGGCGGAAAGATAATGGCAGGGTAAAACCAAGGTACTTGGAAAAAAACCTGCCCCATAGTCACTTCGTGCACAACAAATCCCACACAGGCTGGACTTTGATCAAACTCGGGGCTTCATGGCGAGATTCTAACGACTAATCGCCTGCAGGTTTTATAACAATAGGCAGTAAGTTTATGCTTTTGCAGCATTTGTTTATTTAAGCGTCTATTTCTCTCTTCTTCTGACCTTCTTACCATATTATTCATTCTTACAGTCATTAGCACGTGTGTGCTAATGACTGTAAGAACTTCAAACACACATTTGAGGCCTTAGGTTATGGTCTCAATACACATTGCTAGAAGTTCAACAGACAGGCAATTCTTTCCGTGGATAGGAATTTGTAGACAGGCTGCACTAAGCACAGATAAGCTGCACTAATTTTAAGGGAATCGGTACAAGACTGCAACTGACTCTGTCCATGTGTCCCTTGACGCAGTTCTAAAGGTGATGGTTCTGTAGTTATACACATCAAATAAATAGGCTACTTGTCAATCGAATAAGCAACTGCAACAGGAAAAATATTTTAAAATAAGCATTAATATTGATAAAATGAGCAAAAATATCAGGCCAGTGGTCAGTGACAGGAAAGTGACTCGCAGTTCAGAAATATAGCTTTACAAACAGTTGGCCTAATATTCATTGTACGTATAATGGTGTATCCTGTTGCAGATCACCCCAAAGTACGTGTATTCTTGGCACATGGTGGACTGCTAGGTACGATAGAGGCAGTCCACGTGGGTGTCCCCATGATAGGCATCCCAATGTATGGGGACCAAAGTACCAACATGAAGATGGTGGCGGCAGCAGGCATGGCAACTATCTTGCAGTATAAAGACATCACCAAGGATAACGTCCTGAAGGCACTCAGGACTGTACTGGACAGTCCCAGGTGTAACACAGATATGTTTTTATGTTCTCACTCAGTTATTTTATATTACTCAAAAATTACCACTGCCACTAACACTGAAATTAAAAGTGATAACGGAAATAAATATGTCAATATAATGAAGGTCAGTCATCCTGACATACTAACTGAGCGAACACTGGAAACCTCAATCTGTTAAAAGCTCAGTCCTACCGCGCAATAAACACATTGCATCTGGGTTGTTAAACACCAATCAGTTAATGCTGTATAGCGAAATGATCTTTTTTCCCAAGATCCATAAAAAGCACAGAAATACAGAGGGAGGGCACGCATGGAATCTTAAAGGCAAAATGTGATGGTGCAAAAGTTAACCATTACGATACACGGCACTGGACACATCTATCCCAAATTCAGTATCACCACCTGACAGCAGCTAAAATTCTGTTGTGTTGGGTGAAGTAAAGTACGATATGAATGGAGAATGAGATACAGGTGTGGACTTCTGACCGAACAGTGTATGCATTATACAGTACACAGCTACCCAGTGAATAAAAGAAGTGGGCATATATCCCTTTGTGCGGTGTGTCTTATATGATGTCGTAGGATTTACCAGGCAGGAGGTAAAGCAAAAATTAGGATAGTTCTTAAATCGTATATGATAATATTTAGTCAGAGAAGCATACAGATCCTTTTAGTAAGTATGAACAAATACAGTCGAACCCAGTTATAACGACATCGCTTTATACGACACCTCGTCTATAGCATCAGATTTTATATGGTATCAATTAATTCCTCAGTCTTAACAATAACGTTACACGGCTCGCTTATAACAACGCTCGTTTATAACGACACAAAATATTCAGTCCCCTTGATGATGTGGTGACCGAGTTCGACTGTATTTCACAGCCTTATAGAACTGTAAATGCAACACTGTAACAATTTGTGTCAAAGTGTATATTGCTTGGCCTGTGGGCAAACAGATAACACTTAGCGTTTTATTCGCACAGCTATACGGAGAACGCAAAACGAACGTCCAAGTTATTCCGCGACAGGCCGATGTCACCGATGGACACAGCCATCTACTGGACGGAGTATGTCATCAGACATCGTGGAGCCCCACACATGAGAACGGCCGGAGCTGACCTACCGCTCTACCAGTATTTGCTCCTAGATGTCATTGCTGCGCTCGTAACAGCATTTCTGATAGTCCTCTATGTCATTTACTTTATATTCAAGAAACTTATAACAATTATCCGTGGAAGCGTGAAGGAAACATCACAAGGCAAGAAACAGCAATAACTGTAATACTGGGTTAGATAAGTCGACAAGTTATTCCTAGGCATGAGACAGCTTCACACACATATCTTCTGTGACTTGAATAATTGTGATTGTCTTACTTCAGAAAATACAACTTTGGCTGCAGGTTGAGGTGTCTTAGCGCCAGCTTGACAGAGGCCCGCCAAAAGCTGCACACATCTGAGAAGTATATATCTCTACAGAATGTATGTAATTGATTTAAACAGGGACCATAAATGTTACTCGTAGCTTTCCTGGATGAAAATAGCGATGTAATTGCCCTATTTGTTGTCAGCAAATAGTGTGTTAATGACTGGGTAAATAAAATACGAAAATTACCCCTTTCCCAAGACCGCTACCTATAACATTTTCACGGCTGTCCTAAAGTTACTGTGATTGTTAATAACTCCCAAATATCGAGTGAGATATAAAAATTAAAATTGCGACATTACCAAGAAATTCCTGAACACCATATTATTATGCAGTATTGTCCAGAACTGTACGTTATATAAATAGATCAAGTTATGTCAAAACTGCTACAACGATTTCAAAATGTATCACTACTTTGTATTTTAGTCATAGGGACGCACAAGAACGCAGAATTTCTCGGAGAAATTTTGAAACCCAAGATACAGAAAGCACAGCACTATGAGCAAATACATAAAAAGGAGCTCCACCTTGTGTTCTTATATAACACTGTTAGGTTCATTAAGAATATAAAATCAGATGGATGCAGGAAATGAAATATAAATGGGATAAACAAGAAATCCAAGTAAAATTCTCGTCGGTAAATAGCAACTGCTTAGGGACCACGATGTGAATAGTAACTGAGATATGGATACGAAGTGAATTAACGCTTTGTAAAGTAGTGTCCATATCGGGCTTTTATGGACATGTTAAAATAAAATCGGATATCTCAAAAGCAGATTATTCCTGATAGTAGTGCAACTGCTGACAAGAGATGAAAGCTTCTTCAAAATTGGTTACTTGAATAAAATCTTTTGTTTTGCATTCAGAATGGCCTGCAGGTGAACAAGATATCTTCTAAAAGATGCTGGGGAAGTGAAATCTTGTCCTGTCAGATTTAAAATAATTTGGCATTCAAATCTATTCCAACATCAGTTGCTTCTGGGTACTGACTGATGGTTTTCATTTGAATACTGAACATAAGGCCTCATTTCAAGCCCAAAATGTCATAAAAATCACAAATGAGAAATGGTGTGAACTTTTTTGTACATACACGTAAATTATGTCGTGGAATAAAGCTAAGATTGACTCTTCACTGACTCTGACCGTGGACACTGCCTAACTGGTTCTGACCGACAAACCGATCACGAAGACATCACACTAAGTGACTGTTGCGCTGCCACGTCTGAAAGTGAAGCACACTGTCAATATATCGCTTCTGAATACAGAAGAATACAAGGTAAAAAGAACTGTGGTAATATACTGCTTGTGAAGAAAGAAGAATATGCTGGAGTCATTTATATCTTAATACTGCTTCTGAATCAAGAATATAAGAAGGAGATAAATGCATTGTAAATTAACTGCTTCTGAATGGGGATGAAGACCATAATGTAAGGACAGTGTTAACACACTGCTTCTGAATGGGGATGAAGACAATAATGTAAGGACAGTGTTAACACACTGCTTCTGAATGAAGCACACAGCGGTACAGTTGAGAGTGTCAACATATGTCGATTGGTGGAGAAGAAAACGCCTTCATAAACAAAGGTTATCATGGGATAGTATATTAGGAAGAGGAGGCAGTGAAAGTTTAACCATTTGTACTATGATTTATTAATGACCACTTCAAAATTTATGGATTCTTTCAGATGAATATTGAGTTATGTATTGTTTTATTACTGTCATAAGGAAACTAGATGGCGAAAGAAAATGCCAGCTTCAGACGAGCAATGTCCGTAAGTCCGGATTTTTCTTTAAGGTAAGATTCGGTTATCATAGTTTCATTTTTATTTGAAAATAATGGACAGACCAATAAAATGACGCAGTAAAAATCTTTTGGTTTTAAAGGGATTTAGACTAAATATTAATCTTCTCACACTCGAAATAAATTTTAGGACTATTTCTTACGTCCTGTGGAAACCATCGTGTGGCAAAACGCACAGATTTCTCAGAACATGTAATGCACAACTTGGAAACAGCTGCAATCAAACACTCAAATAAGTAATAATTAAATAATAAAGCGACTACTTAATTCAGAAAAACGCCAATTGTTTTAAATATTAAACGGATGGCTTAATTGCATACGTAAATGAAATATTGATCTCCTCAGATATTGAAGTCCATACAAGAGTAATGGCATCTCTGATTCTACGCCACTTATCAGCTGTTTCATAATTCCCTTTATGGCCTGCCACAATTTTCAGTCATGTTTCAACGTAGCTGACACTTCCTGTTGACTGCTTGCCTTGAATAACAAAGACGCTGCCCGTTCCACGCGACCCGACTCATGCGGTGTGGCACACGGACGAGCTCTGTGTGAAGATTCTCGAGTCTGCCATCGCTGCATCTTAGTGAGCCGGAATCTGCTAGCTATCGCCTGCATGTTTGCGGTGTTAGACACAACCTTGAGGTTTTATGGCAGTAAAGTGGGGAGACAGCAGCAAACACTTCCACGAAATCGGCCGCATTTTACGGAAGAATAGACACGACAGTGAGGTGGCAGGGTATAATCAATCTACTGTTCTAATGCATCCTCAACGTAACGCGTTTGTCACATTCCGGGTTTCCATTATTTCTATTATTTAATTGGCACACTAAGCTTCTCAAGGCCGACTACTTTTTCCTCGTCTTTTGTAGGTGAATAACACAAGACAGCACAGATTCACGAAGGATTCTGGACAGACTGTAAACATCTGCTGTACTGCAGCCCTCTCACCCGTTCAAGCACAACCCAGCCATGGTAAGTACAGCTGATCGGCAAGATCGAGATGCAGTATGTTCATAGTTTTGTTTATTCTAAAAGTGAACAAAAAACTTGCTGCTGCCTTAGTTTATATTTTTAAGCCGCTGCATTAAATGAACTGAGGTAAATTTACTGTGCAAATGTAGGACCGGGGGGGGGGGGGGAGTTAACGGGATATTTTACGACGTATTTGAAGATAATATTCTGCATTTACCAAAATGAACTGTGAAAAAGCTCTGTCCGGCCTGGCCGTGCTCAGGTACTTCTAGATTAGGAGTCGGGATCTTTACAATACACATGGTGAAGTTAGTGTCTGAAAGAAGGCCTTGAAGTCTAATTTAAGTGTTGTACGTGTTACAGATATATTTTAATTCGAAAAACACGTGAAAAAATTACTGTAAACGTGGAGTGGGTAGAAAGTGTTGTGGTCCATTTGAAAATATCTCCGTCAGGATAAGCGGTTTCCAGATACTTCTAGAATAAGTCAGACTGTACAATACGAATACTGAAGTCTTTGTAAGTACCTATATTTGAAAGCATTACGTGCTATATATGGGCTATATGTTAACTCCAGTTAGAACCTATGTGGAAATCTGAAGATGTACTTCTACAGATGCTTAGCCTGCGCCCTCTTATGGGGCAGGAAAAGGAACTGTGATTTACAGAAAATGGTGCAATATTTTATAACGAATTGCAAAACAACTAGGCTTGTGTACTTTTAAATGTAATTTTAAAGTGTTCTGTGTGGCTCCACTGAGGATGGTGAGATGTTACACCGAAACCTGTCGGGAGTTTTATAGGGTTTGTTACATTAGTGTACGAGTTGGTGGTGATGCATATGTTACTCGTATAATAATTACAGGTGTTTCACATCGTGTTGAGACATACGGGCCTTAAAATGATAAAGTAGCTGAACAATTCAGGTTATTGTTTAGGCACTGTGAGACTCTGCTTTACATTTCTACAGCAACACAGTGAAATTTCGAGTAAGATGGACTGGCAGTTGCCTAAAGTGGTTGTAAACAAGCAACGAATGAACAATTTTGGTGCACACGGATCTAAGAAAGATAGGCAGTCAGAATGGCATATACCGGGAACGGGTCCGAGATTGTGTCCAATGGCGGATATATTCGTAGCCAATTAGCACTGCTCAATTTCCGATTTCTGCTCCCACAATGGTCATTGTTAGTTTCTTCTATAAGTACCGGTATCTATTTAATGAATAACTATATTAAATAATTAGTACAATCAGCAGTGTCTTTATTACTGTTACTATATGCTGCTGCTGCTGCCGCCGCCGCCGCCGCCGCTGCAGCCACCACCACCGCCACCCACCACCACCACCACCACCACCACCACCACCACCACCACAACCACCACTACCACCACCACCACCACCGCCTATAGGTTATGGCTTGACCAAATACACTTAACTTGATAATAGCCTCATTCAGTATGTTTATCTAATTACAGGTGAAATTCAGAAATTACCTCATCTTCAGCACACTTCTGTTTTTCACTTCAAAAGTTGCGGCCTACAAAATACTAGCCTTGTTTCCCCATAGAGCAAAAAGCCATTTTGTGATGGGAGAGGCTTTAATGAAAGGTCTAGCGGCTAGTGGCCACCAGGTCTTTGTCGTCAGCCACTTCCCTCAGGCGCACTCTGTTCCGAACTACACAGACATCAGTTTGGCAGGATCTATGAAAATCGCCGTTGAGGACACCCCCCTAGAAAACGTTGGTGATGGTGATGTGTTACTGAGTGTTAATATGTTGGCAAACCTCGCGGTGGAAACATGTGAGAAGACGCTGTCTTTTCCTCGAATACTGGAGCTCATAAATTCTGAAGAGAAGTTTGATTTGATAATCGTCGAACTATTCAACACAGACTGCATGCTCGGGTTTGTTCACAAGTTCAAAATTCCCTTCCTTGCCATCGGAACGTCTGTCATGATGCCGTGGGGAAATGCACGCTTCGCTAATCCCGATAACCCGTCCTATATACCGCATCACTTTCTAGCCCACGCTGATCGGATGAGTTTCAGCGAAAGGATTGTAAACACTGTGTACCAAACGAGCGTGCAGTGGGCTTACCACTTTCTCATGGATATGCCAACTCAAAGGATAGCGAGGAGGTATTTTGGAGACTCGTTACCTCCTCTGGCCGACATCGCCAGGAACACTAGTCTCCTACTACTGAACACCCATTTCTCTATGAATCAGCCTCGACCATTTGTTCCACAAATAGTTGAAGTAGGTGGACTGCACTTGTCTCCGCCAAAGCCACTGCCAAAGGTACTGTCTTATTTTAGTTCGCTAAAAAAAATGAAGTTGACATAGGAGTATCGTTACTGTATGGAGTCACTATTTTATCTCACCTCTATCGTTTGAAACTTTCTGTCGGCTTCTTTATTGTACAGGATGCGGCAGAAAAACTTGACAGTTTTCAAAACTAAATAATTCGATGGCATTTCACTTTATTACGTAACATTTGTTATCAGTGACGAACTCAGTACATGCCATTTTATGTTTTGAAAAGTAAGTCACTCAGATGTCCCCGACCATTTCTTAAACACTGCCCCAAACTTCCTCGAAGATTTCCCATCACCCCGATAAGTCATCTGCTCAGAAATTGCTGTGAAGTCTTTCATTATTTTCTGCTTTAGTTCCTCAATGGTTCTAGGCTTAGAGACGAAAACTTTATGTTGAGATACCCACATCAGAAGTAATCACAGGCGGGAAGATCAGGTGAACGCGCAGGTCAGTGAACATCACCGCCAAGAGAAATGACATGTTGTGGAAACATTTTTTGCAGAACACTCAATGATGCCCTTGCTGTATGGGCTGTTGCCCCGTCTGGCTGGAACCATGCTGAAGAGAGATCGATTCCACGACGAGGTGACTTTGTTTCACAGAAGTTGCGTAACATTTCCACATGGCGCTCGGATGTCACAGTAACCGCTGCACCTTCGTTGCCTTCAAAGCAGTAAGGGCCAGGGAACCCAAAAGATGCGACCCCACATCAGACCGTCAATTTATCGCCCATGAGAGGACACGGATGGAGCTCTTGTGGATTTTCGGGTGCCCAGTAGCGATAATTCTGTTTGTTCACATAACCAGACACGTGGAAATAAAGCACACGAAAAATGTTTCCACAGCACGTCATTTCTCGTAGCAGTGATGTTCCATGACTTGCGAGTTCTCCTGATCTCTCCGCCTGTGATTAATTTTTATGGTCGCATCTCTAAATTAGCCTTCTAATCTGTAAACCTAGAAGCATCAAGGGACTAGAACAGAGAATAAAGGAAGAAATCGCAGCAATCCCGGAGCAGATGACTCGTCGGGTGAAGGGAAATCTTCGAGGAAGATTGGAGCAGTTTTTGAGAAATGGTGGGACACATCTGAGAGACGTACTTTTCAAAACGTAAAATGGCAGGTATTGAGTTATTCTGTGATAGTAACTGCTACATAATAAGGTGAAAGGTCATTGTGTTATTTCTCTTTGAAAACAGTCAGGTTTCTCTGCCGCACCCTGTATGAATGCAGTCCACTCAGCCGACGGCCCACATTAGTGCCTGGAATTGACAAAAGATAGTCGTGTAGTGTGCTTACAACTTGGGATTCTTCCAGCTCGTACCTTGTTCATATCTACGTGCAGGTACAAACTAAGGCAAGGAGAAGTAAGTCCCACGGATAGTAGGGAGAAGAATGTTCAAAGCCAACCCCTGTGGTGTATATGACACCGCCAAAACGCTTGTCGCCAGTGAAGTTTTTCACTGCCATTATCCACGCGAAATGAATAGTTACACAATTGGAGGAGGAAGAGCAACAGTTCGACAAGGACGAGGAGGGCTTTCTGTCAGTTGGACTTACTTCGTGGCCTTAGTGTAGGAAGTTACTCAACACATTTCTTTGTTAGTCATAGAAAATAAACGATATACAATATTAACCCTTTAAAGACGAAGCCCATCTGTTTTATATAAGGACTCAGTGCGTACCGCGCTGTAAACACTGTCCTTCTCGGTTATAAAAAAACAATTTCTTGATGTTGTATGAGGCAAAAGTTGCTGTTTGTTCTGAGATCCGTACAAAACACATAAACGCAATGTGGGCATCATGTAGAATTTTTTTAATGTTAAACCTGGTCGTATGTAAAGTTACCGCTAGGCTTTAAAAGGTTAACCAAAAAGGCTTACAGGCTGTGCATTTTAATTATCTGCAATAGGCAACAGGGCAAGTTGTGAATTTTAATTATCTGCAACTGGCAACAGAACAGGTTGTGAATTTTAGTTATCTGCAATTGGCAACAGGACAGGTTGTGAATTTTAATTATCTGCAACTGGCAACAGGACAGGTTGTGAATTTTAATTATCTGCAACTGGTAACAGGACAGGTTGTGAATTTTAATTAGCTGCAATTGGCAACAGCACAGGTCGTGAATTCTAATTATCTGCAATTGGCAACAGGACAGGTTGTGAATTATAATTATCTACAATTGGCAAAACTAATATTGTGGTCTTCGGACCTTTGCCGGTAGGAAAAACAGCATCATCTCGTAATGTAAGGTCCTGAGATGACTGCTAGTGATGGCACCTGTACTAATTGTCTGTTGCAGGACATAAAGAAGTTTCTGGATGACTCTGAACATGGAGTAATTTATTTCAGTCTAGGATCAGTAGTCAAAACAAATACACTCGCCGCAGACAAAAGAGACGCATTTCTGCAGGCGTTCGCGGAATTGCCGCAACGAATTCTGTGGAAATGGGAATCCGATACGATTCCCAACAAGCCTCCAAATGTGAAGATAGCAAGATGGCTTCCACAAGTGGACGTGTTACGTAAGTTTCAGTGCAGATTATCTCGCATTCTTCCAAAATTAATTAAGCCTAGCAAAGGACAACTAAGTTTAACTATGGAAATCCATGTTATCTGAAGCAGTTTAAGAATTTGCATGACTTCAGACATTGACGTAGTTAGGCAGTTTTTGCCTTTATTGTCTTACATCGGTCATCCCTGAAGACAGCGACAGTAAATTCCTCTGAAAGACCACAAGGCGACATGGTAAGACCATATTAAGAATCTTGTCTGTCCTAAGGGTTTAAAATCTGAACTTACGTTGCGCCAGTTAATGTTTTCGTTGGATGCTGCGTTATTGTGTGAACTCAGAGTGAATAACTCTCCTCACTTTGCCTAAGAAGAAACTGTGTTTGTAAAATCTTCCCTGCGTAACGAGTGGCATGAGTATTTAAATATGCTATATTACACATGTAAATGTTAAAGATACCAAAGGTTTTGCATCGTCTTCCAGGCCACCAAAATGTGAAAGTGTTCCTGACGCATGGAGGACTTATGGGTACGACTGAAGCTGTTCACAGCGGAGTGCCCATGGTCGGGATACCATTGTTTGGTGATCAGGAGGTCAACGTCCGTTCGTATGTGTCTGAAGGCTTTGCCCTCAAGCTTCACTTCAACAGTATCACCAAAGAATCTGTTCTGCAAGCTCTGAGGACCGTGCTGCACGACACGAGGTGGGACCCAGATTTTACATCAACCCTTAGATTGGTTAAAGGAGATCTATCATCTGTTGAAGTTATCTGTCGTCTAAGATGAATATAACAGTATTGTACACACTGGCGGCAGGGCCACAGTAAACGTTTAACGTACATTCTTCTACTTTTCTAGGGAAACTGACGATAAAAGCTGAAACCTCTCTTTGTATAACCGGTAATCTGATTTGAGATTTAAAAACTTCCTCCCGAATACAGATAATTGGCGGCTACACTAACCCCACTGGTGCAGCTCAATATGTACAGAAGTACATCTAGGCCAATTGTATAGGATTCAGTCTTCAAAGTTATATTAATATCCCCTCATCCAGTGATAGTTACGGCACATAAAGGAATATTACTTAATACAAAAAATGCATGAAAAGAAAGTGCCGTTTTTCAGCAGTAAATTTTGATTGCGTCTTTAAAAACAAATGTGAAGGATCTAATTTCTATATTTTAAAAGACAAGCTAGACCTAGACATATAGAGGTTGCAACAAATTTCCATTCTCCTCCGACATGAATTTCGGCCTGATTCATATTTCATACTGTGATTATGTTCTACCCAATCACCCATTCAGCCCTTCTGAAATTGTCTTATTTCTTACAGATATCGTGAAAATGCAGTTCGGGTATCTAAGGCCTTCAACGACCGACCAATGTCCCCTCTGGACACTGCCATATTCTGGACAGAGTACGTCATCAGACACGCAGGAGCGCCACATCTGCGAACTGCAGCAGTGGAACTCGCTTGGTATCAGTACCTCCTCCTAGATGTGCTTGCAGTAATTATGGCTGTTGTCGTGTCTGCGTCTGTCATCATATTTTATGTGACTAAATCAATAATTCATTTCTTGTTATCTCGAAAAGGGTCACAGAAAAAGAAACGTCAATGATGTGTTGTAACTTCAAAGACGGCATGTTCATTATCAGCTTTAAACATTATACTCAGTGACCTTATAACATTTCCATTAAAGGCTGCTCTGATCAGTCCGCTTCTGACCCGTGCTTGTAATTCTTCCTACCATAACAGACCCTTCTCTCCTTTCCACATATTTCCTACATATATATATTCTTAGCCGCTTCCGAACTTAAACGAACGGCTGGTGTGGTGCCTAGAAACACGGTACAATTGAAATACGAGTCACGAAAGAGAAAGACAGTGAATCATGCATTCTTGCCATCTATATAAACACTATCCTCCGAAACACAACATACATAAACATGCACGTACGTTCAACTTCGTACGTACAACTGTAAGAATGCATCTCGACAACAGAATTATCTGCCGTGTATAATTTTAAGTAAAACAAGCCAAGATATTTATGCAGCTTCAATGATATATAACAACGCATATATACACGAAAGTGGATCTCGGATTAACTTTCATCGGGGACTTCGTACAGACATGTAATTCAAGAGAAACACAGCCTTCAGCCCCCGGGCCCCCCCCCCCCTTCAAAGCAGCAGGTAATATTGGTAGGCATGTGCTCCATCATCCCACTGTTGTTTAAAACAGCCGAAGACAAAGACTGAGAACTGAAGTATGTCCTTCTTTTACATTTTCTCATAATTCCCTCACGACTACACTTCGTCTTTGCATTGCCATTTTAGGTACCTGAAGTTTTTCATACTTTTCATCAATTTGCTGCACATTTTTATTAAGGTATACGTAATCCAGAATTTAGGCACCAGTATTTAGCCCAATACAGCATTTATTTCCGTATCAAATGCTGTACGTTAATGCCTGTGTGTTAAAATACTGTTTTCCGTTCGGGTAATCAGTTCATTATCATCGCAATATAAAACTTATGTTTAAGCGATCTGCGACATTAGTTTCAGAAGTTTTTGATACTCCTAACTGCACATTTTAGGGTAAAATTTAAAAATAATATGGCTGAGAACGGTTATATTGCAGACCATTTTAAGCGGTAAACGCATAAAAATATCCATATTTTAAGACATGCCGATCCCAGTGGCCACGCGGTCTACGGCGTAGGTCTGCGACCGAACGCTTGCTGGGATCGTGGGTTCGAATCCCACCGGTGGCCTGGATGTTTGTCTCTTGTGAGTGTTTGTGCTGTCAGGTAGAGGTCTCTGCGACGGGCCGATTCCTCGTCCAGAGGAGTCCTACCGACTCTGATGTGTGTCTGTGTGTGATCAAGTGAAAATAAACAACCTCGACACCTACTGTGAGTAGGTAGAAGAGGTAAGGGCTACGATTTTAAGACATCGAAGTCAGAAGAGTGAACATTTAATATAGCCCGGACACTTTCCAGAATTTGCTTTGGAAAGTTTAAATACCATATATTTGTAATGGAACACACGTTAGCCTATAACGTTAGGTGTGATTTCGTTAATATTTAAAATATGAGCTGCGTGGATATCTGTTAATACAAAACGCATGTCTGCCTGAACTTCACAGAAGTGAGCAACACAAAGTGAATGCAAGGTGTTTCCTCGCACAGCATCTGTGTTAAAGTACAGTACTTGAATAGAAGTGATGTAATTAAATGATATCGAATGTTAGGAGGACGATATATATTGACGAAACTGCACGAAATAGCGCGTCTTGAGCTAGACCATTGTATTTGCCCGTACAGAAAATTTATTCGTTGTGAAAAGTAACAGTCTACATTATTTCGCAACTTTGTTGCAAAATTTTATCTCTTGTCGCTCAGTTTTATTTTTTTAAAGAAGTAAGAATATTGGCCACATAATTTGAAATTCTATTTCACTAAACCAAATGGCGGATATTAATTCTAAAGTCCCTAACTCGTAACATTAAACTGCTATTTATAAAAATAAGAAATGCCCATCCTGTTTCATGGAAAAATCTTACAACAATTAAATTCCAGTTCGGAATAAAATGAAAACTGAAACCTCCGTCATATTAAAGGAGGTTCATCACTTAACCATTCTGCACATAACAACAATGAACGAAAGACCCAAACAAGTGCAAAAACTACAGGAAATTAATTACGAATATCATACCTTGAAACCTTACGTTCCCTGGGTGGCGGATCGAACAAAACACCGGAGTCCATTGGAAATCAAAACCCGAACGTAAGCATGCGAATACTTTAAGGTCAGTTACAACGGTTAAAAAAGCCGAGCTCAGACTTAACAAAAAGAGAAAAAAAATAATAATTTACGAGGATGATGATGATAATAATAATTATTATTATTTATGCGGATTATTATTATTATTATTATTATTATTATTATAACGAAACGGCAAGGGAAAGCTTAGTTGTTCGAATGGTAGAATCATATCGCATACAGCGTTATCTACAGCAAGTTTTTGAAAGATTTGCAGTATCTTAGGCACAACCGCTGTGTTATCTGTCATTTAGTTGCCTACAGTTATTATCCGAAGATCACACAACACAAGATAAGCCTCACAGTTGCTAAGACACGTAATATAATTTAAGACATATCGGTTCAAAATACGTCCTCTGGCCAAACGTAAATTAAGAATAACAACTTAAGGTATTAAATCAGTAGAACAAGTCGCAAAAGTAAACACGTAAAAACAACAAAAGTAATAAAGATGCTCTGATTAGTCATAGACCCCGATTTCGGCGATTTATTCTACTATATAGACAAACAATATCCAATACATTTCGTTAACTTTCAAGGGCGTCATATTGGGTGAAATAAAAAAAACAGATGGAAAATTTAATAGTTAGGCAGTTTTAATGATATTCTGTGTAAAGCTGCGATTGAATTGGCAACAGTGGTAATCACTTTTGTCTAATCTTATCTGAAGTTAACACACAAATTCAAGTAACCATAGAAAAAAGAGAAATTCATGCGTTACAAGGTAGTACTATATCACTTCTCGTGAAAAGAGTGAGGTACAGTCGCCTTTCCACGGACGGTGTTTCAGTGTAATGTTCTTATAAAACGTCGACTGTACCGACTCACAATTCTTCTGCAGCTACTTTTGAATACTACAGTATGGTTAACGGCATCAACAAACAGCCGTTTTATCGGCAGGCAGTAATTTCGGAAACGTGCAGGATCAACGAATTTTGTTTCTGTCTCGGAAGTCTGAAGTGTGCAACTATTTTCATAGGCGTCATCTACACGGTAACGTATCAAACTACTTTAACTCTTTATGTTTCTCAGAATAAAGAATTCCTTCCACAAATAGCACTAAACGATTGGTCGTCATATGAAGACACGGTGCGGTTACTGTGAGGTAGGAACTCGTTAAATAACAAGTGTACATAATTTATTTAAAATCACAAATAATCCATATACACGAACTTCAGCAATAAACAGCCATCGTGTGACAGATACTAGTAGGAAAAGAATATAAAATTAATACTTCGAATTTACATTCATATTTATTTATTTATTTTTAACACTGTATATTTAAATTCCATGTAATGGTTTCATATTTCTTTGTATTAATGTCTTCCTGAGGATGGCGATTTATCGCTGAAACATGTAGAAGAATTCATGTATATGGGTAATTTGTGACTTTATATAAATTGTGTGCGTTTGTTGGTGTATCCAGGTGATACAGTCACAATGCACGGACTAATTAACACTAAATTTGTTAGGTAACCCTTCCAGATCAAAACGTTACTGGTATTAAAATGTCTTTGATCGCCTGCGTGTATTTATAACCACAATTTGGTGCACCTCACAACGCAGAAATTAAATATAGTACATTATTATAATATAGGAAAACCAATGAGCTACTTCATGGACATTGCAGATCTTATCTCTCCTGACGGTGTCAGCAAGCTTCTCCTATACACCAAGTCTGGAAGTGACTAATCCTGAAGGTGCTCACGGCCAAGTCAGCTATGAGTTTGGACAGTATGGTAAGTGAATGGAACAGTACAGAGCTTGGCCAACAGGCGGAAGTCACATGGTTTCCCATACCTCATCTTGTACGCGACTGGCTAGGGCTGCTAATGTAAGAAAAATAATTTCTGGTTGCTTTAACTTTTAATTACACTCTATATTTGAATATATTTAGAAATGCAAGAAACTGTCTGGGACATGATCGCAGTACATCAATGACACAAGACAGACTTTTACGTTGAGTTGCCTACTTGATAATGGACGGACAGTAGAATTTCTGAAAGCGTGAGGCATTATATACCGATAACACAAGGCATGTTATGATAATCAACTAATCATTGATTCGTGACATGTTGCAGGAATACACATGCTCATCA
Organism: Coptotermes formosanus; assembly: GCA_013340265.1. NCBI lineage: Eukaryota > Metazoa > Arthropoda > Insecta > Blattodea > Rhinotermitidae > Coptotermes > Coptotermes formosanus. The sequence continues at coordinate 3,947,963 of BLKM01006251.1, read as the reverse complement.
CTCTCTTTAAGGTGACGTCCGTGTTGTGGCTTATCGTCAACCTTGCACTGCTCTATGGCACTATACACGTGAGTTGTATTACTATGCTTAAAACAAACCCAAATCAATTAATGCTTGTTGAAGCAAGCTTGCATTTCACTTTCAATTGTAACGTAAGAGGTACTCCTCTGCATTCAGCTAAGCGAATGCCTTGTCTAATTACGTCACGGTGCCCTTTGCTACGCAGCCAGTGCATGACCGCTTGATGAAACACGCACAGGCCCTTTCTAACAAATAGCATGACTGGGCCATTTCAGGCTTCCGCCGCAGAGCAGTTGTGGCCTTCGCGCTTCCGGGATGTTATGCAGCGTGGGTTGGTAGTTGGATACAGACATTTCGGAACAGCCTATCGGTCCTATCATCAAGGGTCAAGTAATCCAAGCAGGACAGTTTTACCCTTAAAGATGGAACCGAAAAACTGTCCCAAAATGTCGGTAACCAACTACTAAACTACGCTGCTTATAAGACAGACGGCCTCAAACAGCACGGTTCTTAAACAAGTGATATTCCTACGCACTTTAAGTATCCTAAGTGACAACAGTCACAGACTGGGGTCACAACCCACCCCTCTACAGCTAGTGCTAGCGGCCGATATACTCATACTGAGGAGTGCATAACAGGTGACAGGTGACGATTCTACAGCGCTGTTGTCCACGATTCAGGTCTTGTGGAATGTGACGCCGCGTCGCCGGAGCGGTGTGTCCCGACGTTCTACTAGGATCCCTGACCCCATGAAAATAAAGGTACTACGTTGCTTTGGAACGCCGGGAAACACAAACCCAGCAACACAGTGTTACATCCTACAGGATACGAATTCATCATATTGTTTTCACTTATATTTTCAGTGATCGATATGAAACAACATTTCAATGATTTCTCGTTTTTCTATAACTATGTGATCCGACACAGTCCGTTGTATCATACAAAAATACATGTCATTTATGAAACAAACTATTTATTCTGAGGTGTTTAACACATTGACAAAATATATTCAGACATATAAGAGACGTAGCGAAAAGAAACAAGGAGCAAATCAAAATTAAAGCAAGAAAATAAACCGCTTTTTGAAGCAATTGTATCTACTTGCCTCATATGTCTAATACACGTACAGGATCGTCACTGTAGGATAGTGTATTTTGATTTTTTAACATTATTCTGGACAATTTGCTCTGTTGGCACGCTTGCGTGAGGTAATTTTGGAGTAAGTTATATCGCCACACTATTGTGAAGATGGCGTCCTACACTGTAGAACAGAGCATGATAATTGTGAAGCATTTTTAATGTGAAGGTGTCTCGTGCCTTGTACATCGGCTGCGTAAGGGACTCTGTACGAAAACTTGCAGAAGCAGGTTCTACATCAGATACTCTTAAAGACGTGCTTGAAGGAAAGCAAGCACTAAGAGCTGACCTAACGAAACCGCGCAAATAATTGCGTGTGTAGGTCAAAGAGAAATGCACGAAATATTATAAAGCACTCTAAAATACAATACAGTTCTATCACGTGCAATATTAATCTCAATTTACTCACCTTATCAGAGACACCTGCTTGCGTTGCACTTTGGACGGTAGGTCATATATGGCTACGGTCTTGCAGAAACTTTGGCTTCCTTCGCTTCTCATCAGGCAATGAATAACAATAAAACCCACGACCACGGCTGGCAACAGCTGCCTGCAGATTAAACGAAATGGACAGAACAGATGTTAAGTCAAGGTTTCAATAGAGAATTAAAATTCTTAATAAAAGTGCGTCGCTATTAGACAGAGTATAGTCTGCAGATTCATCTGCTAACCTATGTTTTATGTTGTACTGCTGTACATAATGTTGTACTGCTGCATAAAGAGGCACAGTTCACCGACTAATACAATCATTACGTGTGTTGTTGTTTGTTACACTACGCCCGACAAGTTTCGAAATTTCTGGTTATCACCCTTGGTTTCCTTAAATTGCTACTGGGTACTTCTACCGCGCCAATAATTGACCAGTATCGTCTGCTATAAGAAAAGCTGTGAAAGAGCATCAATACAAACTTAAGGAAGCCGTGACGATGAGCGACAGTTGTTAAACATGTCGCGCATGGTGAACATACTACAACAAACGCGGTGGCTGTATTAAGACGGTGAACTGTGCCTACTTAGTAAACTTTCCCTTTACAGTTTACACAACCGGAGCACTTTTTTTTGTGATGTAATATACCAGTACGCTTTAATACATATATATACAGGCATCAAGATTTAAGTAATAATGTATGCTCAAACATTGTAACAACAAATACCTGTCTTCAATCGTGCCCCATAGTATTACTTTTATTATCAGTGTTGCATCCTCGCCTCCTGCAGACGAAGATCCAGCACCGAATAATTTGACATAAAAATACGTTTTAGTTGTGTTTGATATGTGGACAGGAGAAAGCCGAGTTCGTTGCTCCGTGGGTTGCCTGGCACGTGGTGCTTTTCTTCCTGCAGGTGATTGTCGCTGCTTGGTGTGGCGACATTGTCGGAAATTACATGGAATCCCATGCAATTGAACTGGGTTCAGTTATCATAACCGTTATAATCAGCGAAGGTGAGTGGTTACTCCCAGGTTCCATTAATAAATACGTATTGCACGTTCAGAAAGCAGTCTTCCGCAAGGCTGTGGAGTCAGTACACAAAATTTCCGACTCCGACTCCTTCGTAAAATATCAATATGTATTAACAGCGGTAAACCCATAAGACAGTTCATCACCACCACGTGCATCATCAGGCTACTTTTTAGACTTATAACCTATATTTGAGTATAAGTCTAATGGTTATAGCAGCTATCAGGGCTCTGGGGTTGGAGTGTTTAGTTAAGATTTTCGATTGAGGTCGGAGTCGGAGTCAGTACATTTTTACCAACACCGACTCCGACTCCACCTAAAATTCCTTCCGACTCCGACTCCACAGCCCTGGTCTTCCGGTTGTTGCTGCCTTGGAGATTCATAGGTTGACACTATTATTTGGAAGGAACTGGCAGCTTCCATACCTTTGAGAAATTGCAGGCGCAGTTCCTATTTGATAGACAAAGCCGAGCGGGTGCTTATAGTGGAATTTGCAGTGGACAGAGCTTAGTGCTTAACATTTCTCGAAGTTTTGTATGACAGTCGCCGTCAACCGATTCCCGCGACCCGTATTATTCATAATGATTCAGCTTCAAGTCTCTGTCCAAACGTCGGATCTTCTGAGTCTTCTGTGGTTTTACTCAGTATCTCCATAAAAATATCAAGCCGAGTACATTATATTAGGACACCATCAACAATCAGACTCATTATTTACTAATCCATCTATCCAACAATTCATAACATGAGGTAAGAAACGTCGTTAAGTAAAATCGCAACAAATAAATTCGACATGAACGGAGGTTTCAGAATTTCGTTTCTAATTTCCCTCACCAGTCTTACGCCATTCCCAGTTGAACGTTGCAGCATTCTGGTTAGATGCTTCTTATTTGGAAGTTTCCGAAATGACGTCTTGGATTAAAGATTCACTGTCTGAAATTGTTTTCCGCAGTTTTCCTAAGTCGTTCCAAGTAAAATGCCAAAATACTCGTAGTACTTTAAAAAAGACTAGTACCACTTACCGCTTTGTGGGTTCAAATTTATCGTTTCAAATATCATCCTACCATATGACGTTGAAAGTTGTGGACAGTTAAAAAGGGTAATCAAATAAGCTAATAAATTACTAATTAAATATTACCGTCCACTTACAAATGGACAAAAAACCACATGCCTGTACTATGGCAATGTTAATACCGTATTTTTAAGGTATTTAATATCTGCCTGCTTACGAAATTTAAATTGGTAGGCTGCTACGTCCTTTAAATGATCTACCGATATATCTCGGGAGGAGAATTAATTTACAGTGCAAGGTGTTTGTGCATTTGTCTCCCTGTTATCTGTGTTATCAACATAGCATTTAATCCCAAGATACAACAATAATGTTTTTCACTGCGCTCACAAAATATGTTTATACACAACTGAGTGTATCCTACGAATATACAAAACCATGACTGGTACAATAAAAAAGATTATTTTATGAAATAAACTTATAGAGTCGCTCTTTGTCAACGGACTTAAAATGTCAACCTGCTTTGTTTTGCATTTTTAAAGTCTGCGAATCGCAGTACTAAGCAAGCAATTTGTCGACGGAATGACAGGACTCTCACAACAGTTCCCTTTATTATTCTTACTTGCATGTGCAGCTTTTTCTACTTAACGAACAGAAACGGACATACATAAGTTACTGAACATCTTTTCCTAAGACAGGCCATGGTCAGTGCCTTAGTAACACAAATCTGCCACACATGGCAAATTTCAGTTCGTTTCATTCCATGGATTTTAAATTTTGACCTGCTCTGATTTAGAATTAATTTTAGAACTCCTAATAGTTTTCGCATTTTATACGAGTGCTTGGATGAGAAGATCGACCAACTGCAACGCCTATAACTGCACCCGACAATACGACACGAAATAACGCAAACATAAGTCCATGCCCTCTCACGGTTTCAAATCGGCAGCTTAGCGATTAAATTACCCATACCTGTTAGCAACCATCCCCAATAAAAATTAGGATAGACCAAAAACAATCACTAACTAATTCAATGAAGCAGAGGCCTTCTTGAGAAGCTAACAGTTTCTCAGCTAGTCAAGAAATTCCCCGTATTTTATGGAACCCGCAGGTTCACCCTTCTCATCCTTTACTACATTAGTCAAAAACAAATACATAATGTGGAATATTTCAATTACTTGGGTAGCATGATAACACATGATGGAAGATTTATACGTGAAATTAAGTCCAGGATTGCCAGGGCAAAAGCAGCATTCAACAGGAAGAAGACTCTCTTCACCAGCAAATTGGACTTAAATTTAAGGAAGAAACTAATAAAGTGCTACACATTTGGAGCACTGTTTTGTATGGTGCTGAAACGTCGACACTTCGGAAAGTCGATCAGAAATACCTGGGAAGTTTTGAAATGTGGTGCTCGAGAATAATGGAGATGATCAGTTGGACCGATCGTGTGAGAAATGAAGAAGTACTACATACAGTCAAGGAGAAGAGGAATATCCTACACACAATAAAAAGAAGGAAGGCTAACTGGATTGGTCACAGCTTGCGTAGGAACTGCATTCTAAAACGTGTGACTGAGGGAAAATTAAGAGGGACGGATAGAAATGACTGGAAGACGAGGAAGAAGGCGTAAGCAGCTACTGGATGATCTTAGGGAAAAGAGAAGATACTGGAAATTGAAAGGGGAAGCACTAGGTTGCACCCTGTGGAGAACTCGCTTTGGAAGGGGCTATGGTCCTGTCGTAAGACTGAATGAATGAATGAATGAATGAATGAATGAATGAATGAATGAATGAATGAATGAATGAATGAACGAACGAACGAACGAACGAACGAAAGAACGAACGAACGAACGAACGAACGAACGAAAGAAAGAAAGAAAGAAAGAAAGAAAGAAAGAAAGAAAGAAAGAANAACGAACGAACGAAAGAAAGAAAGAAAGAAAGAAAGAAAGAAAGAAAGAAAGAAAGAAAGAAAGAAAGAACGAACGAACGAACGAAAGAACGAACGAACGAACGAACGAAAGGAAGAACAAAGGAACGAACGAAAGAACGAAGGAACCAACGAACGAACGAAAGAACAAAAGAACGAACGAACGAAAGAACGAACATGTTAGCACATTACAACATACATTTAAAATACCCAGGCTGAAATGTGGGAATGCACCTACACCTGTGTTTGCAACAGAAATGAAACAATTATTTGATAAAGAAGCTTGAAACACAAATAACATATTTAAGGTCCAAAAGATATTTAATACACTATCTGGTTTTCTAAATCACACACTTGACAAATCTTCAGCTACAGAACCTTCCTTTATGTCGTGCATCATGAATATCTTTCACAGAGATGATTTGTATGCACTGACTGGAAAACTGTTACAGTTTCTCCGTGCGTTCTACATGGCGTCGAACTTCATAGTAAGAAATCGTATATAGTCTAACACTTTGGGAAAATAGGTACTGAAATCTCGAATAAAAATTATTAAGAAAGTAGTAGTGTATGTATAAAAATTGTCTGAAATTCTCACAGGAACTTGATCAATTTGTAATGCTGAAAACAATCCGCTTACCATAAACGTAGTCAGAAGTGTGCTTGAGTGCTGTAACTTACAATGTGTGCCTGGGTTACAGCCTTGCTGATTTACTTCATCCTTGTGGTGAACAGCTTTTACCAGAAACTGAAGATGACGGCACACGAATACAAACCGGTGGAAATGAAGACTGTCCTCTAGGTCTGCGTTAAAAACCGTCGAAGAAGACACTTGCCTTTTTCGGCAGTTACAGATGCAAGAATATAGCTAAACATCACTATATTAAGTGCCATTCTTTTACGTAATGTCACTTTCATCTGACTGCATCTGTTGTACTATTATAGAAAATAACTTCTGGATTCAGAAAAAATTTTGACATACAGTATATAAACTTAACTAAAATAGCATCCTTGTACGTAAGGCTTAACTATGAAATGTGTACTTCAAAATAATTAAACGTGTAACAAAAACTTTTGTTGTATTTTATAAACGTTACCGGCCATTAATTCAATGTTATTGTTAGTTTCAGCTTACACATATTTTAAGGAGGTGACATCTTTATAGTTTTAGGAAACGTACGCAAGAACTTCATGTACACGGAAAAAACTGTCGTCAACAAGGGGCAATTCCATCATGAAATCATTTAATCTTCACAGACTACCAATGCCGAATAGTAATGTTGGCCTTGAAGTAAATAAGAAATGGGGAAAATTACATAATGAGTTTCATAATTCGAAATTTGTAGTTTTGTTATTAAGAGATCTGACTCAGAAAAAAAAATACAGGTAGGATTTCATGTAAGAAAGTCCCGTATACGAGAAAGGAACACTGTCCATTCAAATCTAACAGGCAGAGAGCGATCAAGATGACGTGGCACACGGCGAAGCGTGGGAGGGGCAATGAAGGGGCAACAGGAGAATGGAATGGGTAACCAGTATGCCTCGCACGATCGCGGAGCATAACCTCTCCGGCACAGTACAAATGCCACCAGCTGACACCCACACATCGGCTGCCAGTAGTCGACTGAACTGTCGCCCCCGCCGAGTCACATGACTCATCCCTTTCGCCGAAAGACGAAATCTGTTTTCTGCGCGTGTGCCATCTAATCTTAACTGCACTCTGGCTAACTACATATGGGAACAGGGAGATAACCTATGTGAACTGGTTCAACATACGGCCTGCGCATAGGTATGAACAGGGAGAGAAAAAATGCGTAGATAAGTAAAGGGGCTCAACATCAGGCTTATGTATACACATGAATAGGGAAACAATGTGTAGAGAGTGAACTAGCTCAACAAAGGGCCTGTGCATAGATATGAATAGGAAGATAAACAATGTGTAGAGAGTGAAATGGCTCAAAAAAGGGCCTGTGCATACATGCGACTATAGAGCGAAACAGTGTGCAGAGCGTGAACTGGTTAAAACGGGGCCTGCACGTGTGTATTTACATACACGTAAATGAATACAGAAAGAAGCAGTAGGCATATTTATGCACTCGTTCTCTATAGTGTTACAAATGATGAGCTTACAGGACTGCACAGAATTCCAAAAAACAACGGGGGATCATGTGAGCGCTTGAGTAACTATGACCCGCTAAAGGAGAACCTCGTTCGCTGGACGTTTTTATTGACACAGGGTATGTAGTATTGTTATCTTGCGTACATTTCACATATTGTCTCGACACTGACTCATGAGCTTCATGGCCTTTACTAGCACGCAGCCTCTCAAATTCAGGACTAAACACAAGCTGTGCCAATCACTACATTATAAGTGCCCGAAATTTCTTGTAGGAGCTGAATACAACAACCCATTTTCATATTTTCAAGGCTGTCAGTCGTTGTCCTTTTCCACTAACTTTACGAGCTCTGACGGCCGTAAATACTCACTGGATGAAGTGTGAAAATTTTATTTGCTTAAAATAACAGATTTGTAGCCAAAAAGCAAAATTACAACATTTTAAATACTGGAGCTAGTTTTATACGCCTGCATGTGTTCTGAGTGCACAAAATTAAAAAAATACACAGAATAATTGAGCCGAATATTCTGGACTTTATTACACTGAAACTCATTGTTGCTTGCACAGCAAATTAAAATAATAGACACCAATACAAATCTCAAAACTGGCTTACATATTTTTGACTTTCTCTTCTGTACTATGTTCGAAGAAATTAGAGTCGATAATGGACCGCACACCTACTAACGTCTAATCGAAATTGCCTATCGTGTTTTGTTCGCCCCTGACTGATTGAGGCTACATTAACAGACGAACAAAAGGAAAATCATGTTTTGTTTAATTGTCAGTTATCGCACACATCCTGGAAGTCTGATTATGTATATTGACAATCCCTCTTTGATCGTGTTAATCCAATATCTCAATTAGTAATATCAGCTAACAGAGAAACTCAAGTACTTTAAATATATTCCAATTGGCAGTTTGCTGTGAAAGAACCCATCCATTCATTGGGTTCCTCATACATTGTTAGATTCAGTTTTCATCCTGAGTTCTTCTCTGGCTGTAAATGGTTTGTGTCATCAGGGTAAAGAAATGTTGCTGTGGCTGCGTCAGCCTGAGGAATGGAACAATTGCCATCGGCGTGTTTTACCTGGTAACGTAAGAGAAAAGTCTCGTAGACTTGTCAGCATGCAAAACGCGTATGAGGCTGCACACATGTTCAGAACTCGTCACAATTTGTGGCAATATCGTTACATGAAGATAACTAATAATCTTTATAGGAACTGATATAGTTCAAACATTTTGAAACGAAAATAGCAAATAAAAATATATTCACGACAAAATTAAAAACCGAATAGTCTGTGAAATTCCTACTACTGTTAATTTTAGAGTAATATATCTTCCTGCTCCCCTACAAGCGTAGCTAATTGTTAAACCTCAAAATCAATATATTTTACCTCTTGTTTTGCCTGGACATAAAGTTTCATCTGATACGTACAAGTTGTGACTGTTCGTGAACAGCGTGCGGAGGAGAATGTTTAGAATAGAAACAGACAGAGGGGGCAAAGGAAGAAGGGGTGCAGAAAAATAGGATGAGAAGAGAGTGGTATGTAACACGCATAATCGAGACGAGAAACTAAGTAACTAACTAACTAACTAAATCCATGGAGCAGAGTCATTCTTGAAAAGCTGACAGATTCTCAGCTAGTCAAGAAATTCCCCGCATTTTGTGGAAGCCGAAGTTTCATTACCGAATTTACAACAACCCGCCATCTATCCCTATCCTGAGCCAGCTCAATCCAGTATACGCCCCCCCCCCCCATCCCACTTCACAGACGAGAAAAGCATACAGAATTTTATTCGTGAACTTCCTGGAAGGAGACAGCTTGTCAAACGCAGGCATGGATGGGGAATAACTCTGAAATTAATGTGGCGTGAAGGTGTTGATTGCAGTAAAGTCGCTCAGGGAAAGGTCAATTAACTGGCTCTTGTGAACACGGCCATTAACACCGCAGTTTAGTTAAGAGGTGCCGAATACCTTTATCTTTTGCGTCATGGAGTTGGGAACTTGGCTATGCTTGTGTATATTGCTCATCTATTTTAATGTTTGGATTGCATTCACATATACTGAGATCACATACGCAATATGCAGAAAGGAATGCAGAACGCGAGGTATTCTATACCGTGGCACACTGTGCAACATTGTACCTTTCTTCCGCTGTGTATTGCAGGTAGTCGCCGTGCTGGGAGCTGCTTGCGGGTTCGGCTATAAATCTGTGACAGATTACGACTTCGGACTTTACAGTGAGTACCTCACGACACAGAATCAAGTACTCCCTGGAAAAAAGCCATGTTCTGAAATACCACCCTTGCTAATCGGTTACTGTCTTAGTGTAAACTGAGAAGGATGCGAAACTAAGTCTCTAATAATAGAAGTGCGCCTAATTTCGCCCCAATTTCGAAAATGTCTAATTCCAACGAAGCAGTGTCATGAAACTGAAACTTAATTATATGAATGCATTGCAGGGTACCACTGTGGCTGTGCTGATAAAAATAACGTTCATTTTTTAATTTGCTTCTCTTTTTTTTAGGAACTTGGAAAAGTAGGGTGGGCAATATTGCCCCAAGCGCATCTTCCAAGGAAAAGATACGAACAACACAAAGACATATCAAAAATTTTTTTTGAATTATAACGGAAGAGAACTTGCGCACCAAAAGGGCCGAAAATATCAGGACTCAGAAACACCGCACAACTTCAGAATATTCTCCGGTGTAAAACTTTGTCCTCTCGCTGAAGATATCAGCTATGACTTGCAGACTCATTTTGCTTTTTTGACTTTGCCAGAAATTGTGGAAAATTCCATTCTTAATTGCCAGCTGCAATCCCATCGTTTTGACATCTTTGACAGTAAAGTAAAGAATTGTTTTTTTCAATAATGAGGCAGTAAAAAAACCAGCACTTTTCGTAAGTCCTCATTCACGACGGATTTCCCAACAGTTCCAACAATGACTGCTTTTTCGACACTTTATTATTTATTGTCAGCTTTGTCCTTCCAAGCTGGTTTTGCCACTTAAAACAGTTTGCAGCCATGATAAACCCTACACATATTGCTGATGATCATTACTGTTCTAGAGTGTTGTCCTTTCTCATATTACATTTTTTGGACAAAGATAAATGCGACTGTAATGAAGAGGGACGCAAAGACACGATAATCTTAAATTCGCGCTGTGTGAAATTATACCTACCAATATTTACTGGGCGAAATTAGATGTAGGCTAATGAGTTTATGGTGCTCTTTTTCAATGAACAATGTGAAGAATTAGTCCCACCTTAAAGCGTCAGAAACTGTCATGTACTTGGAGCATATCCATAGTGGAAGCTTATTTCCACTACGTTCCCACCATACTCAGCACGCATATAAAGCAGAAGGCTACGAAATTTTTTCAAGACCAAATATATTTTTGAAGCATAGACGATGACTTTTCACGCTTCCTGCCACTAGCCCGGCACACATGATACATTTTCACATCATAATATAAACTTCTCTCTAGTTCAGCGTTTTGTCAGAAACAATAAATCGACAATATGTGAAAATGAGCACATTTTCCATGCACATGACGACAACGGACCACACCTTAAGCCTCTGAAATACAAAATAGTACACTACGATTCAGTTCCTACCGCGCAATAAATACACTGTGTCTCCATCACGTGGACCAAGCGGTTACGTAAATTTATGGAAATAATAAGTGTTCGTTGCAAGAATCATAAGCAGCACTTAAATACATTTTACTCTGTGGGAAAAGTTGAGGGTTTTTAAGATACTGAGGCACAGAGAAACCACTGTGCTTTAAAAGGTTAAGCGGAGTACCTACCCAACCAAAAAGTGAGAAACAGATGAAGTTTAAAACAATGACCTTATGTACGGCAAATTTATTATAAAAATAACAAGACCAACAATGTGTGTACAAAGAAACATTGTGGCGCTTTCGCGTAACCATTGTTACCGTGGAAAAGCGATAACTATTAAATATACATTATGAATATGTGTCTATAATATTGCCATAGTTATCCGACATGCAAATAGCATCTTTTTAGCGCCGCGTTATATTGTCGTCTGTGGCCTGCCTGGCTCTAACATATTTTTCCACATTATATTAAAAATGGCAAGATTTTCGGAAAAACATTCATTGAACATAAAATGTGTTTTGATTTTCCCTACAACTTTTCTCTGAGACATTTCTCGTTCTAAAAATTCAGCGAGATATCATAACTGTATGTAGGTCTTCATATGAAGTCCCCGTTAGTCTTGTCAAATTTTAATAAAACTTCAATTTTCTCGGCAGGTTTTAAAAAATTTTCAAATACCAAATTTCATGAAAATCCGTCCAGGGGGAGCCGAGTTGTTCCATGCGGAGAGACAGACATGACGGACATAATAGTCGCTTTACGCAAGTTTGCGAAAACGTCTAAAAATTATTCCAATGGAGACCAAATTCTTTGTACAAAAGCGTCATTTTCTACAACGCACTGGGCTTGACCTCCATCAAGTATTGATACAAATGTGCTCCTGCAATGCTCGGCAGAGTGCTTCAGTCAATAATTACGTCCCTTTGCGTTTCGTCATTTACCATAATAATATTCCAGGGAACATGTTAATAACTTACAAGTCACGTACAAATATTTCGCACGAAGCTGTATAGTTCGATTTGCGTGTAATGTAAAGTAGAAGTTTCAAGGCGTGAAAACAAAGCGGATTTAAATTTTCCCGGCATTGTTTATTGTATTTCATACAAATTCTTTCGTTAGTATTTAAGACGAAGCATGGTCCATCTCACAATTAGGAATTTTCTTTAAAAAATTCGTAACACGCCTTGCAATTTTCACTGTAAGGCGCAGCTTCATGTTTATTACAATCAGGCAATATCGTCATTAGTGTAGTATTACGTTCATAAACTAGACATGCTGTTACTATTAGCACTTTACTACAACCATATAGTGTAGGCTTATAATATCAATAAGCTTAAACCTCGACTGAAATATATGAAACTCATTGTAAGTATACGACGCACAAATATCTAATGCAGAGTCTTCTAATAAGAATGGGGCAATTCTAAGTTGTAGAAGTGTTTGTCAACACACTATGCCTAATTTTATAAGGGGTGTGAGGCATCTACAGAGCACTCATACAACTAAACACGAGAGTCCGCAATGTCAAAAGATTACGAGATTAAAGAAATATTCTCCATCCATTAAGGCATAAGAATTCAAAGGATCACGTTGGGAGTTGTACTGCGTTGGACACAAGAGTAACGGACATTCCTACAATGAGTTAAGTGCGCAGGCGCACCCAGAGTTTTATGTTGGGAGGGAGGAAGGGGGCTGATCCTAAGGCTTATATAATTTTTGTTTGATTTAGGAACTATCTTATCAAAACCACATCAAAATCTCCAAGCAGACACCTAGTTGGGTTGCAGGGAAAATTAAAAATAACTGAAAAGAAAATATATATATCTGTAGGTTTTTATTACATTTTTCAATACTGCAGTGTCCTAGTCATCATGTATTAAAACTACGTATTCTGTACACATAACGGGATGGGTAGCGTCAACTGGTCATCAGCCAGTTTCGGTGGCTGATTTAGGCTGAAGCGTATAAAACCTTTCATATCATTGTGTCTACAAAACCTGTGTTTTTTAAAATTCGCTTGGGGGGGGAGGATCTGCCGGTCTGCAGACCCCCGTCCTTGGTTGCGCCAGTGGTTACTTGACATAGAGCGACATGAATCTGATTAGTTTCCATCACTCCGTCCCTCAGGTTAGGTTTAGTTCTTACGTGTAACTGACATCAGTGTTATTATTAATGGATTAGTAAATAACGTAGATAAACCTTACAGAAAAGAGAAAAACAAGACTATACAGATACTGCCAGGAAATATCGAGGTTGTGAGGTCATTCCTTCAGGACTTTCAAACAGCCATATTTCGCCATGTCCCCCTGACGCTAACCCTGTACCTCCTTACTCAGATTCACAGTTTCCTAATGGTCAGACACAATCAGCACGAAAAAAATCATTGTTACTCTATTTTACAGTGTTCGGCACGGAAAGTGACAGACTTAGCAGCGGCACTGACGACTACTGATATCTTCCCTGTTTTAATCGCCTATCATTTTGAAGCGAAAGTGTTGCATACCCGATATGAAATTGTCAAATACGTGCGTTAACCTAGCCCAAATAAATTGTCTGTGGTTCAGAATTTGTTAGAAGATTTTTACCACGTGCTACCATTCTGCTTCCCTTTCAGATGAGAGGTACTTTCTTCTGCTGTTTGGCATATCCTGTGTAGTGTGTGTAAGTGTTAACATGACACTTCTTGAAGGAGCTGTGGTGGTAAGTAAATAATAGAAATTTGAAATGCAATTTCAAGTATTGTTTTATTATTACATTATTGAGTACTGTCAAAATGCAAAACAAAGAAAGCTCCGCGTTTTAAAATTTCTAGGGACTTCCCTCCTTGTGCATGCACATGTCCACAGCGTTTTCAGCACTGTGTAACAGTCAGTTCTGCCACTTATTACATGTACATGGGGCTGGGTGCTACGCAGACTGAAATACATACAGCTGAGACTAGTGCTTCTGAAGTTGAGATGGCTACTTAAACTTTGAAAATACATAAACCACCAGGTGTTAACGAAATTGATTCAAGCAGTAGGTAGAACAGTATGTTCCGAGATACATAAATATATTAATTTGCCCGTCCTGTCAGATTGGCCTGAAACGCAACCCATGTACACGATCTGAACTTGGAAGTCAGATGAGTGCGACGCAAAATAAAAGAAATATGGTGTAACGTGTGGTACATAACAAAAACAGTAAGACTCTTTGTACGTTTAGAACAACATGGCTCCACAAAAGATATTCACCAGCTTAAGCATTCAGTCCAGGCTACACGAAACTGTAGTCATTACAAACACACTATAAACACACGGAACACATAACAAATAAGCGTGGTGCTGAGGATAACAAAACGACAAAGAATCAAATAACTTACCCCGTAGCAACAGTTCAGGGACACGGACCTTGCGGTTCCCCACCTACATGATATTTAGAACAACCCGACACAAAGCGAATTTTGCAAGCGTTTAGTTCACCCTCCTGAATCAGAGTGAAGCCAGGTACCGGCGCTCAAGGACAAATAGAAAGGGAAAGGTAAAGAAGGGAGAGCAATAACAACAAATTGCCATCTGTGGGGAGAAATACTTCATACGGCAAACATTCTACGATTTGGAATACGGACAGATTGCAGTAGGAGTAAGTCAATGTACTTGTTTACAAGGAGGGCGATAAAACAGACTAATAATTATCGAGGCACATAACCGATATCAACTACATACAAAATTTTATCCAAAAGTTATCTGTGAAATTTAAATGCATATGTAGACAAAATTAATGCGGCGAATTTGTCGATATCGAAATAACAGATCAGCTAGAATTGACATGAGCTCTTCGATCTTTTCAGCTCTTAGGCCGTGTCACTGGGTGGTTGGTTATCAACGTTTCGGAACAGCGTGGGTCTCCCATCCTCAAGGGTTCCAGATATTCAAGAAGAATTACGTAATTCTTCTTGAACATCTAATGCATCACTGCTAAAGTATCAATATTTTTGAACAGCTAACACGATATACTTCATCACTGTTATGAATATAAGACTCACTTGATCCTCCCATATATGAATTTATGATCATGCAGCTCACTAGCGAGAACACTTTGACACACCTGCTCTAAATAGTAATTAAATTAACAGCTAAGGACCTCAAAGGCTGTTTGAAAAACGTAGCTCACAGCAGTGAAAAGTGTTTTGCCTTTAATGTTAGATATGTGATACTGCCTTGTTTAATGAGAGACGTTACACGTACTTTTTCTTTCCGTTCTCAGAAACGTGCTGAGTTGCTGGTTCCATGGTTGGTGTGGCATATGGCACTTCCATTCCTGTCGCTAATAAACTTCCTCTGGAGCTGCGTTACTTTGTTTTATGGCTTGCCACTTTTAATAACAAAACCTGCAATAATTGTCGCTGTCTTCATCCTACTGGTCAACGGTGAGTATCAGAAATCGCAGAAATAATGAACACGTATTTATTTAGGCGGGGATAAGTCTACACTTACGTAAAATAGAATGCGTGACACGCAGAGCGACGGCACACATTGTCTGCTTTAAAAGAATGCTACCGAGTCCACAAAACTGCTTCAGTGTGCAATGACCACATAAATAAAATAAAGAATAAATATCAGTATCGTATACCAGACAACTTAGTAGAAATTCGGATAATAATAAAATAATAGAAACCCCGAGTACGGAGGATAACTTTTCTGAGATCAGTAGCAGCACAAACATCTGAGTCTTAAGAGAAGTGAACATACAGTAGTGGGGACAGAGATTTTCACTGAAACATTAGATGCTAGAAAAATGCTCAGCTGACGGAAGTAAATTTATCCCAAAAATAACTCTCATTTGCGCTACAGAAGAGCAACAGAAAGCCAACAGAAAGATCGACTAACCGAAAAATACTTCAGTCAAGATAAAACAGTCTCTGTAATCTAATCCCTTAAGTGGTGATGAATTATTCATGCAAACATTTTTAAATTGTATACAGAAGCCTACTATCAACATATAAGAATTAAATTGCACTCATTCTTCGTTTGAAGCAGATATCTGTAGAATGCCTGCTAACAAAATTGTTATTTTGTAAATATTTACAGTATAAACCTCCTTCTTTAGCACTATGGACCTGTGAGTTTGGCCTCGGCTTCCCTCACGGCAAATGCGCAGCCCGTTTAATCAAAAGTTCTTGTTCTCCATCTTTCTACACCCACAATGAATAGCCCGATTCAGCATCATCCATCTACATTAGTCTAGGTCCTCCCCTGTTCTCCTCCTCCCTGGTGTGCCTTCAGTTACCTTCTTTAACGTCCTTGCGCCATCCATTGTTACAACATGCCCAAGTCATTCCAAACTACGTACTTTAATAACCGTCACAATATGTGGGTATTTAATTTTGTTTTTAATTTCTCGATTGATTTCTTTTCCCCAACAACCGTTTTCATGTGATAGGCCGTATATTTTTCTCAATATTTTCCTTTTCCAAGCCATTAAGTCCCTTTCCATTTTATTTGTCAGGGTCCATGATTTAGCACTATAGGTCACAATCGGTCCTACATTTAAAGTAGAAACTGGAAATTAATCGAAGACTATAAAAAACGTAGACTTTTTTATTAACCAGCAGGGGCGTTTCATTTTATTTAAAAATGTAATAATAATTGTAGGCTTACATTGACAACCATTACAAATGACAGCAACAAACCAAACGAAGTATTATAGATTATCCGTCCGCGGTTACAACTTCAGCGAAATATGACGTGAATCTCTTATGAACTGATGTAGTATCTGAGGCTTCCAACGTGCGGCATGTTGAGACTGTAGTTGTCCGGGCAGTAACACCGTGTAGTTTTGTAGGTATACACCACACTTACGAAAAAACTTGCTGCCTCCATTTTCAGAGTCGAAATTCAATCACACGCTGACAACTTCTGCTGTTTTACATCCTTACCGTGTATCCAATATATATGAGGTGTACATCTGTGCAGGTCTGCTGGTTTACTTTTCGATAGTAGTCTACAGTTTCTACAAGGAGCTCAAGGAGTCGACCTTCGACGCAATGGCATCTGCATCAAGCCATACTACGACAACAGGGCAGAACCCCTTTCCACTTTCCCCATGTACCATGCATTATAACATCGCTACTGCTCCACATGACGCCAATTCGCTCTTTTCTCAAGGAAATACCAGACATCACCCCGCTTTATGAAGGTAAAATCCACTTACAGGGACTGAAAATGTTTCTCCAGACCCACTGGTAATGCAGCTGCGGAGCTTCAAAGAGAGAATCTGAACACTGTAACATTTGCTTCTCTGTTCCAGCTTTCAGACATTTGTATTGAAAGATTTAATGTAATTTTACTATAACACATCAAAACATTATATCTATTTGTGTTAAATAAATAAATTGCACATGTATTTTCTGTCTACGTGCTTGAGGGTTTGTGACTGCGATATGGGAAAGTGAATGCACAGTAAGTCAGTGGATTAAGGAGTAATAAAATGTACCGTTGGATGTATATTGTTAGTGTCGAAACTTTCAATGAGGCAAGAAACACAGACACCACTTTCACTAACAGTATTAACACTACAAATTTCCAGGTCTGTATGTGTCCACTACTGCTTAGTAACATGCCTCGCCCACAGAATGGACAAGTTTAATGCTGCTTCGTCAGATGAACAGATTACGCTTGTTGGCTTTTAACATCTGACGACAGGGCAGGTGGGATTTTTGAATTCTACATTGCCTGTTTCAAAACATTATGCAACAGTTGCCTTAAAATGCTGAAGATAACCACGAAATGCACAGGTTATTATGCAGTGAGCAGTTGCATGGCTTGGCATGTGTCCTTGTACCTGCTGTACTCTCCGTAAATCTACAGGAAACGAACTGAAGCTGGGCACGTGATTTGTCACCACAGCGTGTAAGGGAGTATGTGCACACCACTGCTTCGGAGGAAAGAACTGACGCAAGTATCAGAGTAAAGCACCCTGCTTCTTAAATTCATTCCTCCCCACCACAGCGTGTAATGGAGTATGTGCACACCACTGCTTCGGAGGAAAGAACTAACGCAAGTATCAGAGTAAAGCACCCTGCTTCTTAAATTCATTCCTCCCCACCACAGCGTGTAATGGAGTATGTGCACACCACTGCTTCGGAGGAAAGAACTACCGCAAGTATCAGAGTAAAGCACCCTGCTTCTTAAATTCATTCGTCCCCACCACAGCGTGTAATGGAGTATGTGCACACCACTGCTTCGGAGGAAAGAACTACCGCAAGTATCAGAGTAAAGCACCCTGCCTCTTAAATTCATTCCTCCCTAGTCTCATCATAACCATCATTTGTATGTATCATTTTTCGATTGTTACTTAAAACTGTAAAATTTTATAATTACATTTCCGTATTATGAGTTGGTGTTAGTTTCTTATGTCGATGTTTGTCAACACAGTTCAGTCCGCGAACTTGCAATAAAAATTCTCAACCTCCGCGAAATTCTGTACCTAAACTCTTCTTTCTTCAAATATTCTAAAAGTGTATTACATGTTCCCTACATTATCTCTTGGATGTATTTCATGTAATTAAATTAATACTAATACCTACGTTCAGGAGTTTTATTTAATTCACACGCTCCACTTCAGAACTAAAGAGCCAGGCAGTGTACGTATGACTTAACACTCAGGTGCCTTCGGTAACCATTGTTACGGTCGAAAAGCAATAAGTATTAAAAATAGTGTTTTTTTTTTGTGAAGGGCGCCGCAGCAGATGCTACGGCCGCACCGCAGCCTTGGGGCTTATTATACAACCCTGTGATGAAGAGGGTTACTTTTTTTCGTTTTTCGGTGTAATGAAATACCGGTGGAACGAAACTGACGGGGAAACCGATTAAGTATGTATTACTGCCTTATCCAACACACCATGCAAAGTGCATGCGCCGTATTATATTGTCATCTGCGGCCTGTCTGAGTCTACTATATTTTTTTACATTACTCCATTTTTTAAAAAAACGCTATTGAACATCAAATGTGTGTTTGATTTTCTCTACAAATTTTGTCTCAAATATTTCTCATTCTAAAGAATTAAGCGAGATATCATAAATGTATGTACACATGTCTTTAAGTCAAGTGTCAGATTTTAACGAAACGTGAACTTTCTAGACAAATTTTCGAAAAATAATCAAATATCAAATCTAGTGAAAATCCGCCCAGTGGGAGCCGACTTCTTCCTTGCGGATGGACGGTCAGACAGACATGACGAAAATAACAGTCGCTTTTTGAAATAATGTGAAAGCGCCTAAAAATGCAAGGATAAAATTATGACTGTTCTCGATTCCTTAATAGATTTGCCCAAACAAATATAAATCAATGACCGAAGTAACTCTTTTAACATCATATAAGCTACTTTTCTTCCCTTCTGGAAATGTCCCCACAATATTGTCAAATTCTATGCGGTATGTGTGAATGCATGTAGGTACGTATAAGTAAACAACAAGTAAGCAACGCTAACCTATGCGTTTGCGTAAATTCTGGCACTTCATGGCAAACATCAGCTTCAGTTTATCTAATCAAAGTCTCTAGACTTAACCACGAACGCAATATCAGATAACCTGTTTATGTTATCTCTGCGAAAGACACGAAGACACTTCGTCAATCTGTAGTGAACACCTGACCGTTCCAGTGTTTGTGATAGCTAACTGTGATGGATGGCATCAGAGTCAAAACGCCTTTCTGTGGTGCTGGGAATCTTAGAAGTGTGGCCATTACCGCCGGGTTCATCCATTTGGTAAGCCTCCTTTATAGCATATTAGATGACGCTGCACTGAATGCTTCAATCTTTATTTTTACACGAGCCTTCGTTGGACAGTGTGTATTATAGTGAGCGATCATGCCTGCAGAATCGTACAGCAACTTCGTGGACTGTTATTTTTGCACCGCTGCCATTAAAATGAAATAATGTGATTTAATACACTTTCAGTTGGATTTCGGGCATTATTAATAAAAGTGTCGAGCTAGCACTGAATTATTATGTTATTATCCAAGATTTAAAAAGCCAGATATGTACTAAGAACCATGACTGGCTCTCTGCAGCAGTTTTCAAGTAGAATATCCGATCGGTATGCATATTTCTGAAAATACGGGAAATTGTTTCTGATGATACGTTGCGTGTCGCTGTCACTGATGCAGTACGTAGGCACTAAAGGACACACAGTAGGCAAAATCAGGAAGTGCTGTAACATCCCATTACTTTCCAGATACAAATAAAAAAAAAATTCCTGACTTCCGGGCCATTTTTGTCTAGAAGGTCTAGTGCAACGAGACTGTTCAGCAGCATGTCGGTAATTTTGCCTGTAGCCTCCAAATACTTAATCGCGGGTTTAGGTACCGAGTTAGTAGAGGGATTAAAAATAATGTGCGAAACTGTAAGGTGATTATTCACAGAAGAACGGGTACAAAAACTTCGCATTGGGGATTATTTTCTTTGAACAATTCCCGTCCTGAAACGTTCGCAACTGAGCTACCCACCTTTCCAGAAAGCTTTCACAAACCAACTTCTTCCCTTAATTTGTACTTTCAAAGACTCATCTTTCTAAATACACTTCAAACACTCATATTTCTAAATACACTTCGAAGACTCGATCTGTCTAAATACACATCATCTTACGTCTTCGATTCGGTCAATCAGGCCATTTCTTTCCTGTCTTGTCTTCTTATTCATTTAAAATTATTTGCTTCTTTTTATAAATTAATATCGTTGTTTATATATGTACACAGTGAATAATGAAAGTTAAGAAATGTATTGTACAATCCTGACGTGCTATTTTCTTTCTTTTAGCTCAGTAAAGTATCTTCAAAACAATACGTCATTTCTAACAAAATAAAGGAGTAACCTACCACCAATAAACACAATTTCAAGAGTATTAGCATTTCAGTCCATTAATAATAACAATTTGCTTTAGTTCGCGCAGGAACTCAGCAGATGCAGCACAACAGAAACACCGCAGTTCACTGACAGTCTCTTCAATACAAATTGCAGGAAGGCAGTCACGCTTACCGGTCGATTCAAAATACGCAAATAGGAAAAATGTATTCACAATAAGTAAATCCTACTACCGATTTGCAGTAAACAAGCGTATTATTACTAGTTGTTCCTTCATTCTTTGGATCTAGATTACACTCAGCGTTTCCTACTGCTTTCTATTCATTTTGAAATTATTAGCAGAGGAACATTTCTAAATATTTCCAACCGTGATTTAAAATTGCAGGTTCATGTCGAAACAATGAACTTATACAAGTTTTAACACAATAACGTATTTAAACCTGAATTTTACTTCGCACGTTATGCCCCGCAAAATTAAAAATTGTCAGTGACACATCATTTCCGAAAGAAATTTATACCACGGGAATTTCAGACTGAGAAGGGAAATAATATAGGGTGTATGCAGTCCCGTCATATATACGCTCTGCAAAACAAATCCAAACACTCAGTTATCATATAGTTGCACGTGTGCATAAGCAAACCTGCAACTAACAAGTACAGACGACTTTTAAATTACACTGCACGCATTCTTAATCTCAGCATTAGATCGAGCAAATAGGTTAACGTTTTGCAACGGCCAGCCGGTAAACTCGACGATTTTACCAGAAACTTGAAGTCTACCAGACCTACCCTGTGTTCTAGCACTGGCATACTGCACAGAACACTACATATTTTCAAGTACTTATTCTTCTGTAATGCATCTAATGTGTTAACACTGATAAGACTATCTTATACCGAGGTACTGACGTATGACATTTAATATAAAACACAATACAGAGAATTCGAAAATATCGCATTCTTCGCTGAATGTGTAAGATAAACTCACATTAAGTGCACAATATTACGAAAAAATCGCATTCTTACCGTTTAGAATGTTAAAGCATTTTGGTTGGGAACAATATTCTAAGAACAATTCCCTTACAGCACGTACTTAAAAAGTAGTGAACCTCTAGTAGTGAACTCACTGTATGTGCTGAATGTATCAGAAATTGTTCACAGTTTGACGTCCTGCTAACATCAGTTAGATGTAACACTTGACAGCTTTTCACTTCAGTAACGCTACGTGGAATTCAGCGGAAGTCCCGTTTCAAATAAGAGGGTGGGCGAAGCAAGACAATTTCTTGGTTCTGAACCCACATGATCTCAGTTCATTAGCTTTGAAGATAGACCTTCCGGTACAATATTTTATGCAGATTTTACATAGTTTCGGATAAACATACTGCCCCCATTTTTCAGGACAGTCCAAAAAGATATCGCGCGCGCGCGCACACACACACACACACACACATACATATGGCGTCGTCGTCCAGAAGACTGGAAACCTCGTCAGCAGTACTGTGGGAACGTTAAATGTTCATAGTTTCCTTTTAGGTTGTGGTTCTGTGAAGGCAAAGCGACGTCTCTACAACATTGAAAATGCAGGATGTCAGAAGCTAGAGCTACGTACCCAGTGAGCAGTTGCTCTGTCATGGCAACAGATTACCTGTACGTTGAACTATGTTGAGTAGAGAAGGATTTAATATGAAATTAACCGACTGCCTGACTGGCTGGCTGGGTGGCTGATTGAATAACCAACTAGATACCTGACACACTAAATAACTATCTCCATGGACCGGGGTCCTCCTTGAGAAGCTAAAATTTCCTAATCTGGCTGATTAAATTCCAAGAATTTTAGGACACCAGAACGGCCATTACCGTTCTTAAACAGTCCCTCTCTTCTCAGTGTCCTAAGCCAAACTGACCCAGCTCACGTACTACCATCATGTTTCTGTAAGACCCATTTTAATAATATCCTCCCATCTAAGCCTAGATCTTCAAAACAAAAACATTCAAGCTCTTGTTTGTAAGCCATAAGTTTCTTCATTGCCCTACCATATTGGTTTCAATTAGCATCATACTTACACCGAAATTAATGTACAAGGACCCTCTACGTGCATTCCTATGTACAGACACACGGGCGCACACACAAGAATAAACTTGTTTAGGTACCATATGAATGCAGGTATGTGTGTGCTGGATTTGTTAACATCTGTAAGCCGCACATGCTGAAGCTATCAGTGAGGGTATATAGAAACAAATGTTGCCTCTCAGTACGTTTGCAAACGAACGTTTTTACGATTTCGCTAACTTTACTTGGGGTTTTACGTTTTCCTTATCTATCTTTATTTCTCTTTTAATGTGAGGTTTGATTTGTTAAGTAGTTAAATACTAGAACAAATTTGGTGTTTGTGAATTACGATTTGACTCTTCGTATGCTACTGAAATCCTGCTGACCGCCTCAGTCTACCTAAATTTAGTCTAACGCTCCTTATTCGACTGGAGGTACACACGCTAATCCTTGTTTCAATCACGTAAAATATAATCAGGAATATGTTCTCGATGAATTGAAATTTCTTTCGAAATGTGTTACAAGGCGCCACTTAGGGGCGCTCTTCTTTATGAATCATTATATTGGGAAAAAATATCCGGTTTCTTTGTTGAAAACTGTGGGCCTTCTTGTCCCAACTCGAAAATCCAGAGATTTTAATATGGGTTCCGAAAGTCACAAGTGCCTTTCTGCCGGATGCATGTCAGCTTCTCCATACTTTTCGAAGTTTCATTTACCTCTCTAAAACTTGTTTTAATATTTCTTTCTAATCTCTTCATAGATTTCCCCATTGCTTAATGCTCTCCAATCAAAATATTGAACGCCATTCGAAGCAATTCAGCCACGCCGAAGATAAAGGCGGTACGTTCTGCCGAAATATCGGAACATCTACCCAGTATACGGTGTTAAAATAAAAAATAACACTCAACCAACATTTTTATCGCACTCGAACTTCGCATTTATCTTAGAGCGTCAGTATTTTTTTTTTACAGCGTAACAGTCCCTAGTCGGCTACAGACTCCTCATTATCGAGGCTTCACGATCACACTCAGACACGCCACACTCATTAGGACTCGTCTGGATGAGTTAACAGCCCGTCGCAGAAACTTCTGCTTGACAACACACAACAGTCACAAGAGACAGACATGCATATCCCGGCGGGATTCGAACCCGCAATCCCAGCAACTGAGCCACCGCAGAACCACAGACCGCGCGGTCACCGGGGATCTTCAGAGCGCCAACATAATAATCATATTTATGCAACGTTTTACGTGCTGAGGACGATGACTCTAAAGGCACTGTCTTTCGGAATGTGACGCCCAGTAGATAGCTACCAAAGCTTTGGAGGAACCTTCTGCTTCTATTTTCATCCTGAATTCGAGATAGGAGATTTCTCAGGAACTTTGGTAACTAGCTACTAAAATAAATGGCGTTACAGCCTAGTAAACAATTACCTTTAATGACTACTTCTTTCTTTACATTTTGTCTGAATGCGATCGCTTACAATCTCTTCCAAATCATCTCTTTACAGATAATCGCGTTGGCAGGGGCAACCACAGGATTTGGCTATAAGTCGACACAATACGGATATGGTCCCTATGGTAATATCCCGACTTCTTAGCACATAACTGTGATACTAATTCAGGAATAGGCCTACGTCGTTAACTATAATAATTATTTGACCCTTTTTCCTGTTCTAGGGGAAAACTATTTGCTGTTGCTGCTGGGAATGTCTTCTGTGGTATGGATCATTGCAAACCTTCTCCTACTTCACGGCGCTATTACGGTAAGGTACAAGAAATTGGGAATTAATAATGCCGATTCATAACAAAGTCGTACAATACGGATAGAACACATATGAATTTTTATTAGGACACAACTCGAAAGGCAGGCCTACGTACCGGTGGAAAAGCCTACCAAGTTAGAGTTGCGGGAAAAATGTTTGGTTTGTGTTCTGGAAGCATACGCTTGAAATTATCGGGGAGAAATGACGGTCGTGCTTAAATTCTTCGCAGTTTTCAGTGGCGTAAATAAGGTTCCACCAGGCCTTGCCATGCTGTGGGGCCACAGTATGTCAAGGGGTCTCAAAATGAACAGAATACTAATATTTGTTTTGGGAATTTTCGGACTGGATTCCGTTCTTCAAGACAGAAGGCTGTATGCTGCATCCCTGTTGTGAGATCTGGGAGTAACGTCGCAAATAATTATAAAATGTGCGGGGGGTGGAGGGGTGGGTTCCGACTACCATGTCGCGTGTGGGGCCTGAGAACGTTTATCTACACCATTGGTTATTCCGTCATTTATTTCCAGTTAAGGCTGAGATAATGCTCTTACTTCTAAAAGATGACTTTTCCTTTCGCAGCTTAATATACACACACTTATAACAAAATACACGAAAACCCTTGCAGGAGTTCGGCAGATGGGACAGACGAAGGGACAGAATTAAAGTCACATGAACCTTTCTCAAGTAATGAACGCACACAAACCTTAAGCCTAACTTATCACAAATTTGGTAAAGAAATTTGTCCACATCCAACAGTATGCTTGCATGATCAGGAGCTGGTGCAGTCCAAAAAACGGCTCGCAACAGATGCGGAGTCGTACAGTATTGTACCTTACACATCATTGTACAATTGTATTTACTTATTTAAAGTGTTTATATATTTTATTAGAAGCAACACAGATTTCTTCTACCTTGGATCTACTGGCAGTTGGTGTTCGTTATCATCGCCTTGATGGTGCTCATTTGGAGTTCCGTCGTGATGGAAGATGTGAGAAAGTATAAGAACGTACCACAATACAAGGCACTAAGGGCTTCCATGATTGCTGCACTTAGCTGCGTCGTGCCTTTCCTATGTGAGTATACAAAAACACTACCCCGCCTGATATATCTCTTGTAAATATTTATAGATTCAGCTGTACATTTTAACGCTCTTTATCACAATGTAATAATCAGAGCTTGCTGTTAATACTGACATCATAATGTGGACTGTGAAAAATACAAAATACGTCTCCCTGAACCTAACCATCTTCAGCAGAAAATATTACCTGCAACGTAATTTTTTTGCACGGCGGTGTGTATTAAGGTTAAGGGCTTCGCTTATATGCGGCAATGCAACTCGGTAAATGGGTACAAATTATACCGGTCACCTGGAAGCCGAAGTAGCGTAGTCGGTATAGCAACTGCGCTAGATAGCCAATGAATCGTGGTTTGATTCCCGACAGGGGCAAGACACTTCTCCCTTTCCCTTAGCATTCAGAGCGGCTCTGAGTTTAATCCAGCCTCCTACATAATGGGTAGCCGGGGAAGTTTCCCACTGGGTAAAGCGGCTGGGTCGTAAAGGTAACCACTCACCTCCATCCAGTTCTGAGGTTAAGAATAATTGCAGCTACACCTAATTCCCCTACATGTTTTGAGGGCGTTTATAAACATAAATTTACCTTTTGCTGGAGCATTGCCAAATCGGCCGTCATGTTCTTTCGCTGCTTCTGTCCTCACGACAATATTGACCCTACATCTGGCGACAATTTAACTATGTCCTACAGTTGCCTTATAGTCTGGCGCAATTCCTTTATGACGGGTTATCTTTACTGTCAGTTATCACAGGTCTGATTTGGCTAACTGCTTTGCCTGGACCATAACGTAATCAACAAAAGACACGGCGTAAAGCCAGTTACTTTTTGATCGCGATGCCGCAAGAAACAAACCCTGTTGGAGGGCTTGAAACTGACGATGGAGGCAAATACACTCCTCCGAAACGTCGCCAGCAACTCTTTGTCAGTTCGATACGTCTTCACATCCCAAAACACACGAGTCGTCATCAACAGCGCCATAAGAGCCTCATACCTCGAAACGAGAATGTTATAGCTGCTTTAGTGATGAAGTTTGCACCAGCAACACTCAGCTTATTTTATACGATATACAACACAGTACTTGTACGACTGTAAAGAACAACGCTGCTACGACGATCTACAATGAATAATCAAGCAACTGGACTGAAGACAAGTTATATTACAGCAGAAATATTTACAAAATTGCACACTCATGGAATTCTTCATTTACTTCCAGTTAAGCAATATTTGGTACCCGTAAATGTTGTTTAGAATGAAATGGGGTCTGTCTTATTACAATTACGTCAAAATTTCGACAGCCTGCTGGGCTGTACAGAGTTCTGGAGCGTGTTTATAGAGAGGCTTCTCACCAGAACTGAAATGTCAATTCAGGATTCTAATTGGTTTCTTAAAGAGTGGGGACCGGCTCACCTGAGACGAAACAGATTTACTTGAATATATGCTGCTACACTGGTTGGCTTAAAGGGAATTTGGTTACGAGTCGAAAACAGATGTTTAGTCTCAAAAACGGAAAAGAATCACGTCTCAGCAACAAAGCGTTAAAGCGGGCTTTCGCACTTCAAATGTTATGCAGTATAAAACTGTCAAAAGTTAAATTTCCTCTGTTTCTGCGTGAAGAACCTGGGACCTATCAAAAATTATAAACGTAAGTCGACTGCAAAAATAAATCAGCACAGCAGCTTCAGCATTGTTAAAGGATGCAGGTTTAACCCTTTAAAGACGAAGCGTGTCTGTTTTATATAAGGACTCAGTGCGTACCGCGCTGTAAACACTCTCCACTTCGGTTATAAAAACCAGTCTCTTAATGTTTTATAAGGCAAAAGTTGCTGTTTGTTCTGAGATCCGTACAAAACACATAAACGCAATGTGGGCACCACGTAGAATTTTTTAATGTTAAACCCAGTGGTACGTGAAGTTACCGCTAGGCTTTAAAAGGTTAAAGATATTTGTGAGCTACTCGAAGAAAATTTCGGAATTCAAAAACGTTTCAAGTTTATATTTATCTTAAGGTGATTAGTCTAGGTAAGATCCAAGGCTCTGTACGGCTACGAAATATTTAAGGTAAACCAGTTTACCAATGCTTGTGGAGTCATGTTCCGAAAGATACTAGCATTAATTAAAAGTAATTTTCAATGTCCCTGATATGCATTACAGTGTTCATAAGGATCTACCGCATTAAGTATCGGGTAAATACAGACATTCCATGTACATACCAAAATTCACAACGGCCATCTCTAAGAGAAAGTATGAAATTTAAAAAAATAACAAATATTTGTTGAATTTCCTTTTATTTGGTTCAAAAATTTAAACTCTGATGAGCACAAAAAATAAAATTATCTCATTTAAAATATTTATTTTTCTGCCGATTTTGAATCAGCCGCCCACGGTGGTCGTACTACTCGCCTCCTCCCTGCCGCAGCTACGCCCCTGGTGGAATGTGCAGTATATCAAAGGTCCCAGAACATGACGCAGGAACATAATAGCTAATATACCCAGCCAGATTCTCTTCCTTTCGTTGGTAGTTACTATCTAAATTCTGTACTTCTAGGTACGGTGATCTACTTCTCCATCGTTGTGTACAGTTTCTACTGCGACTTGAAGGGTGTGAAGCGTAAAGGAGACACTCCGGACACAACAGACTCACCAGTGCGTCGGGTTATAACAGTGGTGCGACCCGAGAGTAATATGCCTACAAGAACGCCATTTGTCCAGCCACTGATACAACGAGAAGGGGTACACACGAATGCGATGCCGCAAAACGCTCCTAACAACCCAGCCGCGGCTGCACCTTTTGCTGACCAGTTTGTGACTTACTACACTCTTCCTGACAGATATCCAGATACATAATTTAATTTAATTCAATTCAGTTATTTAGTATTAGTGTGCTGGCAGAACAGCTTTAAGGCCAATTACAGAGACGGCAAAGGAACATAACAAAAATACACAAATGACAAACAACAAACGAGAACACAAAAGAGATAATAAGAAATCACATCTAAAAAGAGCCTTAATAATATTATAATTGTTAAAGAAAAATATATAAGAGATCAATTTTTCATGAGTGTATTGATAGTAGTACTGTTCCGTCCAATTCAGCTTATTGACGTGAAGGCTTAGCAGTGCAGGGCCAGTTGCTAAGCGAACATTCGGATGCAACATTACACATACACACAGATACTCCACAATTGTTTGGTAAAGGAAAAAATGCAGAAACAAGGTACGAAAATAATCAAATTAATTACAAATATCCTGCCTAAATTCACATTAAACCTGTTAAAAATTCTGATTTGCTTAGTAAAAATGTCAACATATAAGAAATCGTTAATCAGAACACACTTCCACTGAATATGCCACCATTCCTACTGATGGCATTTGCCGCCGAATCAAATCTAGCGGAATGACAGTTGCGACAGTTCAGACGAACACGAACCTAATTAAAATCACTGAAATTACAATTCGGCACACAAAGTCTCCAAACGTGTATGGCAAAATTTTGAACCCGTTATAAATATTAATAAAAAAAGCGGTCTAGGTGACGTATCCGAACACTTGAAGTTGGAAATTTCAAGTAGTTTAGAACAGTAACGAAATTTTATTTTTCGCGATTTAAAAAACGAGGAAGACAAAGAGATACGAATTTCCGTTGGATATGTTCAAGCTTGCTGGCATCAGCAGACGTAACAGAATTCCACACAACAGAGGCATATTCTAACTTAGGCCTAACTAATGAGCAATATAACATCACGAAGCTCTGCAGAGAGGAGAGTGATAAGTTTGCTGTCCTAATTAACCCCAACAACCTAAGTGTATGAGAAAATACATAATCCACATGGTGGTGGAAATGCAGTTCGGAGTCAATAAGTACTCCCGCATCCTTAACACAGTCAGTGCGTGTGACAGTATATTATCACAATTTGTAATCAAAACTGAGCAAGTTGGTCCAAGTCCAGAATCAGTTCATATACTTCAGTTATGTAAACTCGGAAAAAATTCCGCGAAGGGATATAAAGTCCCTAGCTAGACACATGATTTTAAATTTATATTGGTCAGTTTATAGTATATGATTTTAAGTGTTTATTTGAGCATAAAATTAAAGACCAATAAAATACACCGTTTATAGGCAGAGAGCCCTAACTGTCTTTAGTCATGTTAGAGAACATTCATTTTATGACCATAATAAATAAAAATTTTTGTATTTGGCCTTGTTTTCTTGCCCCAAAAGTAAGAAGCCTGTAGCAGCCCGTAATCGGAAACAACCTGTATTATGTGCCGAATTACGTTGTTTCGTAGACTGGTGTTTCATCCGTAATCTTATTATAATTTGAAATGCTTCAAACTTTTGCCTACCGCAAGCAGTAAGCCCATCTTATATACACTGTAGCATTGTTAGTTTCTGTCACACTCCCACATTGGAGTTCCATGGACCGCCACCAAATGGCAGGAAAAGACAATACATAGAAGTTAGTTTGACGGACGCGCGGATGGTATGTACCAGACACGACTAATTGGGGTTGCCACGTTAACTACGTAAAGGTTCGACGGGCACTAATACGATAGTATAATATACATACATACACATTATTCGGGTTTTCACAATAACTGCGGACACCTCTACGAAATTATAATACACAGGCATATACATTCTTCAGGTTTCCACGGTGACTACGTAAATGGGTGTCCCTTGCCTGCCAACATCGCGAGGTTTCCGCAGTAACTACGAAAATGCGTGTGCCTTGCCTGCACGGATGACGGGTTTTCCACAGTAACTGCGTACATGAGGTGTTCCTTGACCCCCATGGGTCGCGAATTTTCAAATGTAATTAAGTAAATGTGTGTGCCTTGCCTGCCCGGATTGCGGAGTTTCCGCAGTAAGTGCTTACATGAACTGTGCCTTGCCTCATGGGTCGCGAAGTTTCAAAGGTAAGTAAGTAAATGAGTGCGCCTTCCCTGCTCGGGTCGCGGGGTTTCCACAGTAACCGATTACATGAAGTGTTCCTTGCCCCAGGAGTCGCGAGGTTTAACTAAGCAAAGGGGTATGTCTTCCCAGTTCAGGTCGTGGGGTTTCCACAGCAACGGCGTACATGAAGTGTGCCTGGCCTCCACGGGTTGCAGGGATTCCACAGTAAATACATAAATGGCTGTTCCTAGCCCGCCCGGGTCGCCGGGCACCAGCATACTAGTGAATTATGATTCCGAACAATTATCCGTACGAGTACTGCAGGACAGTTGACCTTCGAAATGCATTAAAATTTGCTTCATGCTACTTATCAGTTACCATTAGCACAACTGTTTATTATGTTACATAGATAAGTTACATGGCTACATGTTTCGACCACAAAGTGGTCATCTCAAAGCCATTAAAATACATAAAATTAAAGTTACAATTGGAGCTTCATTTTTTATGGATAGATTGAGATCTCAGTCCTTGGGTGTTACAATATACATGTTAACATAATATGTTAGAACCAATAAAATATATGATAAGTAATTTGATAGCAAAATAGTGTCGGAGTTGAGAGGGTGCAGTCTATTAGCTCCTTTCCTGACGATTTTTTCTTTTCCTTTGTTTCTTGTAGTCTCCAGAGGATGCAGCTTGTTTACTACTAATAGGTTGGGCATATCTGTTGATAGATATGTTTAAGGAGCAATGAACTAAGTAATAAAATAATGTAGTTAGTCATTGCTTCCTACTTATTAGACGCAATATAAATTAAAAAACGTGACTGGAAATTTGCTTACTTGGTATATGACGTAATTTGCTTATAGTGACTGACGGTGAATCAATAATGCTGTCTAGCTGGGCACAGTCTGTAATTTGTAATTTGAATATAGTGACTGACGGTGAATCAAGAATGCTGTCTAGCTGGGCACAGTCTGTAATTTGTAATTTGAATATAGTGACTGACGGTGAATCAAGAATGCTGTCTAGCTGTGTACAGGCTGTAATTTGCATATAGTGACTCACGGTGAATCAAGAATGCTGTCTAGCTGTGTACAGGCTGTAATTTGCATATAGTGACTGACAGTGAATCAAGAATGCTGTCTAACTGGGCACAGGCTGTACTTTCTCCGAAAATCAGCATCATTTTTAAATTTGGTTCGAAATTATCTTTCTATTAACTACAGCTTTCATTGACAAAATTTTTTGCATAATCAGCTGAACTGTAGTTATACATTTATTATGATTCATGTTCATTCAATATAAATTAAATCGTTCGGAAATTTTAAGCTGTAAGAAATATGACCTTCACTGCATAAGATAGCCAACGCCGTCTTGATGTGTTGTAGGTTAAACGCTCGGATCAAGTCACGTACTGGAAGGCAATGATATTAGTCCCTACGAGTGTGACAGTTTCTCAGAGCTCTGACATGTAAGCTCCATAATCCATAGCGGATATCTTCTCTGTACTTTTATGGCCGGATAGTTTCTCTATATATTTTTACGTACTACAGCATAATTCAGCTCTCAGTTTCGACGACGATAAGAATCCTCCTAGTCCCGTTTGTTTCTTTATCTCTATTAAGCTTTATCTCGCCACATACACTCTGCTGTATAAAAAT
This sequence comes from Coptotermes formosanus, assembly GCA_013340265.1. Classification (NCBI taxonomy): domain Eukaryota; kingdom Metazoa; phylum Arthropoda; class Insecta; order Blattodea; family Rhinotermitidae; genus Coptotermes; species Coptotermes formosanus. The sequence goes on along the minus strand of BLKM01006251.1, from coordinate 3,915,381 downwards.
TTTGTATATTATTTATAAATATCACAGTTACCTTAAAAGATTCATTTTCCGCTAACTAATCTTTCTGAAACAAGTAAATAATTCATTAGAAATTGTTTACACACTCTCTTACAGGAGGGTATATATAACAGATTTCAGCTATTTCGGGAGATCTGAGTTTGATTATTGGTGGGAATAATCAAAATTAAAACGAAGTAATAAATTTAACTTTCATCAATTCTTGAATTTAAATTTTAAGACCGTATCCTAAAATAAGACATGATATCTAACTTAAACATCCTTCCCAGCCCGTTATCCGAAACATTCCTCGTATTGAAGTTAAAAGACTTAAGAATTTCAGATATATTACTTAAGTTTAAAAAAGGAGCAAGAAGGTGCCGCAATCGAATTCAGCATGCCGACTTTGCTACAAGGAGTAATAAATGCTGCAATTTTTTAAAGGCATTAAACATCTTCGTGCGGGTTTCTGTCGACTTATTTCACAAACTGTGAGCATTGACCGCACCGGTGCCAAGCAGAATTGACAGACCCAAAGTAGTAGCGTGACATTTGGTCCAATGGTTTGTTAATTAATGAAACCCGATTTACAGAATTGTGTACTGTGCAACTAGCCCTGTGAAGCAGAATTCTTCTACAGAAACTAACAACAGTTCAGCAAGTCAATATACTGTATTTCCAGCTTCCTACGGAAATCGAAAGTTCAGCGCCGTATTTACTACAGCCTGCACGTAGTTCCTATCCTGGCCAGCTTAGCTTAGACCACATCATCGCGTTCTACTTCTCTAAGATGAAATTTTATATTATCCTCTCGTCTACCTCTATGTATTCCAAATGGTTTTGTGTTTATCGTCTGTGCTACATGTACAACACGATTCATTCTACTAATTCGTCATCATTAACGTTTTTCGCGAAAAATAACCCTAAAATATGGACGGATTTAAGAACTTCGTCGTTTTCCATTTCAAGGCTAATGTGCCGTGTATAGTCTTTTACTTTCCTTAGGATCCTATAGCATACGTCTACACATCATCGACATGTAAGACACTTTTAAAGTCTCGAAAAACGTTCACAATGTCACTGTTTCAGCACTACGAAACGGAAGTGTTCCGTAGATTGCCTTCAAATCCTTCCACTTGGGTCAACTTCCTCTCGGCATTACTTCAGACTCCATAGTATTTTTAGGAGAGTGATCAACCAGTCAGCAGTTGGCTAGACAACAGAAGTAAATTTTTCAGCTGGCCACTAAGTCAAAATCGCCTGTAACATCCAACAAAATTCCTACGCAATGGTTAAAAATATATATTAGTAACCATATTATAGCAGGCCGGGGGCAAGAAGGCCACAGTGTAAAGCTTTTTTCCATCTAGACTCGACGATAAGAGATGGTGGAACTTTACCTTCACACCCCGTATGTCCTTTTGTAACAGGAAAAGTCTTACTTAATTTTGTTTCCAGATAGTGGCGTTGTAACAATATGTTCACAAACATAAAACACATTATGTTCTGTTTTGTGTGCCTTTTCACAGCTCCTTTCTTTGTTTGGAGCTACAGTAGATGATCAGGTTGTTTATGACGGACTTGGGTCACCTTACGCTACGCCAGAAGGAAGGTGCAGTACATAAACTCTGCGCTGCAGAGAACCTTGCTTTTACTTCACGCAAGTGAGCAAAATATGGCAATGAGAGGGAAAATGTAAGGGAAATGATCTTAGAGAATTGGGCTTGCACCTATGCGATGGACAAACACCCGCAGGACAAGATTTCTGGTGTACCTATCTTAATATGGTTACAATTATAATCGGGGGTTATCTTAACAAAATGAAAAATCTTTCAACTTTCGAGGCGCGAGATATCCGCGTATGTGGCAATGCTGTTGAAATGTCCCTCTGAGGTCTCGGCTAGTTGTAGAAAAATGTAAGTTCAAAATGGATAAAGTGCTGAAGCGTTAGTATGTGTAAATATAGGCAAATCCTTGATTAGATAAGTGACTTTTAACTTTAAAGAATCCCCTGTTCCAGAAAGTCAGCAAAATTGACGGACGGGTGGACAGACAGGCAGACGACTACGTCACGCAAGTTATTAATATAAGAAAGTAATTCCAAAGACAGATTTTATTTGAACTGTGTTTATTGGCAACACCTTCTTCGACCGATTCGCGCTATTACACACTTGTGTGCTGTCAGACTTTCAGAGGTTGAAGTACTGCCGGTGTGTTCAGCTAATGTCTTATTAAAGTGCAAGCATATATGTTCTGTTAAGAAAAGCTTTCTTATTGGTCTGTTTGCCTGCCCTGCATACGGATACAAACTTTAACACTGCTAATTCCGTGCATTATCGTGATAGTAATTGCTATATTATATAACCAATTAAATGCATTATTTCACTGTTTCAACTGATTTTCACTTCACTCCGACATGTTTCGACGCTTCACCACGCCATCTTCAGGGAGTGCACCAATGTTTTTCTGCTGACAGGCTCGTTGTGCTATTTTCGTTTGCTGTGTTGTTCTTTTTCCTGAGGTTTGTTATAAACGGTCAGACGGCTAAAACGCTAAAACTTGGTACACTAAAATTTGTTTTGTTTTTAAAACTTGGCTAAGATATGCTTGTTCAGGTCCTTCATACTCTTCGTCGCACTCTTAGGTTTTGCGCTTCATTAGTTGTGTGGCATTATATATGCCATAGTCAATTTATTCCCTGTTATATATCTTGGTGTGTATTGTTTTGTAGTCAGCAACCAATTGGTTGGGTACACTCCCCGAAGATGACGTGATGAAGGGTCGAAACATGTTGGAGTGAAGTGAAAATCAGTTGAAACATTGAAATGGTGCGTTTAATTGGTTATAATATAGCAATTAGTACGGCTACAGATATTTATTGACCAACCTTCCGAAACTCATTATGGAGTTCATTTCGTGGGTCGGGAGAAAATGGAATAATATTTAATGATAAATATCCGACAGTCGAAGCTTTCAAAGAAAGTAGACTGTTAACGTCTGAGGGTTTGTGACTTCTGAAATGTGATATCCTACAGTTTGGTAGAAATGTACCGGCGTTTCAGAGTCTCCTGCTGCCACAATGTAGTTTCGGTATGTAAATAAGTCCTGATATGCAGCCTGCTGATGGGGGCAGCAGGACGTCCCCAAACGCCGGTACAGTTGTACCAGGCTAAATGGCCTCGCATTCTGGAAGGCTGAAACTACCACAGATACAGGCGTGAGAATATGAAATCGCATGACCGACATTTGTGTTTTTGGGGAAGAAGACCAACTCTGATCACAGACCTAAGCTCAATGCTGCACTCATCCGTACCAGATGCACCGAGTAATATCTTCGTTCGCAGCCCGAAAGCAGTGTAACTTTCTAGCCTGCATAAAACCATAAGCTGTCCTTGTATAGAAGATACAGATATTATTTACAGACAGGACTACCAGGCGGTAGTGAGAAACACGTATGCTTCATTATTGATCTTCGCAGAAAACAAGCGCCTGTTTTCAGTGAATTTGTGATATGAGGTTACCTGCAGAAGATGTAGCCAGAGACAGAAATTGGTTTTTCGAAGTTTCAGCCAATTTATTAAGATCATTGAGAATAACATGTCTCTACTTACTAACGCAGGGAAAGTTACAAACCACGGAATAAAAATTGTTTGCTTGATGGTAATGTCGAATAGTGTTTAATTTGTACAAGATGCCTATTTAATTCAACCACAATTTTTTCAAACTTCTCAAGCTGTGACTAAAAACTTACCTCGTTTGTTTGGTAGAGAACTACACATTAGCGATTATGACTCTCTGTCGCGGCTAGGAGAGAATGGGAGTGTTATGACTTGACAAAGTTTGTTTTTATACGAAATGCACACTGTCCTTTTGCACTTCTTTAATTCTGTCGGCTGGTGCGATCAAGCAAGGACGTGAAAACATACATGCGTGCACACCTCGCTTGATTTTAAGTGTACGAATGATATTTATTCAGTTCTAACAGACGAACTTTAGCCGTTCCTATCGCTATTAGCATCGGTATGTTGGGATAGCAATTCACTCGCAGTTACAAATTACTTCACAAAGAGGTTTCTGTCGAGTTTCCATGAATCGAAAATTTAAAATTGTTTAAACTCTTATTACCTTTACTATTATTTCTGTTCAAATAAATAATCGGGTCCGATAACTTGCGCCTTGCTATATATTTATATTTACGTAGTGAATTCGGTCACGTGCGGCACGCTTCATATACCGAAAAACGAGTGTGGCCATGTTTATATAAGACTAGCTCACACTTTTCTGGACATGGATAAAATAAATCCGATTGACCGTCTGAATTGCGCGGGTAACTTAGTGTTTGAAAAACAATCAGGAGTGACAGGGAATAAGAGCCCTGTTTTGCTACCCAATGTCACACTGGATTCGAAGCTGCGTATTTGCTACACATGCGAACCCGTTTAAACAACAGGACAGAAGCGCATCCATCCTGTTTCCAATTGTGACAAATTTTGTAGCATCCATTATTAGGATCATTAGAGCGCGCCGCATCTGTATTGTGTTCAACTTCAAACACTCAAAAATTCTGGGGCATATGAAGTCAGTAAGGTGCCGACGAAACAGCGGTCCCTAGAGAAACGGCTTCCTTCCAGCCCACCTCTACCACAGGCGCTTTCAAAACAGCAGGGAAGTTTTAGAACACTGTACTTTGAAACGTCTACACTAAAATAAAAAAGCATTCCTTGATATAACCAGACAAGCTTACAATTTTTCATTTACAGAGTTTTTGCTTAAAACATTTTCTGCATATGGAAGAACGGCTTAATGTATGAGTACAGTATATCAACATTTTCGCTAACGGAATGATACTGTTAGTAACTACACAATAACGTCTATTCTAGAGGAATGAATATGAATATGAATATGTAACAATGCTGGAATAATAATCAACAAAGCTATTGAGATTACGCATTTTTGAAGAAGTTTCTTTCTTATAATTTTCACCAAAAATTTCAACAGGCTTTGTACCAATGACTTGTATATCTGTGTGTCTTACAGGCGAGGTACCGTTACTACGAATATGGCAATTCTCTAGTTTGGTGTCTGTGTTCATCAACCTGGCTATGGTATACGGGGCTTTAGCGGTAAGTAATTTTAATAACGGTCTATTTCCTGTTGTCACTAGCCCAGAACATATACCGCCGAAGGGTAGGGTTAATTAACAAGATATTGGAAAGGTGTGGAAGAAAGTTAATAGTTAAAATGAACGTGTGCAGTTCAACTGCACACGTTCATTTTAACTATTTCGTAGCTGTTCTATGTACAAGTTGTATCACTGATGATGACCCAGTGGGGTCGAAACACATAGGAGCGTGTGGTCTCATCAGTGAATATTAAAACATATTGTGCATTTTCTTGGTGTTTTTAACATTTTTATGCGAGTTAATGGAGGGGAATGGAACGTATAAAATCGCTTCCAACTTCGTAAATGGGTAGTGAAGTACTGCTGTAGATGACTGTTTTAAAATAAAACATTAAATCCGATAAAATTATCTTATAAACAAACTGAGATCTCAGTAGTTCAGTTAAAATTCTGACATATATACAGCCAAAACTTGAACTAGCAGATATATGTGATGTCCTAAGAATAATAATTGTTTGCCACAGGAGAAAGCCGTTCTCGTAGCACCGTGGCTCGCCTGGCATCTGGCATTGCCCTTTGTACAAATCCCACTCTTTTTGTGGAGTGCTCTAGAAATAAACTGCGCACGTGGAGGGACAATAAGAGACCACATGCTCTACATTCTCATCGCTCTGCCCATCAGCCTGCGTGAGTACATATTATTATACCGGAATTTGTCAACACCTTCGCAATTCATTTCAGATCAGCAAAGTTAAGGACTGCATTAGTATTACCTCTTTCAGTCTATCAATTTTGTCTTCGTAACCTCACCCCCCCTTCTTTCCGGCAATGTATTTGTTTGAAGTCAACAGAATGGTTATCACAATTTACTTTACTATTTTGAGTGTAAGTCAAAGAGGCCATCCAATGGAATTTGGCCTTCCAGTTTCCGAAGTTTTGACTAGTTATATTTAGGAGATTTATTCTTCAGAAGCTGACAGTCGTTCACATGGACAACAATTACCCGCCTTTTACAGAACCTGAGTGTTCATTATATGTGACCCCAACAGACCGAAACAAAATATCCCTAACCAGCAGAGTACACCATCGCCAGATTTTGTTGCTAATCAACCAAATATATTTTTGCCTTGTGTTTTATTCTTTTTGGGTTCCCAGCTAGGGAGTCTTATAAATTTGTTACCTTAACCATGGCCCCTCTGTATTATCTAATTTTAAAAAGCAAGGAAATTAACAAATCTTTGTATATTTCCACTGTTTAGGCTCTATCAGAGAGTTCGGTAAATCTGAAGAACTCTTTTAGTTGTTTTTCTAACACGTTCCTTGCTATTCATGTGGGCCTACAATGCTTTGTCGATCTTACACAACTCACGGATTTAATACAAGCCCAACTTCTGAAAGTGTGTGTACTGAGGTACAACATGTATTTAATTAATAACTTTAATTTTGCTGTTAAAAGTAAACTGCACTTTTTAACTCTTATATTTTTAACTACATATATTTAGGTTCTCGTCATCACGTAACAAAGAGATTTTAAGCCCACTGGCCGGCTACACAGGCACAGCAAAAACTGAGGTGACTGCATCTTTGTCTCATCACAATTTGCGAGGGCAATATGGGCATATATGTGTTCACAGTTTTACTAGGATTTTGTTTTACCTTTCTTTTTCAGTTCCGTTACTATACTTCGCTACTGTGATGTACAGTCTTTACAAGGACCTATCAGAAGAACAAGAGACAACAATTACGGGACCAATATATTGCAGCCATCAACAAACTGGAACGCTACAATGACACCTTACACTAACTATGACCCCGGAAGTGCAACGCCCACAGCCTTGGCGAGTTTGCAACCGCAGCAACAAACGTATCAAATACCAACACAAAATCTACCTTCTCCCCCACCCCCACCACAGCCACAGAAACAGATGTATGGAATCCCACGCCCCCCGTCACAAAAATTTTTTGCCTCGTTGGTACCCGCAGAAAACATCACTATTTCACATTCTCTGACGTTTAAGACTGCCTCGTGAACATTAAGACTATAGTCCGAACGTATTTGTGTGACACCACAAGAGACGCAAGAGAATTATCTCTAATTAATTGAAAGCTAAACTTAATTTATAACCAAATCATAGTGCAATATACACTAATTACACCCTGTCTTACATCGGATCTTCGAGTGAGTTTTGTTAGGTAGGCCTACTCTTCCATTATAGTCGACAATTTTTTTTTCCTTTTCAGTTTTGAAAAACTCATAAAAACTAGACTAAGTTTATTGAAAGTGAACAAAGGATAAATACGCCTGATTTCAGGCTTCGGCCGCGGTGTGAATGAGACCTGCGTTTTTTTGGGATTTTACGCAGCGTAGAACGATAGTTTCTTATCGATGTTTCGGGACAAACTCTCGGGACTCAAAATAATCTCCATCTAGAATTACAGTTCGCTTTGCATTAAGTAAGACCTTGCTTAGTTTCCATCACACCTCACAGTGAGTTCGGCAATGGAACTTCAAAATTTAGACGCGTCAACAAAGTCGACATCTGGTAATATGGAGATCTGTTACCTACTTGTATACTTTCCGCGATCTGCTTCTAATTTTTCATAACACATGGACTCACGGGATAGCTTCATGTGAATCGGACATGAGAGGATCTGGGCTAAAATACGAAGAAAATAAATTTTAGATGTAAATACTTATGATAAAAAAATCTGGGAAGCTAAAGCATTGGCCCAGTTACCATTCAGTCAGTCTTTGCTTCTCTGCCAAATAGTTTCTAATTAATGCCTTATAGTCACCATAATACACGTCACTTTCTTCACACGCCTTGAGTCGGTAACGGACTTGGTGGGTGCTTGAACAGCAATAGCGACTGTGATCCAGTTTTTCATAGTTACCTGTATATACAATCTGTACAGTACCAAATACTTTTCACATTTCGACTCTTATTATATTTTCTATGGTGTTTGAGACAGTAAAATGTATGCCTCTGTGACACAGTTACCGAAACAGAAGGGATGTTGCACGGAATAACACCGACATCATCAGCCTGCTATGTCAATATTAGATGTTCATTTTCAAACATATCGCCTGTAGATAAGGTACCGCTAAAGTTCACATCATAAAAATCGAAGTCGGTTTCTTGTAAAGTGGAAGAAATCTGTACAGAATATGTGGGAGTTCGTGGCCTGCAGTTACGATTTACTTCAGAGACATAACGCCTTCGGGGACATAAAACCTGCACAACATTTAATTCGCTCTACATGTTGGGGACATTTACAGCGGTAGTCACATATATTATCGTTCAAGAAGAGTATACATAGTTCATTTCTGACATCTTTATCAACCGTTACAAACATATATATGTCGTTCCTGTGGCGCTACAGCCCGGCTCGGGACTTGGCCGCCTCATTATGGAGGTTTCTAGATCTCTCTCCCACGCTCTCTCTCTCTCTTACACACACACACACACACACACACACACACACACACACACACACACGGTAGAATTCCTCTGAACGAATGATCAGCTCGTCGCAGAGACCGCTACCTGCACAACACACAACAAACACAAGAGACAAACATTCACGACGTCAGCTGTTTTCGAACCACTGATCCCAGTAATCCAGCAGCCGCGGACCTACAGCTTAAACTGCACGGCCACCAGGGTCGGCAAATATAAACCTTTTATCTGATTAATTTGAAATTTGGGGAGGGGGGGGGGGGAGGAGGGGGAGTCCGTGCTGTAAATACAGCACCTCATGTATTGTCTCAATAAGGTGTCATTTCTGAGTAGGTAACGTGTTTAATGATAAGAAATTGAACTTAGAATATTGTAATATCTTTATGCCGAAGAAAACCTGTTTGACTTGCCCACTTTCATCACGTATAAAAACTGCTTCACTCTAAAATGGCGTTTTAAACAATGTTATTTTAAGTATTAGGTACAGGTATACTGCCCTTTTATAGCAGTAATGTTGTACGAAGAGTTTCTTGCAGGTGTTAAACAGAAAATTTATGACAGACACAACATCTCTTACTGTAACGTGAAATTGCAGTGTGCCGGAGCTGGACAGCCTAACTGGAATGAGTGCCTCTAGAAGCGGTCAGCTCCACCCCGCACAAATCAACCTACCGGTGAGGGGGTCGCACAGTGCAAAAGGTTGCTCATAAATAGCAGCTCCTTATCTTGCCTGGATGCATCACGGGGCTTTATTTTAAAATTATTACAACTCTGTTATGCATACGAAGCCAGTAATTAGCATATACAAGTCTTACAGCTTAAACTCCCGCCATTCTCATATTTCCTCTGCTCGCGTCTGCATCTCAACCTCATTCGCCAAGACATAACCAAAATATCAGTCTTACAATACATACGTACGAACAGCCTTTTCCTTACTTTCTCCCAATGAGCTTATGATTGCGGAGACAATATCAGCGTAACCCCAGCCATTTCGCTACAGAAGGAATCAAACACATGAATGACTTACCCATAAAGTTGACAAATGGCAAGCTCCCTCACAGCTTCTCTTAATCTTTCACCAGCCACCAGAACTGTGCCACTGCCTCTCCTTGCAGCATCGTGCCGACTGCGTTTCAAAGTTCCTAAACCCGATCTACGCAACCACACCCAAACAGATAAACAAATAGCAGCAGCAATCTGCTCATATAAACATAGCAGACGTCGGCAGCAGAAATGAGCGAATGTGGGCCATTACACTTCCGTATCCCAAAAAGAAAGAAAGAAAGAAAGAAAGAAAGAAAGAAAGAAAGAAAAAGTACTCCCAAAGTATTGAAACATACAACATAAGACATAGCAAATAAGCTCACCAAAAACAGCGTTATTCCAATAATATCAGTAGCAAAACTAATTGGTATACATAAAAAGGTTAACACATAATCCTTCTCTATCTGCACTTTACAATAGTTCACCAATTTCTTCCGTACCCATATGTACTACGAGGACTCAAAAATATTTGCGCCAACCATTTCTGAGGCCTGGTACAGGGACACACATGTAAACTAAATGTAAGGAACAGTACCCAATACACATGGGAAGAAACAAATACAAACACATAAATGAACTAAACGATAAAGCAAACAACAAAACCTTAGAATGAACATTTCATCTCTTACAAAGGATCCCTGTCTATAAGTCCTAGAAGAACCACAAGACAGATACGAAGTATCAACTCGACAATCAAAGATACATGCAGAAATAATTGGAAGTGTACAAGTTACATGAATCTGGGAAAGAAATGTAATACATGGTTGCTCATTTTAAGCGGTCAAATACAAATCTAGTAAATTCCACAGCAACGTTTACACGCTTTAACATTACGTGTCGCAAACATGACCTGAGAGCAGGAGATAATAAACAAAGTGCACATACACAGCCGCCGCTTATAATCCTGTGGCCTTGCGGTGAGTGTACAGTGGCCTCCATTCATGGCGATGCTTCACATTTTACTAAACAAATTCGTAGATATCTGCACTGTAACTGTGAAACTGAAAACCTCCTCTTAGCAGCTTCCAGAAAGATGAAGTCAGACAAACACAACGCTATATTCCCATCGTGGTGCCGGAACAAGCAGGGGTTGCATCACGCACCAGTATCTTGGGGCCCGGATTTAGGTTGCTGGACGCAGACTCCCTTGCTGCCCCTAAAACTGGATTTGGCAGTACTGGTAGCACTCCCGGAATAAGCGAGATAAGACCTGCACAGCTGAAGTCACCCGGTATTGACCTTTTAAAGACGAAGCTTATCTGTTTTATATAAGGACTCAGTGAGTACCGCTCTGTAAACACTCTCCACTTCGGTTATAAAAACCAATCTCTTAACCTTTTAAAGCCTAGAGGTAACTTTACGTACCACCAGGTTTAACATTAAAAAAATTCTACGTGGTGCCCATATTGCGTTTATGTGTTTTGTACGGATCTCAGAACAAACAGCACCTTTTGCCTTATAAAACATTAAGAGATCGGTTTTTATAACCGAAGTGGAGAGCGTTTACAGCGCGGTACGCACTCAGTCCTTATATAAAACGCATACGCTTCGTCTTTAAAGGGTTAAAGTTTTATAAGGCAAAAGTTGCTGTTTGTTCTGAGACCCGTACAAAACACATAAACGCAATGTGGGCACCACGTAGAATTTTTTAATGTCAAACCTGGTGGCATGTCAAGTTACTGCTAGGCTTTAAAAGGTTAAGGTTTGCGAAAGCCCGCAGAGGAGAGGAATCGTAGCTGTTTACGAGGCGCGAAGTGAATTTCCCACTGTACGGTTATGAAGGCAGGTACAGTTTGTACGTCAAGTACGAGTGTTGGTGCAGCAACAGTGGGTCTCATACACACGCAGACCAGCAGCAGGTAGCGTGCATAGACAGCGGACAATCATATTTATACAAGTTGAGACAACTCGTACTGTTTATGCTTGGATGACGCATCCAAACGTCAAAACAACTAACTGCAGAATCACAACCGCTGCACTTCGACTATGGCGACCATCATATCGGCGTTACGTTTTTGGTGTCTTAGCAATTCAACGAGCGTCAACTGGGCTGCAGCCCGCATAACAGTGGCTGGGCTGACTCGCATGTTGAGTAAGCACACATATGCTTGCTCACCTTCCCCCCGAAATGGCTAGATTAACCCTTTAAAGACGAAGCGTATCTGTTTTATATAAGGACTCAGTGCGTACCGCGCTGTAAACACTCTACACTTCGGTTATAAAAACCAATCTCTTAATGTTTTATAAGGCAAAAGTTTCTGTTTGTTCTGAGATCCGTACAAAACACATAAACGCAATGTGGGTGCCTTGTAGAATTTTTGAAATTTAAACCGCATGCTACGTAATGTTACCGCTAGGCTTTGAAAGGCTAAAGTATGTCTCATAACAAGGCGACATAGACCACTCACGCTCAAAAGTAATATACTAAAATATGTAGTAAAACCCTTACTGGTAGACTGATATTCTCCGTTCACAACTTCGTCTGTATCCAACGAATTTGGGGTTAATTATAACAGTTGTACTGAAAAACATCAATCTGTAGTTATACCTAACAAATGGACATCCTTAATGCACACTAGCAACCCGTTGCACCTATCTTTGTTCAGCATATACGGGGGGGGGCGGCCCCAAAGTGCAATTAATTGCTAATAGACAATAAAGTACAAAACTCATTCTAATATTACTATTTACTGAGTAAAGTGCCCTTTACAAGTAAATAAGTATCTCATGGATTAAACTAATGGATAAAATAATGTTTCGGATCCTTTGCATTTTCTCCCCTTAAGGCAGCTATACCGGCCTTTTCAGTCGCTCCACACCACAGCCCATCACCTTCCTTCCAGTATTTCCTTTTCTTAGATTACCTTTCCCCTACTATTCTCCTATAGCCGTGGTTTATTCTTAATTCTTTATTCCAACAATTACAAATTATCCCTTAATATAATCTTACACCATAAGTTCTTTTTTCCCCCCAAGATGCATCTAGGTATCATCTAACGTCCCTCCGTTAGGGCCCTACTTATGAAGCCATATCACCCGCATTTTCGTCACACACTTCCCTTTCTTTCTCATTCACGTCTGCGGTAATATTCTCATTTTCTAGTTCTTCCGGATTATTATCCTTTTCTTCTAAAACAGTTTGCTCTCTCAAACCTCGAGCTAATTCCCTCGCTCTTTGTCTAGTAATCGCACCATCGTAAGTGACTGGGGCTCGAACTAAATCACAGGGAGACCACCTGGTGTCCCCTCGAATATCATCGACAGGCGACGACGGCGATTGGACTTCTCGCCATTCAAGCGGACGCGCCGTGGCGTAGCCTGTGCATTCACATCGACTGTGCTTGGTATCAACCTTGACCTATTTACAACCGCAGGCTGGTCGGGACGAACAACTCTGTTAGGCGGGACAGACGACTTAGCAAGGGCACAATGGTTGCCATGACTCTGGGTTCAAACACGGTTTCATTCTGTTCACATTCACTATAAATTCCCTGCCGGCCATATTAACAAATTTATACGCCCAGTCTGACAATTTGCACAATAGTTTATGCGCAGGGGACCAGTCCTTCCTAAACTTAGCTACCCTGGGCTTCCGGGCTGTATCACGAATATACACCAAGTCGCCAGGTTGAAAACTCCTATAACAGGCTGTTCTGTCATACAACCGTTTATTTCGGGCATGCGACCTAGCCATTCTCTTACCAACTTTATCATAGGCTTCCATGAATCTTTGCTTCAAGACCTCCAAATGGCCACGAACCGACGGAATAACTGAATCCTCTGCTTCTACCACTGGGCGTAGGTCTTCTCGGGTCGGCAAGCGCATGGCTTTACCATACATCAAATAGTAAGGACTGTAGCCTATACTTGTATGAGGAGTAATATTATACGCAATTGCAAAATAGGGTATCATTTCATCCCATCTTACCCCCGAGTTATCAACATAGTGCGATATGGAATCATGAAGGGTCCTATGCAACCTTTCCACCATACTACTCTGGGGATGGTAGCCACTAGTGCAGATCCTCCCAACACTTAAAAGCTTGCATGTCTCAGTGAACAGCTCTGACAAGAACTGACTTCCTCTATCACTTACGACAAATTTAGGCGTACCTGGCTATAATTCTAGTCACAAAGATCTTTGCGCAGGTGGTCGCCGTCTGATCTGGCATTGGAATTAACTCAGCGTATTTCGTAAACTGATCCATGAAAGATTTTAGGTACCGGTTACGGGAGTGGCTGAGTGGGTATGGGCCTACAAAATCCATGGCACAGACCTCGAACGGAGAGGAGACCTCGCCTCAGGTACCTAACGGAGCCTTATATTCACTATGGTGTTTCCTCCTCGCACAAGAATCACATTGAGCAACATAAGTCTGGACTGCCTTCTTCATTTGTGGCCACCAATCATATAAAGCGAGCCGACGAAACGTTCTCTGCTGTCCTCGATGAGACGCAAAGGGGCTGTCATGATGCAGTTTAATGACGTCATTTATCAGTGAGTACGGAATTACTAGCTGATCCTCAACGGAAGTTTCCTGCCCGCTTGTACAACAGCCCTTCTTTGTCCAAATAATACTGCCCCTGACAAAGGTCATTTCTCCTTATCGTCTGACAGAATGCGTCTTCCTCTTGCTTACGCTTAATATTCTGTCGACCTAGAGGGTCTGAGGAGATAGCTGCTATGTGCCTACTCAACGCGTCCGCATGCTGAATAGCCTCTCCAAGCCTATATTCAATATCAAATTCGAACTCGGCTAACTTTAACGACCACCTCATCAATCTGGCATTATTATCTGAAAATCTTTTTGAGTACGCCAAGGCACGGTGATCAGTCCTAGCTAAAAACCTGCGGCCATACAAATATGTGCGAAAATGTCTCAGCGCCTATATTAATGCCAAACACTCTGCCTCTGTGGAACTGTACTTCTGTTCATGCTGATTAAGCTGCCTAGAGGCATAGGCGATCGGCCGTTCAATGCCAACCTGATACTGAGATAATATTCCGGCCAAAGCCGTTTTGCTCGCGTCAGTAGTTACCTAGAACGTTTGTGAAAAGTCAGGATAAGCCAACACTGGGGCGGACGTCAGTGCTAATTTTAAATCGTCGAATGCCTGCTGCTTCGCTTGAGTCCACTGACATTTTACGTCCTTCTTAACCCTGTAAAGCCCAGCGGTAACTTTACATACCACCAGGTTTAACATTAAAAAATTCTACGTTGTGCCCACATTGCGTTTATGTATTTTGTACGGATCTCAGAACAAACAGCAACTTTTGGCTTATAAAACATTAAGAGATTGCTTTTGTAACCGAAGTGGAGAGTGTTTACAGCGCGGTACGCACTGAGTCCTTATATAAAACAGATACGCTTCGTCTTTAAAGGGTTAATCAAAAAGGTTAAAGGCCTAGAACGTTGTGCATAATTTTCTATCATCCTGTGATAAAACCCAGTAAGCCCCAAAAAGGTTCTAACCTCTTACTCATTTTTGGGTACAGGATAGTCTCTAACAGCTTGTACTTTCGCAGGGTTCGCGCTCACCCCAGAGGCGTTTATTATAAACCCCATACATTCGACTTCCGGCTGAGCAACAAAACACTTAAAGGGCTGCAGTTTTAGGTTTGCGTTTTCTGGTCTCTGCAGCACGTGCTCAAGCCGAAAGGCATGCTCCTTAGCAGTAGCGTTAAAAACGATCAAATCATCAACGTAACAATAGACTTCAGTGCCTGTAAGTCCTCGCAACACTTTATCCATAAGGCGCTGAAACGTCGGAGGTGCATTGCACGGTCCAAAACACAATCTATTATACTCAAAGTACCCACTTGGCACGCTAAAGCCCCTTTTTTGTTTGTGTGGCTTATCAATCTCCACCTGAAAAACCCCGCTAAAATAATCTAAGACCGAAAAAAAACCGGCTTCCATGCAAGCATGCAATCGTGTCCTCGACATGACGCAACGGGTAAGATTGAAATTTTGTTACCGCATTCAAGGAGCGGAAATCAATGCACATGCGCCATTTTTGTTTATCATGAGGGCTTTTCTTCGGAACCAATATCGCCGGACTGCTCCAAGGTGAATCACTCTCTCCGATAATACCCTTGCTTAATAAATCCTTCACCTGACTTTCCATTTCTTGCCTCAGGGCGTAAGGTACACGATACGGGGCTTTCCTGATTGGCGTTGCGTCTCCTGTCTCTATTCGATGAGTTACGTAGTACTCTCAAATTCACTAACTCCGTCTTCAAAAAATACATGAGCGAATTTCTGCAATACAGGCTCTATTTCCTTTCTTTCGTCCTCTCTCAAATGACTCAAATTGCTTATAACTTGCCTCATTTTGGAAGATACTGTCGTCCTTTGTGCAGCAACGTTCCCTTCCTCAGCTGTGGCATTTACTTTGTTAAGTAATTCTTCAGAAACAGAGTGGGCATAACCTACCAGCATATGTCGCGGAACCCGAACATTATCCTCTGTGGCGTTCATAATCTGCAAAATGACATTCCCTACGCGCCCTGTCGGTTCCCTATTTCCTAACCCGTCTATACAATTGGATTCTGAAGGTAAGCAGTCTGAGGGATCTGTACCTTTCCTTAGCCTTGTATTAACGCTGACCTTCGAAACTACAGCAGCTGCATACAAGCCTTGAACAGGTAGCTCAACTGGATTAACGCACACACAAGCAGATGTCACAGTGTCACCTTCCAATTGCCCGTTTAAGACGCAATTACTTAACCTTTTAAAGCCTAGGGGTAACTTTACATACGACCAGGTTTAACATTAAAAAATTCTACGTGGTGCCCACATCGCGTTTATGTGTTTTGTACGGGTCTCAGAACAAACAGCAACTTTTGCCTTATAAAACGTTAAGAGGTTGGTTTTTATAACCGAAGTGGAGAGTGTTTACTGCGCGGTACGCCCTGAGTCGTTATATAAAACAGATATGCTTTGTCTTTAAAGGGTTAAAGGAGGGATTACGAACTGCTCTCTCGTGTAAACATACCACACGCTGTCGCCTTGAGATGGGATAAGGGGCTGATTTGTGAACCTACCATTTAGAGGGACAGAATTTCTTCTCTGATCGGATTGATTCAGACTACAGAATTTCGTGTTATACCCGTCCATAGATAATTCGTGGTTCTGAAAATTCATTATAGCCTGATGCCCCGAGAGAAACTCGTTTCCTAAAAGTCCATCTGCCGGTATTAGCAGTTTACTGACAATGAAGTCATGCGCAAAAATTCTATTGCCAATAGTAAAGGCTATAGCTTGGGTGCCAAGAACATGCAGCGCATCACCCGTAAGATCCTGTGGCTTCAGTGTGGTCTGGCACAACGGAGTGTTTGAGGCGCCTGGTTGCACAAGAGAAACAGAAGCACCAGTGTCTACCAAAAAGCAGTTTATGAATGCCTTACATAAACACATCGATGATAGGGGTCATGGATAGTCTTAATGACAGACCTTGCACGGCCTGTAAATCCTCAAACGACAGGTTGCGACTGTCGGTAAACCTGTCGGTTACATGTTTCCCTGAACAGCATTATTCCTATTTTGATTCCGGGAATATTCTCGATTCAAATGCTGACCAGCTTGTAATGAAACTTGACGACCTTGGGTTTGGGACCGCGGCGATGTTTGTCTGTATCTCACTTCCCGTCTGCCAAAAGGACGGGCAGGCCTAAAATATACAGCACCGGCCGGTCGGCTTGGGGACATGAATTCACTATTCTCCCTTTCTCAATGGCCTTCTCCTCTATAAACTCGCCTAAAATTCTGACGCGGCAATTGCCCCCCATTAGCAGGATAATCTCTATCATAGTATTGTAAAGCCCGACCAGGTATGCCAGCCTGACATTGACCTTGATCAGCGTACGTACGCCAAAGGGGTCCTGAACGTCCTACCATTGCCCTATTTTGTAAGGACTGACTGCGCCCTCGGGGGCAGCCGTTAAGGGAACCAGGTGCGAATTTCCTTGACTGGCGGCCGCATGACACAGAGCGGAAAGTGTGACCGCTCCTGCCAGTAAAATAGATATGCGCATCGTCTGAGTCATTCTTAGATTGAAAAGTCAGATACACAGTGCCTGCGATTTTTATGGCTCTGTCCATAGTTTTACGTGCCTGTAATTGTACTGCAGTCGATATGTTTGGTCTGAGGCCGTGTGTAAACGCAGCCAGCTGCCTCCTCTCACATTCAAGTTGATACGCATTTTGCACTGCAGGATCTCCCGAAATGGGCAAAGTTTTTTGAGCCAGAAGCTTCACTCTATCCGAAAAAGATAATACCTCCTCATCTTTACCCTGTTTAACTTACAGTAACCTCTGGTAATGGTACTGATCTGTTTCTACAAACCGAAATCTGGTTTCTAAAACTGCACTAAACCTTGACCAGATAATACTTTTGTCGTGCAATTCCGCATTGCTCAAACAGAACCGTTTAGCTGTTCCTCCTAGTTTTAATTTAGCGGCATATTTCTTATCTTCTTCTGTCCAAGCTCCCATGCCCCCTACCGAATTCACCGCTTCCAAAAATTCGTGCACCTTTAAATCGCCAGGACGTCCCGTAAATTCCGGTATGAGAGAAGCCACCGATATATCCTTCACTGCATGACGTTCGACAGAAGCTCCTGCTGTTAATTTTGCTATCTTTTCTTCCAGTGCTTCAATTTGTTCCTGTAAACTTTCCGCCATCTTGGAAAGAAATTTGCCCTCTAACACCGCAAATAGTCTACGATGCAGTACCAACACTATAATTTAACAAATACATAACACCTCATGCCGAATCACCCTACTAAGCCACCTTCGGACTGTAGCCTATTAAACTATTACAGATGCAAGATACTCGTACCCCCCTCCACCGTTTAAGGCGAAGGGCCCAAGGGCGAAGCAACAGAAAACTCAAAAACCCACTGCCACCAATTTCTGTAGTGTGCCGGAGCTGGACAGCCTAACTGGAATGTGCGCCTCTAGAAGCGGTCAGCTCCACCCCGCACAAATCAACCTACCGGTGAGGGGGTCGCACAGTGCAAAAGGTTGCTCATAAATAGCAGCTCCTTATCTTGCCTGGATGCATCACGGGGCTTTATTTTAAAATTATTACAACTCTGTTACGCATAAGAAGCCAGTAATTAGCATATACATGTCTTACAGCTTAAACTCCCGCCATTCTCATATTTCCTCTGCTCGCGTCTGCATCTCAACCTAATTCGCCAAGACATAACCAAAATATCAGTCTTACAATACATACGTACGAACAGCCTTTTCCTTACTTCCTCCCAATGAGCTTATGATTGCGGAGACAATATCAGCGTAACCCCAGCCATTTCGCTACACAAGGAATCAAACACATGAATGACTTACCCATAAAGTTGACAAACGGCAAGCTCCCTCACAGCTTCTCTTAATCTTTCACCAGCCACCAGAACTGTGCCACTGCCTCTCCTTGCAGCATCGTGCTGACTGCCTTTCAAAGTTCCTAAACCCGATCTACGCAACCACACCCAAACAGATAAACAAATAGCAGCAGCAATCTGCTAATATAAACATAGCAGACGTCGGCAGCAGAAATGAGCGAATGTGGGCCATTACAAAATGTGTGCGCTATATTTTGGGATATTACCTCAGGGTCTTTGAATAATGACCTTCTGGTTTAAAAGCTCCTACTATGATAAATACTTTCCACTAACTCACTTGCACCTGCGAAATTATAAGACGATCCTCTGAACTTCATACTGCAAGCTCAAGACCGGACGATAATAAAAATGTTTAAACAAATTTATCATTGCTTCACAAGATAAATACCAACAGCAAAATTAAAAAATACGTGTGTAAGAGTACTTCAATGTAACAGGAACATATGAAAAAAATAAACTTTTATTTTGGTAATTGTGGAAATAACGAACAAATAACTGCCACCGTTTGGTCCATTCCAGACAAGCGTGTATTTTGTAAACACCATACAAATTATGTTAACGGAGTTTGATAACATTACACTTCTGCGATATGTATTTTCTTAGACGCGCTTGTGAGAGTTTCAGAGAAAAATTTCTGTCTGAGATAACACAAGACCTCTTCACCGAATCATTCAACCACTGACATATAACATCAAAGTCATATATGAGAGAATACTTTTGTATACTCACTTAACAATAATAAGCGCTATGTAGAATTTTTGTAGCTGAGATATCTTATGCTTAAATATGTGAATTTCTCAGAAGAAATTCTCTGAAGCACACTAAACAATTATTAAAAACGTTACGACATTAATATGCGCATTATGATTATATTCATTCCATAGCTTAAAAAGAAACATATTGTGTAGTATTTTATTTGTTGCATTAAATAAATACAAAGTAGGCCTATGGCTCTTTCTACACAAAGTGAGACAGAATGCAACTGACGTAAAATATCTCTGGTCGGCATCAATTTCCTCCCTCAAATATTTGTGATAGATTTTCATTGGGAAAAGTTTCACAGACTCGAATGTGTGAATAGAATGTTTACATCACCCTCCGTTTGGGTGATACCAACTGATAACTCAGTTGAATGGCCAAAAAACGAAATTTACGGCCGGCCGAAAGGTTTGTTATGTTGTTCATTTATATTTACTTATCTAACTCACTTAAGTCCCTAGAATAATATTGTATCAGTCTATGTGTCAAACTGGTAAGGCTTTCTCGCAGCTGTTAGGCTCCCTTTAATTTGCAGTGCGAAAATTTGTGGCCGTGACATAATGTCCGTATGATTAAATGTGGCTGTGATAAATTGTCGGCGTGATCAAATGTCGATGTGATCAAATTACGCTGTGATAAATAGTGGTCGTGATAAAATGTCGGTGTAATAATTTGTCGGCGTGATAAAATGTCCCTGGTAAATTGTCACGTGATAATATGTCGTGGCCCCTTCACTCAAAATTTCAGCCGGAGTTCACCCTATTTTCTGAGGGTTACACCAGTGCAAAAGTAACAGTTTCCCTGAGTGATTTAGAAGTATTTTTCTTGTGTGCAAGATGTCGCGTTCTTGCCAAAATAGCTTTTGGTACATTTGTGGCGAAGTGGTATTAAAATCGCAAAGGAAGCCACTGTCACAACTTGTGAGGAAAGCTTATGAACTATATTTTGGGTTTAAGGTCGGAGATCAGGATAAAGTGTGGGCGCCGAAGATTTGCTGCAGCTCGTGTTCAAGGGCTTAGGCAGGCTGGCTGAAAGGTACCCACAAATCAATGCCTTTTGCTGTTCCGATGTTCTGGTGTGAGCCTCGAGATCACTTAAAAGACTACTACTTTGCATGACCAAGATCACTGGGTTTTCCCCATTTTCCATGCATAAAATAAAGTATCCCATTATACCCTTTGTGTTAAGACCTGTTCCTGATGATAACTCAATGCCACTGCTCAAACTACCTAAGTATTAAACTTTTGACTCAGATTCAGAAACGGAAGAGAATAAAAAGTCGCCACTCCGTTCGGAAACAACATCAGGTCAGACCGATGTGGCACATCCGGCTTTAGTGAAAAAGTAAAAAGTTTATTTACCTCCACTACATATCAAGCTCGCTTTTATAAAAATATTTGTGAAATCGACGGATAAAGAACGCGAAGATTTGGCTGTTTAAGGGAAAAAAAATTACCAAAATAAGCGAGGCCAAGATGAAAGAAGGAATTTTCGTTGGTCCTCAGATAATACAACTATTCGAACACCACGACTTTAGTACAACATTAAATGATACACATAGAAGAGCCTGGGAGGCATTTTAAAACGTCTGAAGGATCTTTCTAGGCAATGAAAACGCGGAAAATTACAATGACATTGTGCAGGAGCCAGTTTCATCAGACAGTGCTATGGGGATCTATCATGTCATTGAAATTTCATTTTCTTTCACCATATTTGTAAACATCACAGACATAAAACCAACGTTTCTTCCAGAATTTGTGGATGTGTGTATTAAGTATCTCCCCATAAAACGTCACATTCCTGTTGCCAGTGTTTTATTACATATCGCCATCAAAGAACGATGGAAGGATGATTAACAAATAAGCATTAATTCTTTCAGAATACCTGTAATGTCAGATTCTGTTCATTTCTTGCTCACAAGAACCTACATGCACCTCCAGATTAAGATGCAAACCACGTTCCAATGTTATATCCAGAAGAGTCAACCTCGTAGAATAAGCACCCGCCTTTGATGAAAAAGCTAAAAAATATTGCTGAAGCCCCGTAAAAGAAGTTTGTACGTGCTGAAGAAGCTATTTACATGGAGTTAAAGTTCTACCCGATAGATGGCAGTAAACAGCTGTACAAAGCGGAGTAGTCTGCCAGAAACATGATACATGTTCGACAGGCATAGTGACATATGTCAAGTATAGTCCGGAGGGTCCCGCCATTATGTTGTCAACTTACATCTTCCGTCCCAGCAGTTCGTGCGGCGGACATGGTGGTCCCGGACAATGAAACGTAAAGGTGAAGCCGTCATTACGCTTAATTTAGCGCTACGGATTGAGGACATGCGAGGGAGAGGAGGTATAGCTCCATGCATTCTGAACCTGGGGACTAGGTGGAATTAAGGGGTCAGCTTCATGTCCGAGCCCATTTTCCTGCGGGGAAAGAGCTCACGGTTCCCAGTGAATAGAAAGAAAGGTGGCACTCAGAGCTGATTTGAACAAATTGAAGAAGAACAGGGGTGCACCCAAGGAGGTGTTGCCAGGCTGCAGGCCCCCAAAACCCCAAAAACGAAATTAAAAAAAACAGACTTTGTAGGTACTGTGATATCAAAAGTTTTAAGTGATTCGCCCTTCAGCCGAAATCAGCCACTGAAATCAGCTGATGACTAGTACATTAGAATTTTTAAAAATAAATTAACAAAAAATAAGATATTAGGACACTGAGTTGGGAACATGTTATGTTCGGCATGCTCATAAATGCAGTTGCAGACATTGTTATGTTGTACTTACGACATGATTTTTATAATATAATTTTTAAAATCAAACATAAATTTTGTATAGCCTCACGGTCAGCCACTCCCACCCCCCCAATGAAAATTCTGAGTGTGCACGTGAAGAAGAACCACACTTCCTCTTTCGTCTGGCCCGTGGTCCAGACAGGATACCTAGGCTTCGCAAACTGCGGTCTCTGAAGGTACGAAAATGAAAACCGTACATGTGAAGCATGGTGTTTGTATGAAGTTTCGTGCAAATCCTCCACTTGTTTCACATGTTATTAGGAGGTTAAGTCACGTGGACTTTGCCTGCGCAACAAGCGACAGCACACGCTTACCTTTCTTTATAAAATAAGCAAATAAATTCAGAAGCCAACAGAAACGTAGATGAAGCCCGAGGGGATGCCTTAACTTAATGGTACCGCAGTACTGTCAGCACAGTTAATCAGGCACGCAGACGGTTGCATCACCTACCACGGACAGACGCGCAGCCGCTACAGCAGTTTGTTTACTGATTCTCGTCGTGCGTTTGTTCATTGATTCTCGCCGTGCAAGCTGTTTTCATACGCTTACAGATAAGAGTCGCGGGCTTCTTAAGTCTTCGCGCGTTCTTCGTCAGTCGATCAGAGTCGCTGGAATAGTGAGTACAGCAGAAGCTGCACAAACCCTGGGTACGGCTGTGAATAAAATCAGGAATAAATTGGTACGTAATACAATTATTTATTTTAAAACTGACGGTGCGGATTTCTTTTCTGCGGTATATTTTGCTATATAGGCCGCATCCGCAGTTACGTTTTGAAACGAAACGCGGCATGTTTTATATTTCACAGGGATTTCTCTGATGCCCTAAGAAGGATACATTTATTATACAATCAAATTAATCCAATGTAACCATCACGTTATTCGTTAATATGTATGCGTTTTGTCGGAAAAAGTCCTTTTAAAATTCAGGTACACTTATTTAAGGATCATCGGAAATTTTTGGAATGATCATAAGTACTCTATGCTGATATGCTAAGTGGTATAACTTTCTGATAAAATTTTAAAAACTGCCTGATATATTCAATTACCAAATATTTTAGCATTAAATACTAATATCAGAAGATTAACATAAACTTACTCATTCCAGTAGATGTCTTTGTTATAAGTCGCAGTCAAAATTTCAGATTTCACGTTTCAATGATTCGTCCGTTGGCATACAAGTACTTGCCTCAAAGTACTACGCGAAGCCGCTATATCCTTATTAAACAAGAATTCCTTGATTTTTGCCTGATGTATCCTGTTCGGCTACATTTAGATGTACACTATATCAATTTACTTTTTGTTAATTACGTACCACGTAGTCATTTGATTAGTTCTTTAACGTGAAAACAAAAAATTTTGTCATCATAAAATAAAAGTTTTCACTTACATAACCATAAAATGGAAACTGTTCCTGGCAACTCACACGGTCGCACGCTAGCGATGTTGGTACTTTTGGTCGAGCAAAGTAAGAAAATACCAAGATGGGGCTGTATTCAGAGACGAGACGTTCAAACTTGATTTCAGAAAACTCTGTCAAAGAGTGTACATTATTATTGTTACTAGTTGAGGCAGGAGATGGACGGTTTCGTAGCAAGAATAAGGGAATTCCTAAAAATACTTAAAAACACTCACAGTGACTTCTTTCACTTTCTCAACCGTCACTGGTAATACGTTTGTACGTACTACAGACACACATAATCAAGCCACGGGTCTTCTGAATTTTTCCTTCCTATAAAACACAGGAATATTTTTGAACAGCTCAGCGACTGATAGCTTTCTGACGAGAATTCTGCTACATGAAGTTATAACAACATTAATAAAATCACCGTATAATAAGTACAGAAAAAATGCATAAAATTTTGCATAACCGTGCTGAATCATATAAGGATAAACACGTTTTTCCTGTTTACATTCGCAATCAACGCATATCAAACGTACCAAACAGCGTGTGACGTAAACATCAGAAAAAGATGGGTATTGGATTTTCTGATTAGGTTTTGTTTAAACTTCCCAATATTTGCCAGTACGTAGTAAATCTAAATGTTTTTCACATCGCTGTACACCCGTTGCCTTATCCAAATAATTTCTGCTGGAAACGACATAATTTCACTGCCGACACAAGATTCGTAAATTATAATAAAGAAGAGTGTCCGCGCACGGAACTATGCATTTAGAACTGGGGAACAACTTTCTGTTGTTCGTGGTAGTCAAAGGGCACTGGTAGTTGATAAGTCCGTGGTCCACTTTAACTGGTACATGACCAGCCGTGTAGTATGAAGTCAGCTCCAATTTCAAGTGTGACAACACTTGCCTGGCAGATGTACTTGAAATAGTCGTTGAGAAGCCCATGAAGCGACAAGAACTAATCCAGTCTTCCACTAGGAATGGTAGTTGAGGAGCCAAGTGTGGCAGGACCTTGCCCACAGGTCCAACTGAATTCTTTGTTCGTCAGCCCTCAAATTTGCAGGAATTGCGTTCAATGTCGAGGCGACTGCTTCCTGACTCGTAACTTATATAAGGTTATTAGGTTACGTAAACGGCGCATGACAAAATGTCAGTAAAGGAACTAGGTTCTCATCAATGTGTGTCCAAAATAAAACTGTATACTTTCCTCTGTTTGTGCAGATGCCTGGCTACTCAATGGGATCCATCTTGATTTTCGCCTTGTTGCAAAGTCTTCTGGGGTATTCTTCCGGCGCCAGAATCCTGGGAATTTTCCCTCACGTCGCAAAAAGCCACTTCGTCATGTCCGAAGTTTTAATGAAAGGTTTAGCAGCTAGAGGACATGAAGTGGTTGTGATCAGCCACTTTCCTCAGAAAACTCCCATACCAAATTACATAGATATCAGCCTTGTGGGGTCCATGCCGAATGCTGTGAGCACAGTGGCTCTGGATGACATAGCTACAGGCAGGGTCTATACTACACTGAAATTCGTATTTGAATTTGGTGTCACAGGATGCGAGAAGACACTGTCGCATCCTTCAGTCCTGAAAATCATCAACTCGACAGAAAAATTTGACCTGGTGGTCACCGAACTCTTCAATACGGACTGTTACGTCGGATTTGCACACAAATTCCAAGTTCCATTTATTTCCATCATTACAACGCCAATTCTACCCTGGGGACATGAAAGATTCGGAAATCCTGATAACCCGTCATATATCGGAAACTTGCTTCTAGGTCATTCTGACAGGATGTCTTTTGTCGAGAGAGTGGTGAACGTGCTGTATCGGGGAATAACACACCTGGCTTATCATTATATGTGTGATATGCCTTCCCAAGAGATTGCAAGAAGATATTTTGGACAGTCGTTACCTCCTCTGGCGGATATCGTACGCAACACAAGTCTGTTGCTGGTTAACAGACACTTTTCAATCAGTAAACCTTTGCCAAATTTACCGGTTATTATTGAGGTGGGTGGGCTTCACGTGCCGGTACCGAAGAAACTTCCCGAGGTAAGTGAAAACAGCATCACGCAAATTAGCTCAGCGTGAATTGTACTGGGAGCTGCCAAGATCGAGTACATTTCGCGGCAGTGGATGTTCTATCCTCTCAGTCTCTCCAACCACATCCAGGCTTCAAAGAGTATCATCAAACAACCCACTGCCGCTTTTCCCAGATATTCCCCAGTTCTGTCGACAATCATGTATTTCTCAAATACGCCGTGTGTAAAACCAATTAGCTGATGTTGCATATCTACCAGAAAAAAAATCCTTTGCCACATGTGCTTACAATTATGTGAACTCAGCACCAGCGGCGCTACCAACGATTATATCAGCTTCATAGGAATTTGTCTTAACAATGACACTAAAATGTTCTCAGACTACATAACAGAAATTTAAAAATGGCTGTTTTGATATAGGCCTATCGAATTGCCTGTGTGTGGTTATGTAGTTTATATTACGGTTAGTACATATGAATGTTGTGCCAACATCCTACACCTGTTATGTCTTACTAAACACCAAACGCGTCGCTATGCTAATGTTTCGCTGTCCAGCGTCCCTTAATTAGTATGACTTGTGTAAGTGGTCCTTTATTGTATTGTAATGCTCCCTGTCCTTGTTTATTTCGCTGCATATATTCATGGTTTTAGAACGTGTGTCATAAACAAATATAGGAAACATTACCATACACAGAGAAGACGGCCTGTGTAAATCATATAAAAGACTTGGGGGCAGTGGCGGTGACGCTGTAGCGTCAAAAAGCGTTTGTCCTTTCATAAGACACACACACTTTACATTAATAAACCTTTAACACACAGAGCCTTTCATTCAATGCTGTGTCTTTCACCGTTATCATTCTCCGTCCTACAACATTAGAAGTTTGCCTCACTGCAGCTCGTTTCTTATCGCGCTATGTAAAGTATTAGACGTTCACTGTCATTGTGCGAGGACAGGGAGCACACGACTTACGGGCACTCGCAGTTAACGACAATTCAGAAATGAAAAATTGGCGCAAATGTAAATTCCAAAGCGTACCGAAGAATTTGTACAGCCTTATGAGAAGGCAGGCCTCCCTCACCAACCAGTTATCAGGGATTTGGTAGACACCTTCAAGCAACTGTAGCAAATTACGAACAAGTCGACCTACAAAACAGGTCCAGGCAAATAACCAGTTCGTAAAACCGGGACTTCGTTTAAGTACACTTCTATCTTGAAGGAAATTAAAAGTACGGATTATTTGTCCGTTCTATACATTACCGGCCATTATAGGCGCGTTCGCAAAACTGCGAAAAGTGAATATTAGCCTCGTCATAAAATGTATATTGTTCATTCCATTCATTGTCGGTAATGAATTCGTAACACTCAACGAAAAAAAACGCAATATTGTTTCTTAAATATTTATATTGTATTGTACTGTATATTTCTGCATGTCTCGATCCCCAAGGTATCGTCATCAGGGTACTAAACCAAAGCAATATCGCATAAAACAAAATAGCGACTTTTATATACAGTTGATTTTGTGTAAGAGTCAAATAGTTAAAATTTAGACAATTCTTTTGTGGAATAGCAGTATTAATGTACTGGATCTGGATATACAGTATCTCGGAGGCAGCACACGTACTTAACGAAAGTTACAACAGTAGACTTGCTACTTCAGACCAGACGTACTTACTTACTTACTTATATACGAGTATGTCTTGCTGTATATAGAAATCAATAAGCCAGCCAGTGGAATTACTAGTAAGTTTTCTTATTTCCGCAGCGGTTTAGACGTTCACAGGGACATAATTCCATTTTCTAAGACATAATTTGACCAAATTTTCCTTTAAGTTGCTGCATTTTACATTGCAGTATTTTATCTTGTTATAGTGCCGAATGAATGCACAATAGGGAAATGTTACAATCAACATCAGATACTTTGCCAATTGCAGTGAATGTCATGACGTCGTCGCAGTGTTGGTGGTAATTGTTCAAGGTTGCACGTCTGCTGTAAACAAACATATCAATATCTTTTATTCCCTCAGTTATATTGCCCGTAAAAGAACTGCGTCATTTATTGCTGAGACTGGTTGGAAAATTAAGGGAATTTCCACGTGTCAGACTAAAAGAGAAAATTGACATCTCGAAGTACATAAAACAGACTAATTCCTTACAAACTTAACAATAAACAAATTCAAACATTACTTCATTAAGTACATTTCTGTAAATGGGTCGTTGTTCGCGCTAAACACTGAGGGTTTAAAACGTGGATAAGCATCATATTGTTACCGAAATCTGCAAATTTAAAATGTATTGTGCACGCTGTTATATTCCATTCAGGATATCGACAGGTTCCTAAATGAATCTGAGCACGGGGCCATTTACTTCAGTTTGGGCTCCACTGTCCGCGCTGACACCTTCAGTCAGCAAAAAATAGAAGCTTTTCTGCAGGCGTTCTCCGAGCTGCCGCAGCGGGTTCTCTGGAAATGGGAGGGGAGCTCCCTGTCGGGACAGTACAAGAATATAAAGACTGCAAAGTGGCTCCCACAAGCGGACGTTCTTGGTATGTCACTTTAAAGTTAATTCAATTCCCTCCTTGTTAAACCACCTTCCGTCACAATATCACCATAGGCTACAGGGCAGGTAATAGATAGTAACAAGTACTATGACGTGACGCTCACGTTTACCTGACGTATGTACTGACAACGCGTGGAGATATCGACTTCCGTGATAACCGAATAGTTTGCCACGTGGATGTCACATGTTTTGTCAAACACACTCTGGCTTTAAATAAACAGAACTTTAAAACATAATGACGCCTTCTCCTGAGGAAAGTATGTGGCACGCTGGCGAGCAGAAATGCGTAACAGTCTTTTGTATTGACGGACTGGCGTTCAATTTTTCTTATTTTTAAAAAGCTGTAGCCAAAAATTTACGAAAATTTTCGTTTGACAGGATGTGTATAGTCTGTGAGACTGGTAGTCCTCAATACAGGTGGTTCGAAGCTACCTGTAACTAACTCAACGGAGCACAGTCCGCATTGAGAAGCTAGTATGTCTTCAGTTAGTTAAGAATTTAGCCGTATTTGGAAATCAGAGGTTTATTACCGCATTCACAACAGCCCACCACCTGTCCGTATCCTCAGTCAGATCAATCCAGTCCAAGCCCCATTACACGTCATGAAGATCCATTTTAATATTATCCTCCCTTCTACGCGTAGGCCTTTCAAAGTGTCTCTTTCCCTCAGATTTTCCCACCAAATCCCTATATGCACCTCTCCTAGCCCTCATGCGTACCACGTTCCCCCCCTATCCTATTCGTGATTTCATCAGCAAATAATATTTGGTGAGGACTACATATCATAAAGCTCCTCATTACGTAGTCCTCTCCAGTCTCCTGTTACCTTGTTCCTCTTAGGCCCTAATAACTTTCTCAGTATCTTGTTTTCGAAAAACCTGTCCTATATTCCTCCCTCAGTGTGGAAGACCAAGAGTCACACACACACACACACAAAACAACAAGCAAAATTATATTTCTGTGTATTTTAATCTTTGTATTTTGGATAGCAAAGTGGAAGACAAAAGATTCTGCATCGAATGACAGCAAGTATCCCCTGAGTTAACTCTACTCTTAATTTCTTCATGAATCCGATTTTGATTTTTTAGGGTTGTTCCCAAATATCTGAATTGTTCCACCATTTCAAAGGATTCATTACCTATCTTTACGTTGTGATTTGATCCTGCATGCTGATATCAATATATGGCCACAGCCTTCTCTTCAGTATTTACTTCTAAACCAATCTCTTTCCTAGTTATTAATAAAGCACCTGTGTTTTTATTGGATGTATGCTTCACCCAGTACACGATTATTAACATCATCAGTGTAAACCAGAAGCTGATTCAATTTCAAGCCGTCCTGGATTGCCCGAGCCCTCATAATGGCACATTTGCAAGCAAAATTGAAAAGCAACGGCGATAAAGCATCTCCTTCTTTCAAACAGTGATAAATAGGAAGCGTGTCAGACAAATGCTTTCCCAGCCGGGAATCTACTATAAGTTTCACCTTATCACATTCATATTAGACCTACTAGGTCCGTGGGGTTACCAAACTCAATGACAAATATCACCGAATTTCTTGAGTCGTCTTACAGTTATTCTGGCGCCTTTAGTTCTGTAAAGGACCAAGTTACAAACTAAGCTAACAGATGGACTTAAAAGGAAAGTTAGTGGTTAGAAATGTAGGTACCAGCAAATTAATATAGACGACAGAGAAATATATTAATATGCCCGTGGATTAAATGGATATTAGTCTACGTAGACAAAAGCACTGTTCCAGGCGTAACTTGAAAGTAGTGTCAGAGTCTGAATTTAGATAATCACTGAGCCTTGCCTGTAGAAAGCCTACTATGTGAAAGTAGCATTACAGACGCGAGAGGTCTTTCGGTGTTCGCAGGACATCCCAACGTCAAAGTGTTCATGACTCATGCCGGTCTGATGGGCACCATGGAAGCTGTGTATAGCGGAGTTCCCTTGGTCGTGCTTCCCTTGTTCGGCGATCAGTTCCACAACGCGAAGAACTACGAGGACGAAGGAATTGCTGTGAAGCTGGACTATGAAAGTATTACGAAGGAGACAGTGCTGAAGGCCCTGAGGGAAGTTTTAGAAAATCCTAGGTAAGCAGCGATTCCAATAATAATACTTCAACAGACAGTGGCAATTATAAACACACAGTGTCTGTTTTATCAACAGGTAACGTCCAATTTTGCGAAGGATACCTTGCTTAGTTTTGTGCGTTTTTCAGAATAAAGAGTGATAATTTTCGCAATATTAGTAATTGACTCAGCTTTGTTGTTTGGGAAACATGAAGAGCTTTCACTGGATATAAGACCGAAATTTTAAATATTATTTAGAGTGCTTCATGCTCCAGATGGGTTTGAAACCAGGTCTCTTGCTCTATGGGAATAGCACAGATAAAGGTGTTTGAGAATAGGGTGTTCAGAAGCATATCTGGAAAATGAACAACGCGATACTGCAAAACATTAAAAATAGTTCGTAATTTTACGTCCCACAAGTATTAGTATTAGGGTCATCAAATCATAACGGACGAGATGGGCAGGACATGTAGCAGGATGAGAACAAATGATGGCAGGCAACATTTAGGCTACCCAGAAAATCTGATCGGCGGAAGATACAACACAGAAGAATTAAGACGTAGATCGGAGGATAATATTGAAGCATAGATAGATAGTAGGATAGATAGACAGACAGACAGACAGGTAGGTAGATAGATCGATAGATAGATAGACAGACAGACAGACAGGTAGGTAGATAGATCGATAGATAGATAGATAGATAGATAGATAGATAGATAGACAGACAGACAGACAGAAAAATAAATAAATAATAAATAAATAAAGCTTAAAAGTATTGATGGGATTAATCTGGCTCAGGAGACGAAGCAGAATCCGGTTCTTGTGAACATGATAATGAACCTTCGGGATCAATAAAACAAGAGACTCTCGTGACTAACTTAGCGACTACCTGCTTCTTAAGACTAGTCATGGTTTAGGTATTGCTGTTTTCTACTAAGACAGTGAAAGAAAAGCATCTCGTTTAAAACGCCCCATTGTAACAATTATTCACACAACGCAGCTTAAAACATTCAATCATACAGTCCAGTATAAATTAGTTTTGAGACTTTTCATAAATATGCAACCAATTGTAAATCGCCCTGGCGTTCATCAGAATCCTTCTTCTAATTTCCTTTACAACAAATGCTATAGCTTCTCTACTAAAGTTTAGAGCATCTAATCTTTTCAAGTGGCGAAACGACTTTAAAAATGACTTGCATTATTTAGCTCTTGATCTGTTTCTTCCGCACCCAAATGTACCACAGGCACTCAAATCTTTCAGATTTATTTAATCTAAGACTCCAAGGAACACAGTTGTTGAGAAACTGAGAACTTCTCAGCCTGTCATGAAATATTTCAGTCCACATTCTCATACCGTAGTTATTTAAGACCCTCCCATGTACGCCAAATTTTGTAGGTGGTTTTATACATGATTACAGAATAAAACGTGTACGCATTTTGCACATATTCTGCGTATGCACAAATTCTTCCATCTACGTTCCCTGATTTTATCTCCATAATTGTGCTATGTTACAAGTAACACATATTTGTGTCAGTTTCGTCTTTTGTTGATTAATCACGGCTCATTTGAGAAATGTATCGACTAATTTGTTTACAGAAATGTTTGTGAATCTTTAATGTAATTTTTCAAAGGCTGAATTGATTACGTTACATAATTATTCCGTACCTTAAAAGACTTGTCCAAGAAGAACAGTCGTCAAATCCGATGTAAATAAAGGCAGATCATAGAAATGAAAAGGCGGTATATTCATACATCACACTGCAGTGTCCACATTTCGCCGTGACCCCATATGCGGCATATCCAGAATTTCGACGAGTTATCTTTTAAAGCTAATATTTATAGAAGAAACTGTCCCACAGATATCGTTCAATCTCTGAAAACTTGTAGTTAAACCATGCTTAAACTGAAAGCCACCTGCCGTTGCTACTGGCACAAAAAATACTTTATTAGAGGGCAAATTACCAAGTAGCTTGAATACAAATATTTCCAAAATACCTCTGTGTGCATATGGGTACCTAGTTAGTGTTTGTTAGTGTTTTGTGTAATGCACAGGCAAATAACTTGATGTCACTAGACAAATCATGTTATAGCTACCGCACGCCGTGAATTTTTGAAAGCACCTTGCCTTTAATTTTGTTAAGACTAGGACGGGGCCTATACAATGAATAGAAAAGTTTCGGATGCAAGTTGCTCGACGACGCCTATAGTTTTAGTTGGATCTCGACTTCCGTGTGACAAGCGATCTTGCACAAAAATTATAAACTTCGGTGAGAAATCCAAATATATAACAGGAATTATATTAGACCAATACGGACCAAAATTGCGTTCTTCTCTTAATTTATAAATGCGCGCCCCAAGTGTCAAACTTAATAAAACTCTGTTCAGTAGTTCATGAGGCAAAACACTAAAAAAAACTGAGAGATTATTTCCTAATTGTATGCGGAATATCACTGATAAGTACTAGAACCTTTTCCATCGTCACTGAGTATAAAGCACAAAACACGACGTTTCGAAAAGCAGTTTGCTTTTGAAACGTCGTGTTGTATCTTTTATACTCAGTGACGATGCAAAAAGTTCTAATACATATTAGTGATATTGCGCATTTTACACCGTTGTCAAAGAATTATATGGCATAGTCTTAATTTTATGTTCAACTTCTGGACTTCGTGTAAATAATTGACGCAGAGTATGCTTACAAACAACACACAGTTCGTTAGGCACAGCCTATGGCCATTCGCAAAGAGCACAGTTGACAAAAGCATTACGTCAAAGTAAACTGCATATGCATGTTAGGACAGTGAGAGAGTTCAGAGGTGACCCTGACTTAACAGCGACAGCACATCGTAATTATTCTTTTACAGTGTTGTTCTTAGCATTCCGCAACAGAAATAGCAAGTGAACATTTTTGTCTTGGGAATAATGACTTCCACGCGCTGCCTCGATTACCTAACAACGCTATTAACAATACTTGAGACCCTCTCATTAATATGCCCTTCAATAGCACATGTTACGAGAAATTCTGTTTTACGACAACACACTACATTTAAAACCACACAACAAACAAATATGAAGTTTACGATGCATGACTTTGCAGTACACAAGTATTACATTATAATGAATATAGGTGAGGAAAGTTAAAATAACTCATATTCTTATCAATGTATCAAAATCTAATGTTCATTTCGAATGTAACCTCCCCTTCGACCCCTTCCAATAGCAGAAAATATTTCTAGTGCCAGTTGTGTGTTAACTTAAAGAGTGTACATCATAAACTAACTAAACCGGACTTTATTCCTGCAGCTGGGCAGAAGAAATGCGACAGACGTTTGAATGCAAATATAAAATTGTATTTCAACTGTACACGTATATCTGCATACCAAGTAAAGGCAATTGAATGCGCTGTTGTTGATAATAACGTTAATTCTCCAAGTTCCGTACAAGTTTATACTCAACAAATTTCACATATATTAAGAGCAGAAGGCACTCCTACATGTTTCGGCTGTTTTCTCTTGCCATATTCAGGAAATATCGCAACGTGAAGCCGTATAGAACATCATTATACAGCTGTCAGATCGTAAAAGTATATATAACGGCAGAACACCATTAAAACATCTATGTGAAGTGTTATACAAAAGTTATGTTAAAATTATTCTATTATAAGACAATTATTGAAATCTTCACCATTCAAGTATCATTAAGTAGTAAAATGTCTTCGAATGAAATCGAGTGGTAAATCCTATATTGTCACCCTATATTTACACCACGAAGGAACACACTGTGTATATTTCACCACCTACATGACAAAGCTGTATATCAAGGCTATATACGTCAAGTAGCGATACGCCCCAAAGATCGCTAAAGGAAATAGTCGAAACATGCAGGAGTACATTGTATTCTGAATATATGTGCAATTTGTTGGTTATAAACTTGTTCTGTGCTTATCAGTTGCGAGGAAGATATGCAATAGTAAATCTACAAGTTTTAATTAATATCCATATTGTATATACTAGGTATATTTAACTTGCTGCTAAGTTTTATAGATGCGCGAGCTGCAAAGTTTAGTCACAATACACTTTAGAGTTTCGCCCTCATGATAGCCCGGAAAGGGCCGAAACATGTAGGAGATAATATATAATAATACTACAAGCAAACTGACTACAAATATGTTCTGTTGGACTATATTAGTAACTACAAGTATGTAGGCCTACATAGCTGGTTTTACTGTTTCTTTGCGATTGTGCCAGGACTGTTGTCCAATAGCACACCGTCGAGGTGAAAGGCTTTCTTTTTTTAATTCTATATGGTTCTTACTAAAATATATCGATATATGGTGTTCTATTGAACGAACAATATTAGCCAGACAAAATAACGTCCCTGTATAATGCAGACAGAAATGATGAATATGAAATGTTGCAAAAGTGAAGAACGATATGTGTAAAGTTATTTCAACTATGGCTGTAACTTCGGATCGTAGATCCCTTTAGAATAAGGCGTTTGTTACAACAGACTTTTGTACTGTGTATGTCATACTGTGTTGTGATGCCCGTTTTGCTTTGTTTGTTGCAAACTATAAGAACCGTATGGATTTCAGTCTTAAAAATTACTTTAAGGTTGCCTTCAGTTTGAACTGTGCTGGTTACGATGATATTCGATTATTTTACTTTAATTCAAATTAAGTCTGTTTTTGCTGTGATTGCTCGTAGCTGGTCCGTGTAGTAGAAAGTTTTTGCAGTTAGGTTGAACATTTTATTAGTTACACAAATTACATGTTGCGTCACAGCAGTTACATAACTCAAAGTTGTCACAAAGTTTGGAACACCTCGACGATAATTTCAAAATGTTTGTTTCTCCGTTGCAGGTACAAGCAGAATGCGCTCGCTGTTTCCAGAACGTTCCGCGACCGCCCTATGTCTCCCCTGAACACCGCGATATTCTGGACAGAATACGTTATCAGACACCGTGGGGCGCCACACATGCGCTCCGCGGCAGTTGACCTGGCCTGGTACCAATACCTGTTGCTAGATGTCATAGCCTTCCTATTAGTAATTGGTGCTGGAAGTCTGATAACAATATACATTATCTTTAGAAAACTGCTGCGTTCGCGGAAGTCAAAATTACTGGACTCCAAAGCGAAAAATAAGAAAACGAATTAAGCTAAGAATGAACTCGGTCTTCCGAAACTCTACTGAATGAAATTCCGCACAATTACCGCTATACATTTTGGAAAGTGAGACTTTCAAGCGAAGGTCTATATCCGAGTCACATTAATGGAAACAGTGTGACAATTTGTCGTCTCTCTCCACAAGTACAGTCCGTACAGTAAGAACAAATGGAAATGGAAGTGATACACGCTTCCTGTAGTGGTAATAATCTGGTTAAAGAATTTTGCAAAATAAATTTCTCATTGCATGATACGTTTGCCAAATATTTTCAACAACAATACCGGACACAGTTTACAACTTTGTGGACCAAAATAGAATAATATGTAGACTACGTGATATACACTAACACGTTCAGTATTTTCTGAATTTGTCTTAAGGGAAGAAAACTCAAATACCGGACAGGTCAGTTTAAAATAACCTATTATTTATGACGGTGATGGTGGTGGTGGTGGTGACAGTGATAATAATAATCACATAAGATTCGTGCACACCCCACATCCATCATATTCACTGTCAGTACTCCTACTCATCCAGCTAACTTTATTGTTAACATTTTCAGTCTTCTCCTCTGTCCTCATTGTCTGTTTATAACTTTACAAGCACTGACTGACTTGACCTCTCAAGTTTATGTGAGTCTGCTCGCCAAGGACTTTCAGTTGCTTCTTTCACTCCCTTTGCACATTCAACGCCCTTTTGCTCTAGTTCTTATTATTCAGTGTTTTGACTCGACTCCTGGGTTTGGGTCGCGTAGAAGAATGAAGATTTCCTGACAATTCGACAAACATTGCAGCTGCAGTCTAGAGGGCTAAAGAATAAAGGGGTTATCAGCGTGACCAATCAGACCGTAAACTTCCCACACAACGTTCACCGCCAGAGCCATATAGGATTCATGAAAACTCCCAAGAGTCGTTCACCGTGAAGACTGCAGCTGGAAAGTTTGATGAAACGTCGAAAAATCTTCATTACTCTGTGCGGCCCAACCGCCAAGCCAACAAAATACATTGCTTTCCATAACGCTGCGACACTTGCCCTGATCTGCCCTTTAATATCTTGCTCTTTCAGCAAAATTTGTACGCTTTCGTAACCGTATGCTGCATTTGCCTTACTTACGTCGAGAAGTCCTATTTCGAATGTATCGGTGGCATAACTGACGTGACATAAAATTCAGTCCGCTCACGTGACCCTTGTCTGCTTGTTAACTGCTGCTGACGGTGATGTTCAGTAAGGTCAAATTATCAGATTGACGGATAAAAAAAAGAAAGAAAGGAAACGTGCCCTTGCCAACTGGCACGCACACAGCAGCTCTGTTCGCCAGATCGTCTAGTTCCTTCACGTGCCAGACGTTTTGCAACAACTGTTAACAGAAGTTTATAAGGGAGTATGATAGCTTTCAAAGCCATGACGGATGTGCAGAATGGAATTTGACTGAAACTTATTTTGCGTCCTGTATTACGTATTTAGTAACTCTTCAATAAAATTGCAACGAGACGACAAAAGGTTTTGGGCAATTGCAGGCACATGCTTTGTTTCAAAGAAAAATCGAAAACAATGGCAACTAAACATCTTCTTTCTACAGAAAACGCTGAATAGGAAACTAACGGACAAATGTCATGGAGGTGGAGTTCATTGTAGGCTTCACTGCAGTCATCCGAACTGGCTTCTTAAGTGCATCAAACTCATTGAGAATATTACATAAAATTTCCATCCTTAGTGAATCAGCTTTCTTGAAGATTGTAAGTCACTGATGAGCTTCCTCGCTGTCTTCGCTTTTCTCATTAATACGTTACTAATGCACAGTATCTCATCATTAGTGGAACTATTATGATTATCCCCAGTAATTTCATTTACGTATGGTGTTAGCGATGAAAGGAGAATGTTTGGGAGTGAAATTTTGTATGCAGTTTATGACAATGACGGGGCCAATACTTCGGTAACTGCCAAAATCAATTTTGTCAGCCTTCGTATAAAAAGTTGCAACAGTAAATTACTCCCATTATTTGGTTAAAGCTTTTCTATTCCACAATATTAATATGTTTAGAGATCTCAGAACGTAAGGTTTAATCCTCTGCTTGAGTCAGTGCAGTGCTGTGCACTGACTTAGCGCAAGTGAAATAAGCTAGACACAGATAATCCTTTATTATCAGATAATTTAATCATGGCAAGTCAGAAGAAAGGGGAGGGAAATTATAGCTACTACTTCTGAGGGCACAACATCGAGATTCGCTTAGAAAAACTTGCACTCATACTTCTCAATATATTTAAGATTGTTTCTATGCTTTCATATTTCGTAAAAAGTTAACCTTCCCGTATGTTATATTCTTTAAGACACGTAATTTTAGTTGGCTTACGCTCACATTAGCAATAATTCGTTAATAACGAACTTAAAGTTTTACAGAACTGTTATATAAATAGCATGAATTACCCTATAACTGCAGGAAGCATATTAACCGACATATTATACTATATTTCTGTCACTAGCCAATAGAATACTAGCTCGTAACGTCTGTTAAATAGAAAATCAGTAAATTCTATAATTGTAACTAACAACAAACTAAAGAAAGAGATCTGTTATTTTAAACAAGGTAAAGATTTTATTGTTTGTGATATAAGACGAGCATGTTTAGTGTCAAAGTAAATGTAAGTATAGCATATCAAATGTAAGAAGTTTCAAAGTGCTCTTCTGAAGATGCAGATAGGATGTCTTAAAACTATCGTATGGCCTATTTTTACGAACTGGTATACTTTTTACGTTGTCATCGAAGAGTGTCAAAGAAAAATACTTACAGAATTATTCAATGAAGGTAACACCCATTAACCTGTCTTTGTTGTTACGTATCCAAATCTGTCTCCAAATTGTTTCAATCCTTACTGGATCATTTTCAGGGAAAAACAAGTGACGAATACGAAATATATTGTCAGACCTTACAATAGTTGTTTTGTTTTGTTATAGAATGTGTCGTAATAAAACCTGTTACAATCAATAAAAATTATCTTTATTACTCTACTACTATACGTAGCTTCCACCTGAGATTCTTTGGAGTACTATTAGTAATATGATTAATGCAAATTTAGCATTTCAACATTTATAAACATCACTGTGGGTGGGATAACAGAGGCTTTCAGAAACAAACATTATAAGCTGCAGCTAAACCATACAATAAACTAAAAACATACTGCAATACCAAGTAGCGAAGAATCATTGCAAGAATAGTGGCATTTATCAGCTAAAAGGTGTGGAATATTTAAGGTGTAGGGAGGATACGATTATTTAGAACAGTGGTTACCAAAGTGTGCTCCGCTGATCCTAAGGGATCCGCGACCAGTTCCCAGGGGATCCGTGGATACATTTCTGTAATGACTACTTTGAAGTTTACTTATCTTTTAATTAAAGGAATAATTAATGTATTGTTAAAAGTAATCGAGGAACCTTTTTAATTGCCGATATATTTATTTGGTATGACCGTCAGAATATCTAATAAGAAATTTTTTATACCCACGAAGCGAGCGACAGCCATTGCAATGTATTCTTGTATATGACACTGGTACGTATTAATATCGATCTAAAATCGGTTCTGAGATATAATTTTTAATTTGGGGTATTTATCATCCAGACATTATATTTAAATGAGCATGGATGTGAGGATCCATGGTTATTTTTCGAAGCCAAAAGGGGTCTGCGGGCAAAAACCTTTGGGAGACACTGACTTAGAGCCTAAAAGCAAGATTCAGAAAAAACTTAAGATATATAAAAATAACAACGGACACCCTGGATATGCTACGCACGTATTAATACAGGACACGAATAGACCAATGGAAAATATAATCAAATTGATAGAAATCGTTATAAAGTGTGGAAGCAGAATCGCTGGGAAAATTTTCATTTAGGTAAATAAGAAACAAGGCGATTTAACCTTTTAAAGCCTAGCGGTAACTTTACATATGAACAGATTTAACATTCAAAAATTCTACGTGGTGCCCACAATGCGTTTATGTGTTTTGTACGGATCTCAGAACAAACAGCAACTTTTGCCTTATAAAACATTAAGAGATTGGTTTTTATAACCGAAGTGGAGAGTGTTTACAGGGCGGTACGCACTGAGTCCTTATATAAAACAGATACGCTAATAGACGAACCAACCGTACTGAAATACACGACTTTCCTAAGCGATTGTAAGATTAGCTAATGTTATGCATTTTCAGAGTTAAAGTTAAGGGCTATAGGCACAGAACTCAATGCGTGAGCAGATGCTAGCGAAACCCAGTAATTAATACTAGTAGCACAACGCTACAGGTAGACAGGAATAACATATATAGGGCTATAAAATAACACTTGTTTTAACGCTGATTAATATTATTACATAAATCTATAATACAATCGCTGTGACTTCAAAATCTGATATACTGCACAATTCTTATTGTGGAGAGGGTTGCCGTTAGCTGCAGGGGTGAATAGGTACACACGTACATATACATAATTCGCCAACATATGGACTTGCCATGTGGCCTCGTAATAATAATAATAAAGTAAACAACATAAAACATAAAATACAACTTTTTACTTAGTATATCAAAGAATAATTCCGTCCACACAATTATCTTTTTGTCATAAATACAATATCTGCTTTTATAGTTTGCCACATGCTTCAACCAAAGGTAGGGTTACCACACGTCCGAGTTTTCCCGGACATGTATTCTTTTTCATGCTTCAGAATTGTGTTAGGGGGGACTTTTTAATTGTACAAAAATGTTCGGGTTTTTGGCCTTTGTCGATAGTCACACTTAATTCTTCGGTGGTCGGTAAGTACGTCATAGTTTGTAGTTATCGTAGGCAAAGTTTCAGCTTCAGAACTTGTTTTCACAATCACTTCCGGTGGAACCGAACGCATGTTCGCATTGATCCGTATCGGTCGACCATTTCTATCGCGTTCTTACGAGTGCAATGGGGAAAAGAAAATGTAAATTCATAGACGAACAAAAAAACAAGTATTCGTGTTTCCGAAATGGTCGCGACAAGTGGGAAGCCGAATTCTTGGTATGTAAACTGGGAAGTTACGTTTCTGTAACCAACAAGGATGCTCTTGATCTTCGAGACCGTGTGGAATGCGAGAAGCACAAGAAAGCTGTCAGAGGTCAAACGAGTTCAGCAAAAGTCACAAGTTGGTTTTTACTAAATCGGGAAGCAAGTCAGATAAGGCTGTACTGGCGGCAGTGCGTTTGCTTTTCATACCTTTAAATATCATAGTGGGTACAAGGGAACGGAATGCACGTCTGTTCTGTTCTGCTATCACCTAATAGCAGTTGCCTGATTTGAAAACTCACTCTCCGTGTATGCCTTATCTTTCCATTGATTTTTATGCCATTGCTTTCTCGTTACTAAAATTATTCTGTAATATTATTAGTATCACTGTATTGATAGTAGTTGTAGTAATAAATCGGAGACCAGAATTTTGATATTTGTTTATACTTCGATGTATGTTATAAACTACACAAATGGCGCCATACATCCTCTTTTTCGACCAAAATTTGGAAACCCCCTTTGCCGCTGATATGTCCTTTTCTTTATGGTCGATAAGTGGGGAAAGTCCTCTTTTCCTGTGATGGATATATGGTAACTCTAACCTAAGATAAAAATATGCACAATATATAGACGCAAGATAAATGTACATTTATTTTCTTGAAATAGATATCTTCCTTACAAAATTTTCTGTTGTTGAGATTTGTAAGGCTGTATAAAAATTTATTTAACATGGCCTGAATTATGTATATTATAAACATCTTTTAGACATGTATTTGCTTCTTATAAAACCATTTTTTCCTCTTTTTTGTGATTTGAACATGGGAAGTAATAAAACCGTTCTATAAAAATTGTATCACGAGAAATGATCTTAGTCTATTTTATATTTCCCAAATATTTCAGAACGTATAAGAAAGTCTGGTGACCTACAAGGGTATTCTTATTCAATTATTTTCGTTACACCAAAGACGTTAGCAAGATGTTTGTGGAGTAGCATTGGGTTAAGTATAGTCTTTTGTATTATTTTTTAAGTCTTCATTTATTGCGATAACAAACTGTTTTACTTTTATATTTATATTCTGAAGAGAAGTCTTAACTTTATGTTGCGTGTGTATCCCTTAAATGTCAAATAAATACGTATTACGCTGTCTTATAGCAGACAGATAATTGTGTTGATTGAATTATTCTTTTATATATTCAGTTACAAAAAAAGGGACGATGTCCGTTAAAATTAACAAAAACTTCTGCACTCTAATACAGCTGTAAAGCTGCCCCATGGTTCAAAACCTGATCTCCAATTCGAGAATAGTTACGTACACACAAGGAATGAAAAATTAAATATTACGAGTGTGTGTCTGTATACTTGCCTTCGTTATTGGACATGAAAATAGAATCTTTTCTGCACAGGATTATTATGTCATCTTGGCCTCTCTACCTCTACCACATTTTCCCACATTATCTCATAAACTGCACGATTCTCTGGCAAAAACACCGAACATAAAGTGTGTGTTTTAATTTTATCTAAAACTTTCATCCGAATTATACCTCATTCAAAGAAGAATTCAGTAAGATATCAAAAATTTACGTAGATCTTCGTGTGAAGAACCCGTTAGTCTCTTCAGATTTTAATAACACTTGAATTTTCACAACGGGCTTTCGAAAAATCTTCAAGTACGCAATATCAATATCCCTCAAGCGGATGCCGGATAACTAAGCCAAGAATTCAGACACACTCAGAATAATACTGACTGCTTCGTAACTGTTTAATTCTATCGTAACATATTGTGCCTCAAAACTTACAAAAACTGAGAAACAGCGCAACGATGTATCTGTCATTAAGATCTGTTTAGCAAATTGTACATCTAAACAAGGCCATGACCAAACGAACATTCTTTTGTTTCAATGCAACATCGGGAACGTTTTTAAATAATTTTTTCCTTGTCAATACAGTAAATTACCTTCACCTTCAATAATTTCTTACAACTATCAAGTGATTATTTTATTTTCGAAAGAAATATGGCCTATAATAATATAATAATGTAATTTTGATTGTTGTATACGTAATTTTATGACTACATTATACTAACATATTCAACTTTAAATGTAGCGTGAGCAGTGTTGTTACTTTACGTCATAACCGTGTTATAAGAAAAACAAATTTCACAAAAACCTTTTACAGGTTTTCAAACTACTATTATTTTTCTGCATACGTACACGGATGTAAATTTTTCAGCATTCACAGTAAATATTTTAACGAAAAGTGTAACTGAAATATTTCATTTCTGTCTAGAGACCGTGCTAATAAATTTAAAACACGCTTCACTTTCTAGTTACGAATTCAATGATAATGGAAGTATTTTATCCATATATAAGGTAGATCCTAACATATCGGTAATAAGCAAAACTTATGTGACAATGGATAGATTGGCATATAGGTAGGAAAGTGTTGGCCGGCCTCGTAACACAACGTGGCGGCCGCGGTTTGGATAGCCTTGCCCTAGAAAGTCTCTACAATTAAATTCAACCAGGGATAATTCTTGCTTGAGAAGAGCTGCTTTAGATAATAAAGTGTAATATTTATATGACAGTAATGCCTGATTTATAAATTTGTAAATGAGATAACACATTCCTCGTCAAATTTCGACAACGTGACTTCCAATGCAAATGGAGGCTCTGTGTGCATATGAAGAACACACAAGCACTTGTAGTAGTGGTTGTACTACAGAACACACACACTTGACTAGCGTGTATTTTGAGACACATGACGCTCTACTAGGCCCACGTATGCGTTGTCATAGAAACCACCAGTAACTGTACTCTTAACAAACCAACATCAGACTAACACAAGAAGATTTTAATGACTGTTTAGAGATACGTACTAACTTGTAGCAACTTTTTTTACCGCAATTCCGGAGGTTACGAGTCACTCTACCCTCAGGTGTGCACAACATGGCAAATATACACACACGACATTAACCTATAAACGGAGAAACACATGTCATATTATGTATCGAGATTAATACAAAAACACATTCACTTTGTGTAAGTTACAATGACCTCGTCTGAGTACACAACAACAGACCGACAGAACTGTAACATGTGCAGTGAGGCAGGTGGGTTCACAGTACTGACTGTGCCCTGCGTGAGTTCATTTCGGCCAGTGTAATCCACACAGTTCTAAACTGTATGCAGTGAAACAGAGTCCGTCTTCTAACTCTGGTAAAAGGTAAATGTAAGTTTCACGCTAGAACCGGCCGTGAAGGCCCCGACGTGGAGCAATTATAGCGCTACTCGTTCCTTAACCTTTTAAAGCCTAGCGGTAACTTTACATACGACCAGGTTTAACATCAAAAAGTTCTACGTGGTGCCCACACTGCGTTTATGTGTTTTGTACGGATCTCAGAACAAACAGCAACTTTTGCCTTATAAAACATTAAGAGACTGGTTTTTATAACCGAAGTGGAGAGTGTTTACTGCGCGGTAGGCACTGAGTCCTTATATAAAACAGATACGCTTCGTCTTTAAAGGGTTAATCTCGGCGCTAGATTGGGGGGGGGGGGGGTAGTCAACGCCTGAAGGCTTTAGCCCCGGTAAAGATACCCGGTACCCACTGCACAGAAGGCTGGTTGCGCCCTAGGGCCGGTCTGGATGGGTGTGGAAAATCTCGCCGCCACCGACATGTGATACCCAGGCCGTCCAGTCCGTAGCGAGTCGCTATACAGACTAAGCTATGCCGGCCCATCTTTCAACGTCGGCCCGAACAAATTTTATTGACCAGATTTTAGATTAACGTTGTCCGGTCCCGGATCAATGTTGTTTTCGCTGGCACCTGGTGGAATCTTCAATGGCCACCCCCGC
Source organism: Coptotermes formosanus (assembly GCA_013340265.1). NCBI lineage: Eukaryota > Metazoa > Arthropoda > Insecta > Blattodea > Rhinotermitidae > Coptotermes > Coptotermes formosanus. The sequence goes on along the minus strand of BLKM01006251.1, from coordinate 3,870,695 downwards.
CCATTTCACGTAACTTCAACGAGAAAAATGTTCCATTCTGCAATGATTTGCTCTCCTTCGTGATTTTCAGAAACGTAACCCTAACGACAGAACAGAACGCACTGAACACACCTTCTATACTGCGTAAGAGGTGTCACTGTAATATATAGTGAGTGTACTTCTAACGGACCCACGCGTGAACACTCTGATGCTGCCTCTCAGCCAGTCGCAGTTGTACTGCGCGGTGGAGCGGCCAGTGGTGACGTAAGTGTATCTCTGCGGTACAGTGAATTGAAGTGCTGTAAAATTTATTGTTGAATGCTGATTTGGGCCCAGTTCTTTGCGTGCGTGTGTAAGTGACGACCTAAAAGAGTACGAGTGAAGTATAAAGCCTAAGAAACTTCTACGCCGGTGCAGCGCAGCTTCTTGAGGTTATGTCACTGTTGGAACATAGTGCATAGCATGATAACGGGCAGTTATATTCTCATTTGATATCCCTCGGTTATAATATGCCAAGTATAATAAGTCAAGGGCAAATTGAATGTTTATGCTTCCTAAAAGTGTTTCTCTGACCTCTTTCTTTCTGTAGGTGACCCGTTCAATTCTAATTATTTTTGACAATGGGCACATTGTATTATTTCAATTATATGTACCATAAACGGCGATTCGGGATTTTCTCTAAATCCGTTTTGTGTTGGTTTTCATTATCGTGAAGTACTTTATTTCCTCCACTAATGCCAGCTTTCGAGATCAAATCTGGAGATTTTACAGTACCAAGATGTATGCTAAACACTAGGCCTACTGCAGTGTTCGAACAGAAAGTACGATTTTAAATCCACCCAAAAGTGAAGGAAACTTTATCAGTTCCTCCTGGGTTGTCTTTCTTTTTATTTGAAAGCGTGACATAAGATTTCGAAGAGCGAACTCCATTTTGTAAGAGAATATTTCCCGAAACAGTTCTTAATACTTAATTTGGTGTCGATATTCATTTGTTGACACTGCAAATCTTGTAGTCTTGCAATCTTAAAATGTGTTTCTTCTTCATACCATAAAACGTGTAATCTCGCTGATTTAAGAAAGTAGAAGCTATATCTCTGACGAAGACTGAAATACTTCATTCTATTTACACTGTATCTTATCTTCATTCGTAAAATACATAAATCCAGAAACAGTAGGCCTATTCGGATATAGGTCTCTTTAGTTACTTTAAATTTCTTTCTATTTTAAAACTCCAAATATCGAGATAATTTATTAAAAATGTATATACGTGTGCATTTTCTACAAAGGAAGAAAATTAATACTAATACTTCCTTACATTCCGCATGAAAATGTACTGTTAAAAATCTCTTGACACTCCTTGAAGTCACCACTTTTGCTTATATTATGTGAAATACTCATCGTACGGAAGATTTTTTGAAATGAAAGTTGTAGATATTAATGGGCCTTACATTTCATGGTACGTAAAAATCAGTTTTAAGAAGGCGTTTTTGAGCAAGTAGGCAGGTGCCGTGTGAGTTTTCATGTGCACTATATTTGTATCTGACCGGCATGGACCAAAATTAAATTCCGTCAACAAATTTTAGTGTTAACTTTCAATACGAAATTTAGTGGGAATCCGTCCAGTACTTTTGTAGATAAACCAGACACTGCCTGCCAACGTGTGTTAATTTTATGAGTTTCGTACTCAGTGTACTTTAACATTTAATCAAATATAAATTATTACATTGGCGAAAGTCTCTGTAGATTGTCAAACTGCCAGACTTGAGCTTTGTGCCATGCAGGTTACTGTCTATGAGCCCGAAGGTTCCGGTTGATGCTAAGGGATATGAAACAGTCTCCTTTTTCTGGACTGCAACCATTATCGAATAATAAAAAAACAACGTTTCGGAGAAAAAAGGAGACTGTTTCGGAATAGAAAACACCCATTTTCAAAACTCTGTAGAATTGAGTAAAAGAGACAACATAACGGTGGTTCTATTGACAGTGAAGTCAAACATCCACTGGAATTGTGTGGAAAGTTACTGGCAAGTGTCGACCTGAGGGCGATGACTGTACTTAAATAAAATCCTGTGTGCAAGAACAGCTGAAGTAACGCAGAGCAGAAGGAAACATCTCAGTGGTGAGCCTAATTTATTAGCTGTAAACATATTGGGCGTAGCAGGATATTCATAAATTCCTGACGTTATAAATGAGTGTTTGAGGATGCATGTGGCACATGAGAATCACAATTCAGTGTTCAAAGTGTCTTGAGATGGTTGATAGCACGCATAGAGTGTTAATTCCACTGCAAAGTTTCCGTTGCGACCATGCTGGTTGAGTGTCATTACTATGTCTGCAGAAAAATGAGCTTACTTCTTTGCAATTCAATAGCTTCTCATTCTTCAAGGGTACCGTTACGGAAATACGGCATGAATTATAAAGTGGTTTGATGTACATATACAGTGACCTTCAGACATCGTTGGCACACGAATTGTTATCATATGACACTAGGAGTGCTTTATGAAAGTCACATGACCTTGAAACGCGTAGACACCAGACTGGGGAATCAATATCGTTCAAATCATGAATAACAGCCGGCTATCTTCATTCCTGTTTCGTCATGCTTTGCCAGGAAGCGTCTGTCTTTGAAATTAGCCCTAACTCCCTGTATCAGAGTGCTCCTTGAGAAGCCAGTATGTACTCAGACAGTCAGATCCCACGCAGTTTATACGAGCCGTACCATGGTAAAAAAAACCGCCTCTTCTCCCTATCAAGAGCTACAGTAATCCAGTCTGTACTATTTTCCGAAATTCCTTCCCAAATTAGTATGCAGGTTGGTATGCCAGGCTTATAATAAATTTAAGTGAAAGAACATCAGGCAATAAAGATTTTCACTTAATCGGGGACATACTTGGTTCCGGAAGTGGCGATCTTGACTAAGTACAAGGTAAAGATGACCCTGTGGATGGCACGAAAGCAAATGTTATCCCAACAGTCCACTAATTCTTGACCTCGCCAATAGATGAAGTGAATGTTCAGCTTCACGCCCTGGCCATTTTACCTCCAGTGATGGAACACCAGTACCCATTGAACAGGACGCTGCATGGGCAGGACTGATCCGGACGGTCTGTAGATCAGAAATATTTTGTAGCTACCACCGGGAATCGAACCACGATTCCTCAGGTGTCCCGTCTGTAGCCCAGTCACTATACTGACTGAGCTATCCTGTTATGCAGTCTTGAGTAGTCTTCCAATTGATTGTACGAAGCCGGCTAAGTAGCCTGTCACAGATAAGAGGATAATATTGAAATGTTTAATGGAATAAACATGTTGTGAGGATATAGACTGACTTCATAGGGTCCACTACCACGATATCCGGAAGATAATAACGGACGTTCGGGTTTCACAAAGGGACGACGATTACTCGGTTACTCCTGTCATGTAAGTTTCTCACAACGTGCTCTGCACCATGGAGTTATTTAATAGCTTAAGATAGAGGATACGGTTTTAGAAGCAACCATGAGATCGTCAGCTGCAATTCTGACAGAGGCCTGGAAATTTTCCAATTGCTCCATTAGCTCCACGCGAATGGCGGGATTCTTTCTGGGTCACAGCACGAAATCATCTTATCTCGTTGGAGCACGATAAGCCTATCAAAATAACACTGTGGACTACAACGGTCACATCTGTGCTCGAAGCTATGATATATTCCTAGGCTAGCATTTTTCAGATAGAGCGCTACTTGCCTTGTAGTCAGGGCCCTTTTCCACGAGCGTGTCTGTGGCGCCACAGATAGGAGCGCGACTGAAGGGAACCATTTTCGACAAACATGTTTGCGGTGGTTCAGCGACCTGAGTGGCAATCCTCGTTTCCTAGTTCAGTTCAAGTTTTGAAACGGAGTTCGAAGATGAAGTTGTCCTTCTTGTTTTACTGTACAACAAAATTAAAGAAGAAAAAAAGGAGGCATAAATTTTGGACACATCCCCTACTGAATTCAAAACAGAAACGTGGCATATTTTACACTGCTTTTGCCGAGCTAAGATGTGATGAAACTAAATTTTTAAACTATTTCCATATGTCAGCCGTCTCTTTCGGCGAACTGCTTCAGCATATCACAAAATGATAAGTTATGATCCATTATGTAGCAGCAGATGTCTTCATAATGAACAGCAGACTACTCGGCTGTTGACTGTTCGAAAAGTAGCGCGACTGAACACGCTCGTGGAAACCGCATCTTAAGCGACAATGTACCGCTAGCTGTGGTGCGTCAGAGCTGTGGCGCTCCTGGCAGCGAGGACAAGCGACCGATAGCGTTTGTAGCGCGTCAAGTTTCTGAAGCGTTTCTATGTAGAAATACGCCCATTGTAACCAATGGATCGCTAAGTCGCGCTCCTATTTGTGGCGCCACAAACACGGTCGTGGAAAAGGGCCCCAAGTTATTAGCTTTGTAAGACCCTTAGAATTTATTATTATCGTCGTTGCCGACATTGTCGTCGTCGTCGTCATCATGAACATGACCGTGACCACCACCACCTCGACCACCACCTCGACCACCATCATCATCTTCATGAATTACGCTGTCCACTTCTTAATATTTTATCTCCAAATTTATTAAGAAGAGGTCTTAAGGATGTTGAATTCAATCTTGATTTAAATCAAGTAAAATATTTTTAAAAAACTGCCTTAAACCTAATCTTTCCATCACATTTATGACCCACTTTGTTTTATCAGGGGTACAGGGTGGCGCGGTTGGTTGAGGACCCTGCATTACATGCCGGAAGATCGCGGGTTATATTCCTGATGGAAACACCAGGATTTTTCATTGACTTAATCCTTCCGGCTGCGCTATGGTCCTGGGGTAGACTCAGCCTCTAATAGAAATAAGTACCGTGGCTATATCTTCGGGGGTGTCGTGCTCGAGGCGGTCGTCCTTCAGGCGGACAAGCTAAAATCGTGCTCCAGGCGGACACGGCGTGCTTCAGGCGGACAGTAAAGTGAACCGTTTTTATCTGACACATGAGCGAGATAAGAATATTGAAGTTATGCGAGTTACACAAGTCTATCATCTGCAAACTTTCCCTAGGCCTTTTTTTCCACAATTGGGACTAGTCGATGTCTTTACAACATTATGCAGACAAGAAAGCCTTAGCCACCCAGCCAGTCAGTCAGTCAGTCTGTGATATTTTTATTATTTAATATTTATATACAATAACTGCAGGCTATAAGTCTTCGTCACACAATTGTGGCACTAACACATTTTTCTGTTCATTATTTATAATTATTCATATGCACAATAACTGTAGACTGTCAGATTTCGTCACACAATCTGGCACCAAGACATTTTTCTGTTCATTATCTATAATTATTCACATACACAATAAGTGCACACTATAAGTCTTTTCCTGTTCCAAGTGCAAGAGTCCGGAATTCATCTCGTCGTTTATTAATGTGTATAAAGAGCACATCTGTCCATGGAAGGTGAAAGATAAACCTTATTCAGACAAGAATGTGAGGAAAAAAGTAAAAAGCATGATTCGGCAGCTACAAAGAATTCGCTTCGGTCTAAGTTTAATAATTTACGAAGTGCTTTCCGCAAGGAACTGAAGAAAGTTACGGAATGAAAAAGAAGTGGTGCGTCTGCAGATGACGTCTACGCACCTACATTATGGCACTATGATTCACTATTGTTTACTGCACACAAAGAGCAACCCCAGTAAGGAATGTCAGTGATACAGGTATAGAAGGCTCCGATGGGCAAGCTGAGGCAGAAAGTGAGGTAAAAACACAGTAGTTGCATTTTTGTCCAACATTTATTTACAAACTGCAAATTATGTAAAGGATTATTGGTAAATTTGTTGAATACATATCGTAATGGAATAGTTAATTGCTGATTTTTGCAAGCTACTAATAGCTAATAACAAATATTCATGTTGCCAAGTAACTTGCCCTTCTTTCATAAAATAATTCTTGTACTGTAAGATACAGTGTTTCGCTTCCTGACACGCGTTTCTAGCACCGTGTCGTTGCAGGCCATCCGATGTTTCTAGCTGTCGCTTGTCTCCGGCAATTACTTCCCCACTATCAAAACCTTCCATTTTGACAGAACTTGTGGTATTGTAAGGTGATTTAGCGCGCTGTCTTAAGAAATTGTGCAGAACACATGAAGCGAGAACTATATACCCGATTTTTTCTGGTCTCATGTTAATTTCGATGTGAAAAACTATAAATCGATTAACCACATTGCAAAAAGCATTTCTCTCAGTGCGCCTCCCTCTACTGAGACGATACGTAAAAATTCTTTAATCATGAGTTACGTTACCAGAAAAGGGCTTCGGTATGTTTTGTGTAATGTAAATGCATCGTCAGCCACAAAAACAAAATTCAATTCTCCTTCAGTGATTTCAGCGGCAGGTAGCCTAAATTTAACATATTTGCTTTTAGTTTATCACAAAACGTAGTGTTTTTACGACACCGCCGTCAGAATTGCTTCCATTGCAACTCACATTCACATAAATGAAGTCACATTCAGTATTCACAATTGCGAGCAAATCAATACTACATTAACCTTTGTAGTTATAAAAATACTATCCACGTGCGGCGGGTTTCACTATTCGAATGTGTTTCCCATTTATCGCGCCTCCACGACTGCAAAGATTCCAGCTGTTTTCGAAGTCTCTAGCGTTTCGTACCCTTTCTACTGTCTTCTTTGGAAGCTGTGAAGTTAATTTAATATACTCAGATAAGGTAATGCAGTTAAAAAGTAACAAATGTATGGCGTTTGTAATAGTAAAAAATACACTATTTTCGTACCTTCAAGTATTATTCCTTTAACACCTTATAGATGAATTTACTACTTTCAGGAATTATACAAGCAAGAGCTTGAGGTGAGATAAGAGCTGTAAATTTCACGTCTTCAAAGCTTCGCCCCGTTGCCAAAAAGCGTGAAGTTGGAGTTAATCTTTCTTCTGCGCTGACGGCTCTTCTCATACTTGTGTTCTGCTTTTCAATGAAAAGCTGCAACAAATGGGGCAAAACTTTAAAACATTCATCAGTCATTTGTAAATAGTTTTTCAAATCTACGTCACAAGAGACGCGAAGTCCTGCAATTAACGATATATGTGACAAAGTATCCCTTTCTTTTACAATCACTGCTTTACCCACTCACTTTTCTTTTTATTTTTTATTTATTTATTTTTTCGCACAATCAAGTCAAAAGAGCAAAGGGTTTTCTCTCTAGAAAGCCTCATGCTTGCAAAAATGCACTAGCAATAGCGACGTGAACAGTCGGGCTGCTAGAATCCGAATCGAAGCATATCGGTAGGTGTGTGACGAAGATACGGATTGCCATCAGTCGGTGGACTGCATAATGGTTGAGTATTATAGGGTCTGAAAGGTCATTGCACGCATTTTAGTGCACTGCAAGTATACAGGTCTAAGTAAGTAAGTAAGTAAGTAAGTAAGTAAGTAAGTAAGTAAGTAAGTAAGTGAGTGAGTGAGTGAGTGAGTGAGTGAGTAAGTAACTAACGCCGTTGAGCAGAGTCCTTCTTGAGAAGCTAACAGTTCCTCAGCTAGTCAAGAAATTCCCCGCATTTTATGGAACCCGAAGTTTCATTACCACATTCTCAACAGCCCGCCACCTGTCCCTATCCTGAGCTAGATCAATCCAGTCCATAACCTCCCAGCCCACTTCCTGAAGATCCATTGATATATTATCCTGACATCTATGCCTACGTCTCCCGAGTGGTCTCCTTCCCTCAGGTCTCCCTATGTACACCTCACCTCTCCCCGTGCATACTACATGCCTCGCCCACCTCATTCCTCTCGATTTGATCACCCGAATAATATTTGGTGATGAGTACAGAGCATTAAGTTCCTCTTTGTGCAGTCTTCTCCACGCCCCCGTCACCTCGTCCGTCTTAGGCCCGAATATCCTCCTCAACATCCTCTTCTCGAACATCCTCAGCCTTTGTTCCTCCCTCAGTGTGAGAGACCAAGTTTCACACCCATACAAAACAAGAGGCAATATTATAGTTCCGTATACCTTAATCTTTATATTTTTGGACAGCAAACTGGAAGACAAAAGATTCTGCATTGAAAGATAACAAGCATTCCCCGACTTCATTCTGCTTTTAATTACTTCATGAATGGAATTTCGATTCGTTAGGGTTGTTCCCAAATAGCTGAACTGTTTCATCCTTTCAAAGGATATATTATATTTCTTTACTATGTGATTTTGTCGTGCATTCTGATCTCGAGACAAGCATGCAGGTCTGCAGGTATTTACTATTCTTTCGTATCCTCTTCCTTTTACAAAAAACTTGTCCGCCGGACCCACGCTGCTACAGCCACGTAAACGTATCATCTTCCTTACCACAAAACTATGTCCGCCTCGAGCACGACGTAGCCGCTTGGAGCACTGTCCGCCTCAAGCACGGCCGCTACAAGCACGTAACCTTCTGAGGGACTGGGTGGGGGGTGGGGGGAGGGAAAGTAGGCCGCTACGTGGGGCTGACAAACTTACCACCTTCATGTGCCGACCGTCTAGAAATTCTAGTAGCCTCAACCTCCTGGAACCCCAAGGGCCTGCGCTGTTCTCTAATGGGATAGCATTACCTTTTACTTGGCTTTCTTCTTTGGGCTGATATTCGTAAAATATATAGGTGTTCGAACTGTGTTAACTGATGCTGTCACGCTCTCCAGTGCGAAGAATATTACAACACTACATGCACGTGTCTACAGAACTGGTGTTATCACAGTTCGTGTCGGTTCTGCTAACTGATGTTTACCGAACCGTTTGACACGACTGTACGTATCATGCCTCATTAATCGGCACGCATTTGTTTCCTGACGTTGAAATGGCGTTTGTGTGCGTCATGGCTGTCGAAACCCTACGTTGATTATCTTGACTACAAAACAATACAAGAACGACCTTATCCTACAAAATACTTCCACTACTGTGCACTTCTCAAATTTCCTATACGTCATTAACTGGTACACATTCGTTGGAGACTAAACGACGTAGTTAACAAGACTAAGGCCGCTACAGAAATATAATTTCAAAGCATGAACGACTATTTTGTTGAATATTCACCATATAAAAGAATGTTTTTGGATCAAACGTTGTAGACATTAGCCACCCATGTTTTCTTGTATCCACAAATTGTTTGGACGGGGACCGATTTTTTAAAAATAAGGCTAGATTTGAGATATTTGCTTTTATGACGTTACGCAGCGTTGATTGGTAGGTAGCTACTGACGTCCCAGGAAAACCTGGCTGTCCAGTCTTCAAGGATGAAGCAGTCCAAGAGGAAATTCTTCTTGGACTGCTTCATCCAATCTTCAAGGATAAAGCAGTCCAAGAGGAAATTCTTCTTGGACTGCTTCATCCAATCTTCAAGGATAAAGCAGTCCAAGCGGAAATTCTCCTTGGACTGCTTCATCCAATCTTCAAGGATAAAGCAGTCCAAGCGGAAATTCTTCTTGGACCGCTTCATCCAATCGTCAAGGATAAAGCAGTCCAAGCGGAAATTCTTCTTGGACTGCTTCATCCAATCTTCAAGGATAAAGCAGTCCAAGCGGAAATTCTCCTTGGACTGCTTCATCCAATCTTCAAGGATAAAGAAGTCCAAGCGGAAATTCTTTTTGGACCGCTTCATCCAATCTTCAAGGATAAAGCAGTCCAAGCGGAAATTCTTCTTGGACTGCTTCATCCAATCTTCAAGGATAAAGCAGTCCAAGCGGAAATTCTTCTTGGACACCTTCATCCAATCTTCAAGGATAAAGCAGTCCAAGAGCAAATTCTTCTTGGACTGCTTCATCCAATCTTCAAGGATAAAGCAGTCCAAGCGAATATTCTTCTTGGACTGCTTCGTCCAATCTTCAAGGATGAAGCAGCCCAACTTCAAGGATAAAGCAGTCCAAGAGCAAATTCTTCTTGGACTGCTTCATCCTTGAAGATTGGACCCATATGTTGTCCCGAAGTGTCGGTGACTAGCTACCGATCGACGCTACGTAACATCTCAGAAGGGCAAAGAACTCATTTACACCGCAGCGGAGGCCTCAAATGATGCGAAGTTAGATTTGTACTTATTGTGTGCTTTATGTAGTTACAATGAAGCTAAATCAAACAATTAAAATCGACGGCTACATTCCGTGTAAAGGCCCCCAGCCCAAAATCAAACGATTATCCATCAGTGGTACTCAAATAAAACACGCCTTTTCCGTCAGCACAACTGCAACCTTTATTACCAGCAACTGTTGCCCTTTATTTTGACTATATAAAAACACGTTACGAAGTTTCGGAGAAGAAATTGTGCGGTCTGGCAGACACGCTACGCAGTAACTACAAGCAGTTCTTTCATTTTATGCGCACCTTGCAAAGTACAATTTTTGTGCAAGAAAGATATTCCCTGCTTCACACGGAAAATGCTGCGTATAATTCGTCCGTTAAAGTGTAATGTGTCAACCGTGCGACACAAGAAACGGCATTCAATATGATGAATGTGTACGAGGTGTGTTGATCGTCCACAAAGCAAAGGCCGGAGACACGATCAGACGAACAACCGAGTAAAGTCAATCTACATTAGCACAACTTATTTCCCTTACGTTGCTCCACTTTTTTGTTGTTGTGGTGGAGAAGGGCCCCGCAGCCGACGCTACGGGCGCACCACAGCCTTAAGGCTTTTTGTGCAACCCTATGATGAACATGACAGTGATTGTTATTTTTTTGTTCTTTTCCTAGTAACGGAGCACCAGTGGAACAAAACTGACAGGGAGAAAACCGAAGTACTTGGAGAAAAACCTGTTCCAGTGCCACTTTGTCCACCACAAATCCTACATCGACTGACCCAGGATGGAACCCGGGCCCTGGCTGCTAACAGCCTGAGCCATGGCACGGCCTTGTTCCACTCTAACAGTCATAGTTTTTACTCCCCCCCACAAAGCCTTTGCTTCAGAACCTTGTGTTTCTTTTCTCCCGTCTGAGCAACAAAACTAATCGATCCAGACTTCCTTCGCACAAGGACCCTACTGTGAGGACTTCAAAGAAATAAAGTGGCTGAGGATCAACCACAAAGACGAGATTTTCATACCAGCACGGTTAACAACCCTTTTTTAAAGAATCAAACCGTATTCCGTGAAGAGTACAGATCTTTGAGATTCTGCCATCCCTGTATGCAAGTTCAGTATTCCGAAAGCTAAGTAGTGCTTTATCTCTTCGGAAATAAAATCTAATTTCTGCCCCGAGTTTTCTATGGGGTTAATGGAAATATTTATGGGTGACTGGATGGACAAAAACTGTGAACATGATAAGCCTAGAACAGAAGCCGTAAACACGTGTCAAAGTGCTGGTATTAGCTTCTGTAATATTAGTCTTGGATGTCACTTTCCAGTTGACCTTAACTTTGTAATTAATTTGGAGAGAATTTCTCTCTAAATTCACGAAAAATTCATTCATTTATCTAGGCAATCGCTTCTGCCTTCCGTTTGTTCAATAAACTCAGATATATCCAGTCCATGTACAGTCTTACCGTCTACACGAGATTCAAGGTCTCACGGCGGTGCCTATAAAATTACTGTCATCTGTGACGTTCCTACTAGAGTAGAAGGCACCCACAATTCCTGAAGACGATAATATCTTCTTTCATATTTCGCTGTTTGTCTCCGACATAATTTATTTTATACCATCAGACTAAGAGACGACGTTTAAAACCACACATATCAGGAAAAATTAATGTTTTATATATTCGTATCTTCGAGGCCCTGTGCTCCATGTAAAAGTTACAGGACAGCAGCAGCATATTTGTATCTTTAGAATTTTGAAATTCTTATGGAATATCAAAGGTTTGGAACTCAATGATAATAAGCATTTGTAAATTCTGTTACATTATGTACTTATACAGAATATGTTTCAATTAAGGAAACTGTTATTCTTGATTTTACAGATACTTCGGTTGACAAGCCTCCCTTTGTCTGAGAACTCCAAAAATCACCATGTTGATACAGTGGCTCACATTGGTGATACTGCTCACGGGCAGCTTCTACGTAACATACGCCTACAAGATTCTTTGTCTGTTCCCGCATGTTGCTAAGAGTCACTTCATCATGGCAGAGGCTCTTATGAAGGGTCTAGCCGCTAAAGGTCACCAGGTGACAATGATCAGTCACTTTCCTCAGAAGAATCCCATCCCTAACTACAGGGATATTAGTCTTGTCGGCTCTATGCCAGAGTTTGTGAGTCAGGTTCCTCTGGACGCGGTGGCTACGGGGTATGTCTACACGACTATCGGCTTGCTGGCGTATATGGGGTATATCAATTGTGAAAACACCTTGGAGTTCCCAACGATGAAGGAATTTATTGCAGCGAATGAAAAGTTCGATCTGATAATCACTGAAATCTTCAATACGGACTGTCTCCTAGGATACGTGTACAGGCAAAACACACCCTTCATTGCTTTGAGTTCTTCGATCATGATGCCATGGGCACATGCAAGGTTCGGCAACCCTGATAATCCATCTTACATGGGGAATCACTTTCTGTACCACAGTGACGAGATGACCTTTATGGAAAGAACTGTAAACGTGCTATATCAGGAAGGCCTCAAATGGGTGTATCACTACATGTTCGATAAACCCGCTTATGAAATCGCCAAGAAGTATTTCGGACAGTCATTGCCTCCGCTGTCAGAAATCGCAAAGAACACAAGTCTGTTTCTCGTCAACAGCCATTTCTCTCTAAACCAACCTCGACCTCTTGTACCTAATATAGTGGAAGTGGGAGGAATACACCTGCAACCACCGGAAAATAAACTTCCTAAGGTAAGAGAACTGACAAATGTTACTTCTTCACTTTTGTAAAATCTCTCATCATAAACCCAGCTGTCTCCATCATTCACTTCCTCAGTTTTGAGGAAGCCATTCTGCAAATAACTTAAAAACTTTTAGCTAGGTTTATCGCCGCAAATTTTGTAAAATGCAACTGTATAGATGTTGAAATCGGTCCTTCCACTACATCCATGCACACAATTTGTCATTTTTTTCAGAGTTTATTATTCTTAGACTATGAACAATTTTCATCGTTGCTAAAAGATGAAAGAAGTTACAAATCAGACCGAACACCTGTCAAAAGAAGTCCTACCGCATGAGTAAAGTACCCATTGTTTGAACATTTATTCCGAGATGGAAGTCAAGACATTCTAATTCGTAAAATTTCTCCCTCTCTTCTCCTTTATCTATAGAAGAACAAATTAGATCCCTTCCCTTCCCTTTTTCCTTTCCTTCCCTTCCCTTTCCTTTCCTTTCCTTTCATTTCCTTTCCTTTCCTTTCTCAGGACATTTAAGTACAATGTAACTATGATTCAGGTAGTACAAAATGCATCTCTACAGCTTAGGCGCGAAATCCTGAGAATTATTTAATCTTACGGTATTTCTGTGTCCATTCAACACATAATGGAACTGGAACTGTCTTAATTTCTGGAGCGTATAGATAACTTACAGAGAAATAAATTTCATTTTTGTTGCTCATAGCGCAAATTGTTTTCGTAAGGTAAATCAAATATGAGGTAAGAAGTGAACATTTCATGGTCTCCGAGGAGCAGGGTATGTACGTCATTTGTAAACTGGCTTACAAGGCCTGCTGGTAAAGTCAGTGAAAGCAGTCAGCGTAACTATTACATGTTCTAAGCACAGAAACTGCATGCTACTACTGACATACCAAAATACACAATGAGAACATTAGTAACTAGGTGCATTTCTACTGTATCCTTTATGTCTAAACGAAATTCCGTAGAAACACAAATCTGAAACCTGCAATGCTGAAATTTGGGGCCCTCATTATTTACCCTTTCCATTTTTCATATTCTTGGAGTCACCTCTAATGGACCTATTGTCCAGCTGCCGGATGACAGGTGAAGATGGAGTAAGAAGCCTGTGACTAACCGCCTGAACTATGGGGAACGGTCTGAGTTTACTATACCCAAATTTTCGCCCTGATAACTGCTTTGTGGACAAACCGCAGACAATTTACGGCTCACAAACCAGTGACACGTAGGCCTACCAGTTGCGTGAGATACCAGATGGGCTGGTGACCGAGTTACAATCGAACTTGTTTATGTTTCCTTAAAATCGCTTGTTTCAATAAATTGTAGAAGCGATATGTGCCTGAGTGCTGCTTGGAAGCCATCAAATTTGGATCTTAAACACAGAACCATCTATATTTTCTGAGCATTTTAGTGGTTTTTGCAGGTCTTTGTAGCTGATACAGCCTCATTAAAACCTACAGGCTAGTAGTAGTAGTAGAGTAGCAGTAGTAGTCGCAGCAGCAGCAGCAGGAGTGGTGGTGGTGGTGGTGGTGGTGGTGGTGGTGGTGGTGGCTGCGCCATGAGGTGGACGACTTGGAACTCGGAACAGGATTCCAAGCGGAGGCAAAGATCCCCCTCTTCACTACAGCATCCAGTTGGGCTCTGAAGCCCTCATCCTCCCATCCCACAAGCACTTGGGGCGTGAAGCTGACAAACTTCCATCTACTGAGGTTAAAAATTCGTGAAGCTATATAATGCTTCCATTTCCCTAATATTGTTTACGAAGAGTTACTTACACCACATGAATAATTTTTCCTTCGCCTTCATTGTTATTATTGTTATCACTCTTAATTCTTTCTCCCTGCTGAATACAGTAACATTAACATTAGCGCAACAAATTAATGCATAGGAGTATCTCAGTAGTTTGAACACACCAGATGCATGACAGACACAGCTATCAGTAAACTGCATACATTTACATGTTCACTGCATTTCATATTGCTGTTTAAAACAAAAGCGTACATAATGAAAGAAGATTAGCTCCAACATTACGTTTAGAGAAACTAATCACACAGAAAATTGTGAGAGTTTCAGCTTTTCTAATTTCCATATAAATAATTGAGAAGAAAGTCTTCTATATAACGTACAGCATTCATCCGTCAGTGAAGATGTAGCATTGGAGAAATCTTATTATGGAAAGTCTGTTCCGACGAATTTCAGTGTGACGTCATATACGGCCTACACCAGACAGTGAGAGTCCGCTCTAGAATGACTTGCAAGTTTGTAATCTTTCCGTTCTGCACTCTCATTGTACAGCCACAAGATGATTAAACGACGAACTAACTTTGCACGTACAGGTCCACCAAAGAGCAGTCCCTCACTCACAGCCAGATAGCCACAAAAGCGTTATGTTAAGACATCACAGTATCGAATTAGTTAAAACATTCGTCAACATTACATATACAGGCGCGCACCCTGAATTTTTCCTTTGGGCGAGGGGGGGGGGGGCCTGACTCTGAGGCTACACAAAATATATGTTTGATTTAAAAATTATGTTATTAAAAATTATGTTTTAAATACAACATAACACTATTTACAACTGCATTTATACACACACAAATATAACTACAATTTCCATGACAAAATCACAGTGTCCTATCTTCTTGCTTTTTACGTTTATTAACTTATTTTTCAAAATTCTAATGTACTAGCCATCAGCCGACTTCAGTGGCTGATTGCGGCTGAAGCGGAAATCACGTAAATGTTTTGATACCATAATACCTACACAATTTGTGTTATTAAGTTTCCGTTTTAGGGGGGATTTGGGGGGGGCTGTAGCCCGGCAGCCCCCTTTGGGTGCGCCCTGTACATATATATACAAGCTAAAACAAGGCTAAGAATATAAATTAACAGTATGCAATTCTTGTTAAAAAATATTTCTTCTAATGTTTTATGTTATTGTTTACACTTTGAAACCATCGAAGATGGCTGTATATGTGTATTTAGAGGATTATTTACTTCTTGTTTTTACAGGATCTGAAGGAGTTTCTGGACGGTGCCAAGCATGGTGTTATAGTATTCAGTCTCGGTTCCTCAGTTAGAGCCGAAACATTTCCACCTGAGAAACGCGATGCATTTACACAGGCTTTCTCCGAGCTTCCTCAGAAAGTTCTATGGAAGTGGGAGGGAGACACACTGCCAGGACAGCCTACAAATGTGAAGATTGTCCAATGGCTGCCTCAGATGGAAGTTCTGGGTAACTACAAGTATTCTGACTTGCGCATAAACCCCGTCTCCGAGTTAAGTTTCCAAACTGATTTCATTTGATGAATTTAGAGTTCTATAAAATACTCGTACGTGTTAGAATAATGTATTTCTGTTTACACGTGACTCCATGAGAGATGTAGACAGAAGCTTAACAATCGATAATCGATCTACTTCCTTCTTTCATGGCGCAACAGCCCATAGTGGGCCAGGGCCTCCTCAGTATGATGGCTTCACGATCACACTCACACACACCACACTCGGTAGGACTCCTCTGGACGAGTGATCAGCCCGACGCAGAGGCCTCTACCTGACAGCACACAACATTAAAAAAAGACAAACATCCATGACTCCGGCGGGATTCGAACCCACAATCCCAGCAAGCGAGGGGCCACAGACGCCTTAGACCGCGCGGCCACTGGGATCGGCGAATCTATCTACTACTGCTGCCTACATGGTTGTCAGTAGACGTGGATTAAGTTCAACTTCTATGGACAATTTAGGAAGTGCAGTTTCCCTTCTAAATGTGTTGCCCAATACGAATCCCAAACGCAGTACTAGCAGCGCCGCTCTTGGCTGCTATTACTGCCCCAAAATGACCTCAAAAACAAATTCTAGTCTTTCTTAAGCTAGCTATTAACACACCCATCTCAGCCGTTACACTGAATCCGGAATCTGAAGCAGACGGCGTGAACTGCGGCACATCGTTGCCTGTATCTACCGTCGCGATGGAGATATTGCCGAAACGACATCCAACGAGGCCCATCTGTCTAGAACACTGCGGTACTGCGGTACTAAGAATGTGCTATCGATGGGCTGGGTATAAGTTCATGGTACAATGAGAGGTACACGAACAAATTCTCCAAAAATATGTTAAGAAAATAAATCCAAAATGTTACATAACGTTCTGGGTATTATACAGGTGTAGTTCGAATCCCCTTTGTGTAAAATTAATGTCTCCAGTGACTGCAGTCGCGTGTCATTGTCGTTAGACACCAACTTCTTATAAGCAGTTAGTCTAGTGCCGCCATATTCCCGTGCGGCATAAGGCATTACCTCCTACCGAAAAAGAGGCCTGCCACGACTGGGCCTGTCAATTGCCTATCCGGGATATGTATCGTGTTGCCGTATGCTATGAACCATTTTTGCTCTCGTGCAATATAATGAGACACGCGATGTAGGTACGACGTGACACTGAGGGGCGTTCGCGTAACCATGGAAAAAGAATAAATATTATATATTCTGAGTGTGTGTCTGTAGCCTTAGTTTTGCAGAATGCAAAGCGCATGTGCCGTATTATATTGTCATCTGTGGCCTGTCAGGCTCTGCCATATTTTTCCACATCATCTCTTAAACGGCACGATCTTCGAAAAAAAAAAGTTACTTCACACAAAATGTGTGTTTTGATTTTCTCTACAATTTTCGTCGGAAACAATTCTCATTCTGAGAAGTCAAGAGAGATATTGTCATAAATGTATATAGGTCTTCATGTAAAGTAGCCGTTATTCTGGTCAGATTTTAATGACACTTGAATTTTCTTGACAAATTTTCAAAAATTCCTCAAATATCATATTTCATGAAAATCTGTCCAGTGGGAGCCGAGTTATTCCATGCGGACAGACGAAGCGATGGACAGATATGACGAAGCTAACAGTCGCTTTTCGCAATTTTGCGAATGCGACTAAAAAGACCTATATATATACCGTGGGTTCTATATATGTGTGCTGCCGAGCCTGCACCGCTCGTTGCCACCAGTTTTGTTTCGATCATCGTCAAGTATGGATAGCTAGTGAGTGAGTGAGTGAGTGAGTGAGTGAGTGAGTCAGTGAGTGAGTGGATGGATGGGTGGGTGGGTGAGTGGGTGATTGAGTTGGTGGGTGAGGGAGCGAATGAGTGAGTGAGTGAGTGGGTGGGTGAGTGGGTGGGTGAGTGGGTGATTGAGTTGGTGGGTGAGGGATCGAATGAGTGGGTGAGTGAGTGAGTGGGTGGGTGATTGAGTTGGTGGGTGAGGGAGTGAATGAGTGAGTGAGTGAGTGAGTGAGTGAGTGAGTGAGTGAGTGAGTGAGTGAGTGGGTGAGTGGGTGATCGAATTCAGATAATCAAGTAATCTGAGTGACTCAAGTCACTAAAAAAAACTAATTGCTCCAAAGTGTCCACGCGGCGTTACGAGTGAATCTGTTCAAATGAGCGAGTCTGAGTAGCGATCCGATTTAAATTAAACCCTTCAAAGCCTGTGTTACAGTTTCGTCAAGTATTCGGTATACCACTGAAAAATGTTGTGCCTTCGATATGAATTTGTATCTTTTAGTTTCAACAAGCAGGGTGCACATCTGCTTCTGCCATTTGTCTGCTTGTAACATATCGCACTTCAAAGTCGGGAAAATTTCGACGCTAGCACCAGACTTAGCGTCATAAACTTAATAAATCATGCCATCTTTCGGGTCTGTACTGTCTAAGCATGTCCAGTCTGTCAGGGTTCGTTCAAGTATCGTACGTCGGATTACACACCCACAATACCTGTACTACTGTAATTCATAACTTTAATGGCAATGCTGTATATCACTGGGCCTATTACTACTACTACTACTACTACTACTACTACTAATAATAATAATAATAATATCACCGAACGCCCATTTGACTTTGTCCATTGTACGATTTATTGTGTATTTTAATCGATGCACATTCCATTTGGAATGCCACAGAAATAAATGCATACCTCTGTGAAAAGAACGCTGTTAGCTGACCGAGTTCCGTGAAATTCGGAATATATCTGCTGAAAGCCACTTTTTCCGTCATCGGCAACAAAACATGGCTGCAGCGCGGATCTGAAGTAAGAACAGTATCAGCACAACTGTTTCTGGGGTGCAGACGTTTTCAGCGGTAATGAATGTACGAATGGACGAATACTTTTTATGAAGGTAATGTTTTAGGGAAACGTAAAATAACTGCTGGAAGCGCGAAACATTTTGTTCTTGTAGAGGTAAAAGACAAGCAAATCCGATCTATGAAAATTTGCGTGGTTACATGATATGCCTTTATTGCATATTAACCCTTTAAAGACGAAGCGTATCTGTTTTATATAAGGACTCAGTGCCTACCGCGCTGTAAACACTCTCCACTTCGGTTATAAAAACCAGTCTCTTAATGCTTTATAAGGCAAAAGTTGCTGTTTGTTCTGAGATCCGTACAAAACACACAAACGCAATGTGGGCACCACGTAGAATTTTTTAATGTTAAACCTGGTCGTATGTAAAGTTACCGCCAGGCTTTAAAAGGTTAAGAGAGCTGAAAGCTACAAATTTGACCAGTAAAACAGACAAAATTCCCCTCTTTCCGCAATCGGCTTCTTAATAATGCTTGTACGACAGATTAAATTGAAATTTCTCTGTAACCCTTCTTCTCTGTGCCAGGTCACCCCAACGTCAGAGTGTTCGTCACTCATGGCGGTCTGATGGGAACTATGGAATCTGCCTACAATGGGGTTCCAATGGTGGGAATTCCGTTGTTTGGAGACCAGTTTCACAACGTCAGATGTTACGTGTCAGAAGGCATAGCCCTTACCCTTAATTACAACTCCATAACCAAAGCCACAGTTCTTTCAGCCCTCAAAGAGGTTTTGGATAATCCCAGGTAAGCACATTAAGATAAAATTCTATACTAAACGGTAAGGGTGTAAGCCAGAATATACGACTGTGGTAAAACTCTGTGCAAAAGCACTACTTCACAAAGGTATGCAGGAGGGATGCCCTACCTTCCTTGGCAAAAGCCTGCAGCCATTATTGAGGCTCGTTTGCGGGCCGCGCGTGTAAAAATCACAGTAAATGGTACATCCAACAGCCTAAATTACTGTTTAATTTCTAAAATGTATATGATTTGGAAATGTGGTCGCGGGACGAATAACACAACGTGGCGTTCCGCATGCGGCGTTCAGACAGCGGTTTGGACACCCCTGTTACACGTGGAACTTGGAAGTAATTTCGGTGAATTCTGCAACGAGGTACAAGACAGACACACGTGGTAAAATTAACAATATTACTGGTTTTACACTGGAAAAAAGACACCCGACATGTTCCAGAGCCTATCTGAACCTAGCAGGAGGCTGGAGAAAATTGCGTAACGAGAATTTACCTAATATGTACTATTAATTAAATACGCGTATTAATAAGTTGTTTAAGGCAAGGAAAATGAGCCAAGCGGGCTTATAGCACAAAATGTGAGATAATAAATGCATAAAAAATTTTAATATGAAATCCTGAAGATTGTGCACGTAGATGGAAATACACTTCGAGTATGTTGGCCTATCAATATGGATTTTAATAAGGCTCAGGAAGAGCTCTTGTAAACACGGCAATGAAATTTTGAATTCCACAAATAACGGGCAGTTTCTACAACACCCGAGCGACCACAAGCTTCTGAAGATGGCATTAGTTTGTCATATCAACAAAATGGGTCTGCTCGTCAAATAAAATAACCAGTATAATTCCACAGAAATTATGGGCGAAACATGAATGTTTATAACTCATATGCCTCTACATTCCGTGTTTTTATTGAGTTTCAGTCTCAGCTCGTCTTGACGATCTCCACCTTACCTTATCAGGTGCTTCTAGAACCAAGAGATAAAGTCTGTGAAGGCGACATAGCCACAACTACACGTACGCTAGCAACTGGCACGAAAAATGACATGTTCACAAGCCGAATCGTGAAGCAGCATTCGAACGAGGATAACCTCACCCATGGCTGAGGAATTTATTATTTTTCGGTCACACATAAATGCCTACGGTTTTGCAATAAACTATTAGGAATGATACTTTTCAATTGCTGTTAGGCGACACTTCGGAGATCCCGGTTCAATGCCAGGGCACTTGCATTGAGACTGA
This sequence comes from Coptotermes formosanus, assembly GCA_013340265.1. Taxonomy (NCBI): domain Eukaryota; kingdom Metazoa; phylum Arthropoda; class Insecta; order Blattodea; family Rhinotermitidae; genus Coptotermes; species Coptotermes formosanus. The sequence continues at coordinate 3,849,796 of BLKM01006251.1, read as the reverse complement.
TTTTTCCGGATGCCTTCCAAGCTACGTAATTTTAGCAAATAAGCGTGTTGCTAAGTAAAAGGCACAGAATTTTTGGACAGATGCAATGTTCGTCTTAGACTTTCTAAAACATCATATGAAATTATTATGTCTGTGTATGCACTGATTGTTGTTATTTATTTCATACTGAAGCATGTCATAAGTCATGTAAATTAGTTACAGGTGAACAATTTTTACGTAAATCCCTACTCTGATAAAACTGACATTTGTCATTTAAAGACAGTTCACATTCTATAGCGTCGAATGTGACCGGCAGATAAACACGAATGGCGAGTAATTAAGCACTTGGAATGAATCGGCGACATCCTGGTAGCGCTTGGAAACTGAGAAAAAGCGCTAACCCACCGAAATCCAAACCTTCTCCTTCATAAGCACAAGCCTACACGATGCAACACATAAATTCTGAAACGATGTATTTACGTAATAAAACCCTAATCAAATTTTCCATTACTGTTTTTGCAGCTATAAGGAAAATGCAGCACGCGTTCGGAAGGCGTTCAACGATCGACCTCTCTCTCCGCTACACACTGCCATCTTTTGGACAGAGTACGTAATCAGACATGGTGGAGCACCACACATGCGTTCTGCGGCAGTCGACCTTGCGTGGTACCAGTATTTGTTGCTAGATGTCATAGCTGTAATCTTCTTGACTGTCGTTGCTGTCTTGGTAATATTCTACGTGATCGTCAAGAAATTGTTCTCTTTGTGTCGCAGTTTCGGGAGTAGACAGAAAACGAAACCAAAGGCAAAGAAAAGTTGAACAAATCAGTGTGTTAGTTTCACTACGTCTTTCCTAATAAAAGCGTGTTAGTCGTGGTGTATCTTATTTGTAACATATTTTGCGTATCTGTGTTGACGGTTACACGAACATTTGAAGGAAACAAAAGCATCTGTGACAATTTTATCCTGTCCGTCTGTGACAATGTTTATAATGTACGTGTGGCATACGCAGCGAAGTGGCGAATTCTTTTTGAAGGGTAATGAAGCAGCTTTTTGTAACAGCATATTATGCATGTAACAAAATGGTAGACAAATAATGGAAACTACAGGTTGGAGTTCTCGAAATTTAGACTTTTCTTCTACATAAAAAAAACCGAACACTAACAAGTCTGACTTCTTGGAGGATAATGTTGGTTCAATGTCTAAAAGTTATCTAACGAAATTTCCGGTCTTTATGGTGCTTTACGCAAAAATATCATGACAAAGAGCGACTGTATTCTACGGATTCCAATAACTGTTATTCAAGACATTTCATTCGTTTTAATTAAAAAAATGCATAGGTTTCTTTGAGTGCTTCTGGATAAGTTAAAAGGAATTATTAAAATGAATACAACTCCCACGTGGTATTACTCGTGTAGGCTTTTAGAAGCCTCATATTTCATGTTTTATGGTCACCATCAAACAATTAAAACGTATAGGCAGATATAAATTTTCCTTGAGGCAGTGAAGTAATTTGGGCCACAAAATGAACCACATTAAGCAAAGGCAAAATAATTTAACACTATTCAGTGCTAGGTATATGACAACGAGTTTAAACGAAATGAATCGCATTCTCGGAGAAGGTGACATGAAAGAAAAACTATTCGTCGGTTTTCAAAGTAATTTCTTCTAGACGCACGTTAACCCTTTAAAGACGAAGGGTGTCTGTTTTATATAAGGACTCAGCGCGCACCGCGCTCTAAACACTCTCCACTTCGGTTATAAAAACCAGTCTCTTAACGTTTTATAAGGCAAAAGTTGCTGTTTGTTCTGAGATCCGTACAAAACACATAAACTCAGTGCGGGCACCACGTAGAATTTTTCAATCTTAATCCTGGTCGTATGTAAAGTTACCGCTAGGCTTTAAAAGGTTAAGGGAGACGATGTAGGCGAGATATCACCCCCTCCTTCCTTACGATACGTCAATTTCACAAACATACACACCTGTAATTTCTGAAAACAACTTTTTTTTTTCTACAAGAAGGGCCGCTGATATCTAGGATTCTGGAAGTAAGGAACTTTTGACATCTGTTGTCATCAACCTGCTGTGTCACGTGCCTCTTCCCCAGCACACCGGCCGAACGGAGGAGTGACGAACAAATGCATTCCGCAATACACATGATATTAACGAGATCATCAAGACGTAACTACTGGGTTCATCATTTGCACAAATGCCTCGAAGAGAAGAAAAAAATAACCGCTTCTATGATCTCCCGCGCCTTGAAAAATCCTGGCTAGACAACTGCGCATTTACAACATTAAAAATTTCTCTTCATCATTTATATAGTTATCTGGAACTAACACAGAAGCTAACTATCTAGTTCCGTCAATTAACTAAAGAAGTAGGCAGTTCAATTACTTTGTGATTACCGACTGAATATAAATTATTATGCGTGTAACTACGAATTATATTACACCATTATTCTAAATGACAATTATTATTATAACAAGTTAAATTACGTGTGTAAATTACATTGTGAAGAAATTTATTTCTTCGTGGCTCGACAGCCCTAGTGGGGCTAAGCCTCCTCATTATCGAGGCTTCAAGATCACGCTTAGGTAGACACGCCACACTCGGTAGGACCCCTCGAAACGTGTGATCGGTCCGTCGCAAAGCCTCTACCTGACAACACACAACACTCACAAGGGACAGATCCTGCCCCTGGCGGGATTCAAAACCGCAATCCCAGCAACCAAGCGGCTGCAAACCCCCGCGGCCATCGGCTTCGCCTTTTATGCTTTAGGTCCCAATAAATTCCATTAACTAACTAGGTCGGTCAATTGACAGTGGCAAGCAACATTTAAGCATCTTATATACTTTGCCGCAGCTGTTTGCTCCTCTGACAGGCCTTTTACACGGTCAGTTCAGTTGTCCGTTCAATTTCCGTTTGTCTCAGTTCAGTTCCATTTGTAAAGAGCGGTGTATTTACACTATTCAGGTCGGTTCTCATTTGTGCTTAGTAAAATTCAGAGTGAAACATGGACGATGAAGTGCTTATTTCACTTGCCTTGACTTTAACTTTAAAAAAGCGAAGACATAAAAGAGCCAAATGAAGTAATGACTGGTATCTTAAAAGGCAGTCACTATCTCACGTGGTTTTACTAAAAGAACTGCACTTTTCACCAAGTGATTGGTCAAACCATTTAAGAATGAGGGAAGAGGCATATCTTGAACTACTGAAATCAGTGACTCCAATACTAAAAAAGCGAGATACCAATATGAGGAGTTCAATATCGCCACATATTGTGGGTCAGTCTTCTTCCATAAGCATGGAAAACTGCGATAAACTCCAATGAAATCAGTATTAAAATAGTGATTTTTCGACATCGTTAACGTGTATTCTATGCTAATCTCTATTCAACTGAGGCATGAATGGACATGTCTGTTTACACGATCATTTAACGGACGACCGATATCATAACTTCAGGCTGACCCATGCAGGCACACATCAGTTTCAGTTCGGAGCTTCCCTTTTTCTGTCTACATCTACGTTTAACTGATACCTTAGCTGAAACGGAAACTGAAAGGACAACTGTGCTGACCGTGTAAAAGGCCCTTTACAATTGAGTTCATTATAATAAGTTCAAAAAAGTACCATAATTTCCACCACGTTCAGTAGTCTACATTTGCCTATACCGACTTCAGTGTCGGCCTGCTCACCCCTGCTTTCTTCTGTCATTGCGATTGGCTGTATTTTCAGTATTCATTCGCCTATAAACGCATGGTGTGAAATTTTCTAATACCAAAGAAGTACTGTCAAATACCCATGATTTAAATAATGTACTTCCATAACACAGAGCCTCTATATCTCGGAATTGTACAAAATTCACACAAAAGTTTTTAATATTATTATTTGTCATCAACAGTGTGTACATAAGAACGGTGTAGCCTATTCACAATATCATACTAACACGAAAATAATACTGAGGACCTGTTGAAAACTTTTTCCTAGAAGTCTTCCAGCAAGTTCTGATCAACCAATAGAACTGATATGATAAAATATACTGTAAGAAGTCCTTGCACGTATCAACAAAGAGGCGTCACGAAAACACTCTTTACAAGTTTCAGAAATGTGGCTAGGTAAACAGGACTATCTACTGTCTAGAAAGGATAAACGGTAACGCCTCTCACGAGAACAGTCTCTGAAACTATTAATGTCTTGACCCCAACATTTATTCAAAATGACCTTAATCCTATACTTCTGAGCCTGTCCTGTACGAGGATTGTACATAACACAGAATAAAAACAATATTACTGACAGGCATTATGGGAGGGTACAGTTATAAACACGTAATTTGGCACTATGAGTAACGCGACCTTGCTATCAAATATTTGGGTGCATTGTTTTGTCTGCCATCTTGGTAGTTTCTTTGTACGAGTACTGTGTATGTAGAGAACTATAGCTGCAATGTGGCACATACAACCTGCATCCAGTTAAGAAAAACTAAACGATGTCACAATCAAAACAAAGAAAAACAATTACACATAATAATTACAAGCACTCCCTTACCTTTCAATCGTCTCTCCACTGCTGCACGATCCAATTTTAAGATGACAAGGAGTTACTACAGTTGAGACTGCCTTCAAATGGCGTTGACACACGATTCTGCTTTCAGTCAAAATTCACTTCGTACACCTCAAAGTTTTACCACAGAGATTTATCACAACACAAGCCCACAGATGTGAGTATATTACGTAGATTTAATTCAAGTTAAGAGCTTCACCGTATATAAACACAGTAATTAAACAGTAAAGCAAGCCACGCACACTCAACACTCTTATGGATGCCAGAGGTAGACAGCAGTCGCCGGCAATCCTTTCCGGTCGAGGAATCATGGGTAGCGAGAAGTGGGTGGAGGGGGAGCTGCTTGGTGTTGACACAGCTGACGTGTGCTGCCAGTCCATCATGATTTGTGACTTACCGCATGCGCCTAGTGTGTGATCCGTGGCACTGATTATATATCTCGTTTAATAGACATAAACATAAACGTGAATTTTTCAGTGAAATGGGGACGTGCTTTGCAGAGAGAACATTCGATCTGCCGCGTTATATAGAAAAACAGAGGTTAGATGCGATGATTGACGGTGTTACTTAAGGAGAAGTTTCAGAAAGACAGTAAACACATTTGTTTCTGCTCGTAATTCATACTTATATTAAAGAAGTGGGGCATGTAACTGTACGAAGAAAGACTTGGACGACATTCCTACTACTGCGCAGCCAACACCAATGCCGAGTTCATTAGTTTTTAAGACATTTGCTACTGCAATAAATTACATTCATGAAGAAATTAAGAGCAGCCTGAATTCATGGAATGCTTGTAAACATTCGGTGCATAATCTTGTGTCTTTCCACTGGCTAACCAAAAATACGAATAGTAAAATGTACAGACCTATAATTTAGCCTGTTGTTTTGTATAGGTGTGAAATTTGGTCTCTCACATTCAGCGGGAAACATTAGGCTGAGGGTCTTCGAGAAGAGGGTGCCGAGAAAGATATTTGGGCCTAAAAGAGACGAAGTAACATGGGAGTGGATAAGACTGCATAACGAAGAGTTTTATGACCTGAACTCATCACAAAATATTATTCGGGTAAGCAAATCAGGAAGAATGAGATGGCTGGGGCATGTGGCTCCTATGGGGGAGAGGAGAGATACATACAGGGGTTTGGTAAAAAAAAAACCTGAGGGAACGAGACCACTTGGGAGACATGGGCGTAGATCAGGAGATAATATTAAAATGAATCTTCAAGAAGTGGAAGGGGCATGAGCTGGATTTATCTGGCCCAGAATAGGGACAGGTGGTGTGCTGTTGTGAATGAGGTAACTAAACTCCAGTTTCCATAAAATGCTGGGAATTTCTTGACTAGCTGAGGACCTCTCACTTCACAAGACGGACTCTGCTCCGTGGAGTTAGTTATACTATTGCGGTCTACTTACTTAAGGGGAAGTAACAACCAGGACCATTCTCAAAAACACCAGGGGTATAAATAAGGTAGAACAAAGTTGATATTTTGTCTCTTTTACCCTAAATTGGTGTTTTTGAAGTATCTTACTTTTTTGATGAAAGGAACGCCTTTCTTTTAACCGTTTTTACAAAGAGGAGATGGTGGCGGATTTATTGCGGTGTAAACAACATCCATGTGCCATTGCATTTGATGGTAACTTTCAGTGAAACAAGTCTCCATATACGCAACGATAATGAATTACGCAACTGTGAGCTGGTTTTGTAAATGATCATTCTATACGGTGGTAAGTTTTCTGTATATTTTCACTGAAAAATGGGAGTTTTTACTTAATTGTGTTTCCTTTCTTCTTTGGAGTTTTCAATAAAATAATGTCGGGTGATTAGCCCTTGATTTTATGTTTAAAATTTGCTATTAAATTTCGTGGATGTTGTATTGATCACCTGTGCGATTATGTTAAAATTCATTATGTGTTTTTATTCATTTGCGCCGACTTTCGTGTTTTTGTGTGGTTTAGTCTGTATTTGTTGGGCAAACTTGATTAACGGCATAAAAGATTCTAAGAACACACTTCCAGTGCCGCTGTGAAATGCAACAAGTACACTACAATTTACCTCTAATAGAATAATAAGGAAAACTGCTAAATAAATAACTGTAGCCGAACATTGAATGGGCTGGAGTTCCACTCGGACCTTCCCACAGCACGGGAGAGGAGAGACATACTTGATATTTTTTATTTAACTATGCGGGGAGAGCAGGTCGTCTTCTACAGCTATCCTCTCCCTCCATGAAATAGAACCCCCCCCCCCCCCCAATCACGGGTCACAAATATTTCTCTCCAGTTGCGACAGTTGTGAAATTTGTTACAAGAACTATGTCTTCGGAAGTTTCGTTTGGCTTTCATATTTTGCGTTGACATATTTATGATTTTAACCTCTAAACCGAGACATCTGTGACTTTTCGCCTATAACCCGCGTGGGCATTTTGTTTCCGCAGAAAACTGACTTTCAACCAATAACAACTAGGTGAATTTTCCTAAAAATTGGCCAACCAACGGAAGTAGACACTCTTTTGTTGCCCGACCAATCACAGGAGTCAAATATCTGTCGAAAGTGTCACCCTGGATACCGAGATGGGTGGAAGGACAGAGAGGTGTTCAAAATTCAGACACGCGAGAAGACAGATTTCAGGAAAACAGAAGACGGGCAGGAAGAGAATCTGAAAGAGAGAGAGAATCCCGACATTATATCTAAGATTTACTTTATGTGTTCTTGTGAGTGCAGATGCACTGTCCACGAAATTCAGAATAAGTCAAAGGTAGTGAGAATTATTGCGTTTTCCTTACAAAGTTGACCTGAAGAAGCTGGCGTTCTGTAGCATTCGTAACACCATGAAAGTAACCGTATGCGCACCAAATCGGAGCGAGACCGTGCTCCCAATTTCTCTCCTTTTCATCTATAGAATTATAAGGGGGGGGGGGGAGTCAGCAAATATGTCTCCAGCGTTTTAGGTGCTATGAAGATCCACCGCGAAGGGCGACATGACTCCTTCTGACAAAATAATAATATTTTGTGTGAACATTAAGCGTGTAATGGAAATCCAGATACTACAACGAAAGACTGGGGTACGCGATGGCGCAGTTGATTGAGGGCACTGTGCTACAAGCCCGAAATTAGCAGGTTCGATTGCGCGATGGGCTTATTGAATTTTTCATTGACTTAACCCTTCTGGCCGCACAATGGCCCTGGGCTCGACTCGACCTCTAACACAAATGAGTACCAGGGTTATCTCCTGGCGGAGGGGGGGGGGGTAAAGGTGGCCGGTGCGTAGGGCTGATAACCTTGGCACCTTCATGTGCCGATTCTCGAGAAATTCTGGGAAACTCAAACTCCTGGATCTCTGAGGGCCTGTCCAGGCCTGTACAGGGATAGCTTACAACGAAATATTAAAAATCGGAGGCATTTAGATTTGGTTTATTATTTAACAGAAAATTAATAGTTAAAATGTAAAAGTAACCCATGCTATCAATTAACTTTAAAAGTGAAGCATAAAAAATATGGAACTGAATAAATAAACACAATATTAACTGCTATCGGTGTTTTGGAACTATGTAAATGTGGGAAATAATAGCGAGAAAACAAAATGGAAGTCCGTAATTGGATAAACAAATGGAAATGTTTATTAAATATTAATCCAGAAACAGAATAACAACAAAAAGAGAAAAAGCATATCCTGTTTCCAAGAAAAATAAAAATAAACCTACTGTCTATTGCACCTGTTAGAATAAAACTTCCCAATAACAGAGGCAAACAAACACTTCCCTTAAAAAATCCTACTCTGAGAAGAAGTCGTGTAAATTCGGAAAGATTAATATACGCCTTTACATCTGTCTACACGTGATATATCGTTGAACTTACCTCTGCTTAACCTTTTAAAGCCTAGCGGTAACTTTACGCACCACCTGTTTTAAAATTAAAAAATTCTACGTGGTGCTCACATTGCGTTTATGTGTTTTGTACGGATCTCAGAACAAACAGCAACTTTTGCCTTATAAAACATTAAGAGACTGGTTTTTATAACCGAAGTGGAGAGTGTTTACAGCGCGGTACGCACTGAGTCCTTATATAAAACAGATACGCTTCGTCTTTAAAGTGTTAATTAAACACTTGATGAAGATGCATATCGTCGGCCACAAATGGACGTGCGTGACTGCTCGCTTTACCTGCACGGAAAGAGCTCTTAGCACGTACTGAACAGAAGGCTGAGGGCATTCCAGAGGTGTGCGCGTCTCTCCTCCGAAGAGTTAAGTCTATGCTTCTGCCCGGAACTGACCCCGACCATTCAGTCGCCCAGACACTAGCGCATTCAGCGCACTGACTACGCTACTGAGGCTCTTCGGGCAAGGCCTTGGAAAGTGTAAAAGCGGAAGTGACAAACAGAATGGGGAGACGGCTCTATTTAACGACACTGTGAATTACTAAACTTATATAGTGTCGAAAGTAAATGAATAAAGTGTGAGTATGGAGCATCGGCGGAATGATACTGACAAGAAAAACTGGGAGAGATAACTGTTCCAATTTCACTTGGCCCAGTAAAAATTCCACGTGGACTGCTCTCGGATCGAAGCCGGCCCTCCACTGGGAGATGTCGGCGAAAAACTGCCTGAGCTACTCGAACAGAAGTGAAGAAATATAAACGGGTCGCAGGGCATATTCAGGCAAAACACTGTAATGAATTATATACCTACGTAATTGTAACTACAGTTCTAATGTTTTGTCTATGTCGGCAATACTTTTGTACCTAGTACAGGTCTACAACTACTCGAATTGTCTACGTAAAAACAAATAATTTTCGTTTGGAAAACATTTAGCCTACTGAATATCAGACTAGCGAACAAATTATTTACACTCTTGTAATGATATTACTAACAGAACAAATTTGGTGACCTTTTAACGTGGTTGAGTAGCGACTGTCGATGTCTGGTCTAGCTATTACAAATGCGCTTTCAGTTACACATTCATTATTAATTTGTCAAAATCCTGGGCTTACATCAACAGCTGCAGCATACCTGGGAAGAAATGAAATGCTGGGATCGCTTATCCAAAACCCTTCCTTTCCATCGAATGTACTTTCATTTTGCCTGTTACGATGCCCCCAGTTTACGGCATGTACCGTGATGTAATCCTCCGTATTCGCAAACAGCCTTTCAAGAAACCTGTGGGTATGTTGGATGACTTGATGGAACCAGACGTATCCGGAAAATTTAAGTAACAGCAAGAATACTGTCTTTTAGGCTGTCACGCCGTCATCTGATACAAAATTTACCAAAGTTTCGGAAGAACTTTCAGCCTCTGTTTTCAGATTACTATTGTAGCCTCAAAATGGAGGCAGCACGTTCCTCAAGCGCAAATATTAACAGAATATATTACGCACAGCGGGGTAGAATTTGAAGCTTTAAAAACCCATTGCCTCTATATTTCAAATGGTTTTGTTGCTCCATTCGGAGGCCGCAAAAAACAAGGAGAGACTGGAATTTAATGATGCCCATCATATTATGATTTATGCTCATTGTGTTAATTTACTGGGTGAAATGAGTGTCATAAATAAGTCATAAAATCTCTAGAACTACTAGATTCTAGTAGGGTTAAGTGCACGCAGTAAAAGAAAAGCCATCCCTATTCACACTATGGAGTCATACAAGGGGGAGCAGAGGTGTCGCTCCACTAATTTTTAACACCGGCACTATATGGAGGCGCCCGGCAAACTTTACGACCCTGTCGCTTTACTTCCGTGGAAAGGACTCCCACTAGCAGGCTGGGTGGGAACTAAACGTAGAAGAAACCAAGCTTATATTTCGTCACCAGAGAGCAGGGAAAATCATAGTGAATGCTAAAATAGATAATAAGTTGTTTGAAAGTGTGGCAAAGTTAAAATATTTAGGAATGGCGGAGACAAAAATTTTATTCGTGAAGAAATTAAGAAGAGATTACATTCGGACAGTGCTTGCTACAGTGCAATCAAAGGTATCTTGTCTTTCCGTATGCTGTGTGAAAAGTTCGAGATTAAAATATGCAAAACTATAAACGCAGTTTTACTTGTTGGTTTGTAAGGATGTGCGAATTGGGCAGCAAGACAATAACGCAGCTAAGGGAGTTTCATAGCGAGAGGCTTACAAAAGGTATTTGGCTCTAAGTAACATGATGCTGGAGGTGACTACTTGGTGACGTAAATAAGTAATGGTGAGATGGGGAAAGGGTATGTGGTGTTCATGGGAGCGAGGGAGGAACGTATAAAAGATTTTGGTCGGAAAACCTCAAAAGATGAGGCACTTGGTAAAAAGGATAATGTTGAAACAGGTCTTAAATAAATAGTGTATTATACTGAAGGTTCCTTGTTAACATAAAAAATAAGCTTCCAGTTTCCAGAAAGAAAAGAATTTCTTGATCAGCTACAAGAATATTAGCTGTTCAAGAAGAATTCTTCATGAAGTTAGTAAACACATTAGTTAGAGCCGTATTTAAGGTTAGAGTGTAGACCCATAAATTCACCACTTATTTAAACTCATACCTTATAATAAACCGCCTTGTTACGATTTTTACTTGTCACTGACGGGCCGCGACTGTGCTAGTGTGGACGGAGTGTTGCTTGGTGCTCGGAATTTATTCAATTCGAATCAGCACCAGGAAACTGGGTACCCTGAAGGAAGTAGAAAGCCGTAAGCAGCTGTGAGCAGTTCTGTCCTGTTGTTTTAGGGATTAAAACACAATTAACCGCAGAGGACGTTGGGAAGTAGAGTAAAATAAATCGTACGCTAAAATAAAAATAAATAGAACATCTTATATTACAAAATAGAAGTTGAGCATTACATTTCCAGTATTAAGCCTTTGTCGATTCATCGTTGCCTTTCTTCTCTGAACGCCTTTTGCGTCATCTGACGTTCTTTGCGTTGTTTGGATACCTCTGGAACAAACAAAAAGTAACTGCTTTGAAGGTTTTCACACGTAGGGGGCACTGAGTTGAACTGTGTTCGTTTGAGAGAATTAATATGTCTCGCAAAAAATGCAGATCACCGCGAAACAGCAGAGGAACAATTAATTACTTCCAACTTACATCAGTGTTCTTTGTTAGTTCATTTATTTAATGACGATTCTTCGGCTGCATATGTTATTTATATGTACATATATCAACTGAGAGGGCGATTTCGAAACACAAGTAGGAAAATTTTGAAAGAAAACAGTACGATCTGCTTTAGGCAGTACTCAAGAATTTGTTCTGAGGGGGTCAGAGAAACCACAGGATATCTCTGTAAAGGTGGCAGGCCTGCGGGAAAAGAATGACATGCTGAGGCACCAACATGTTAAGCAGCAGTGTTAACCACTCAACCACGCTCAGTGACATGAAGCATAAGATAAAACTTCAACGATTGGGCCGAACAGCTATCTTCGAATGCTTCAGCGTTACAGCGTAATTCCCATGATCAAAGTGTTACTTCAAGAGGCGAAAGCATGCGTATGAATAGGAAGAAAGAGACGTGAAACACTGTAGTCCATCAGTCGCAGCAGGTTACTAGATCGAATGAGTGGAACGTGAGTCTAACTCTTTAAAAGAGAACAAATTATCCATAGACTTCTACACGCATATGGCAAGGGGTAACCTCCATTATGACAGACAGGCAAATTAGTAATAGGAATCACACGTATTATCTGAGCCAACTCGTACACAATTCAAACCACAATGCATCAAGCTTCACAGAACTCCCGCCATGATTCGGTGTGTCGACACCGAATCATGGCGGGAATTCTGTGAAGGTTGTTTTGTTGTGGTTCGTGTTGTGTGCGAGTTGGTCCTGATAATATATGTGAAAAGATACGTAAACGGTACGGACAATTTTAAATTTAGTAACAGGAATATTTATAAAGACACAGAGTTCGGAGTGGGAGCCTAACGTGATAAATTTAATAGCAGAGCTTTCCAGGAGGAACGTGTTTCTGGTATTTGTCCTGCCCGAACGCATTCTTAGTTCTTAGTTCGTTTCCGGCTTTCATAGCCTATACAAACAGTGCTCTTTGTATGTAAAATGCGCTTCTTTCTGCTAGAGTATGTTATTTTCTATTATACTTATCAATTAGTCTAGCGTCCATATTCGCTCGACTGTGAACTTGTATCTACGTCGTTATATATTTGGCCGACATTTTACTTATAAACTCTACATAGTCTGAATTACTCCAGACTGAAAAGATTTAGACTCGCACACAGAAAGGGACATTTCGTTCTCTTTCCCTCAAGTTTGTAATACATGCGATTTATGTTAAAAATTCTAGAATACTGCTTAAAACACGGTGCAATTTTCAACCTACAGCGGTAAATAACCCGACAATACGTCACCGTTTGCGGCATATTCATCGTAGAGAAATTAAAATTGCCTTATTTTATCTACTTATCCACACACTTTGCCTTTATTTTGTTCCTTATTTATTAATTTCTTATGCCTTTCCATTTGCTTCGTCTCTTCCTCCCTCTCACGTGCATGTTTTATCTCTCATTTTCTATACGTTTCATTTCTTCGTTCTTTATTTTATTTTTTGTCACGGCCTTCCTTCATTCTGCCCAGATACCTAACTGCATGGCAAATAAACCTTCTTGAAAAGGCAACTGTTCCTCACTTAGTCAAAAATTTCCCCGACTTTTATGTAACCCGAGGTTTCATTACCGTGCTCACAACAGCCCAGTTCCATCCATTATTGTCATTGTTCTCTGTAGAATTCTGTTCAGCCTTCTGCTGTGATACGGAAATAGTTGAATGTGAATTTTGAAGCTACACAATTCTAATTTTTATGTTACACCCTTTCCATTTTTACAGATGAATTAAGAATTCAGCTGCAGCGAGTCATATGCTCTAGCCGACGCCACACAAGACAGACGCGCGCACTGCAGTTGGTACTCACACAACTGCAGCTGACATCGTGTGTACCTCAGGATAAATGTGACTTGCGTACCGTAACAGTGGAGTGTCGCTCTTCATTACGTGGACTATATGCGGCTTCCCACTGCCTCGTTTACTTTGCTTAGCTCGTTAAGTACGTCACGTATTTCTATTACTGACAGAAGTTCTACCAACGTCACTAATGGAGAAAATACATACTCAGTTACGCCACTGCTTGGAAAACAGACCAGCTGCTATAAACGGATAGAGCTTACGGGTTTCACTGTTATTATTCGAAAATTAATTTCCGCTCTATCTGATGTTCTGAAACCTACATGATTCAGATTTAAATCTAGAGGTGTTCGGACACCAGGCACAAGTTTACGCGGACGGTAAATCCAGACCGCTGTCATTAATGTAGAAGACGACAGGCAATGAAAATACAAAGTAATACTGGGGCGCGTACGCATAACAACTTCCGCCGTGGAAAAGGAAAAAGTATTACACATTCCGAGTGTGTGTCTGTAGCCTTATTTATCTAGCATGCAAAGCGCATGCGCCATGTTACACTGATATGTGGCCTGTCCGGCTGTACTATATCTTTCCACGTTGTCTCACAAAAGGCAAGATTTTAGGGAGAAAGTTATTTAACAAAAAATGTGTGATTTGTTTTTCTCTAAACTTTTGTCTGAAATATTTCTCATTCTAAGAAGAATTTAGAAGAATTATCATAAATTTATATCGGCCTTCATGTAAAGTGCCCGTTATTTTTGTCAGATTTTAATGAAACCTGAATTTTCTGGGCAAATTTTCGAAAAATACTCAAATGGCAAATTTCATGAAATTCCGTCCAGTGGGAGCCGAGTTGTTCCATGAGGACGGACAGACTGACAGACGGATGGACGGACAGAGAGACAGACAGGCAGACAAACATGACAAAGCTAATAGTCGCTTTTAGCAGTTTTTCAAATGCTCCTAAAAACAAACCAGTTCTCGTACGTATATCTGACAGTTCAACAACGCCCAATCGTCTGAAATCAGGAACCCAGTAAGAAACCGACTTTTGCTTTTACGCAAGACGGTTGTGTTGCAAGCTGACTTCAGGTAACAGACCCAAAAAAGTAAGTCACATTTTTCTAACCTCAAGACAGAGACAGAGCCGACGTCCTAAATGTAGTATTTTTAATGTTTTAATTTAACCACCAAAAAGAATACAAAAATAAAACTGGAGTGTCAAATTGTGCTGGGATATAAAGAAAAATAATACATTATTTTCATTAAATCTTAGACCTATATAACTGCAGGGTAGATGAATAAATAAGAGTGAAATTCTCTAATTTGTGATGTACTTTAACGAAGCTGACAGTAACACACGTTATATGAACTTAAATGATAATATGAGATTAACTACAAACCGCTGGGAAGCGGAAGGCAAGGATCGAGCCATATATTGACGTATTATCCTGAAATTTAACTGAACTGACTGAGGATAACCACAAAGGTTCCACATCTGAACCCGAGAATTCTCGACTAAGAGCTCACTCGATCGCCAGTTTCAGTTTAAATCCACGGTTACAAATGTTCAAATATGGTACAATGATATAAACTTTTGGCAAGGAGGTGCTTCAAATGAACTTACTGCTCCAGACACTGAGAACAAAACGTGTCACCTTTCAGTAAACAGGCGACAGTCTTCTATTAATACCAACAGTCACTAAGTACCTATTAGGTCTACGTTAAACTGAACAGTAAGTTGAATTACGGGTTGATTCATATTCACGTTGTGCTAAGATTGTCAATTACCATGATATAATTTTCCATGGCGGGTGAAAATGCGAGCATTGAGAGAGAAATTCGAGCACTGAGAGAGAAATAATACTAGCATGAAATGAAAATGACAGATGTCGGAGGAGTAGGCCTAAATGCAAAACTGATGAATCTGAATTGAGACCATTCTAAAGTAATAATAATCCTGGGTTTAAAATTTATGTTCTTAATTTTGTAAAGTTTCAGTTTTGTTAAGAGAAAGGAAAGAAACATACAGCTTTCAATTTACGAATGATATTCCATTTCCATCCAGAGAACAAATACCGAGAAAATGTCTGACGCGACGCGACGCGACGCGACACAGTCATATATTTGATGCATGCAGATGTATAACGAAAAGTGAGACATTATTCAGACCAGCTGTGTCTTGCTTGTAAAACCAATGTTATTTCTTCACGTGAAAGAGAAGTATACTGATTATTCTATTGAGGATTTTGAACTATTTTAAACAGAAATAATTTGGGACATGTTTGCACTAGACATACATGGTATACACATGCTGGAAGCCATTACCTGGTGTCCTAGAGCCAGAATCAATTGCATTCAGTGAAACAGAGCGACACCCTGGTTTCTCTATACGGATTTAGTCGTCTATCAAGATAAGTGAATTGAATCGACTGGGGACGGTAGTGAGAACGTTTGTTAGGGGTCTGTAGCTCTGAGAGTCCATAGATGTATTTGGTGGGGATTTGAGATGTATAAACTTTTCGGAACAACCTATTACGTTTCAGAAAAGGGCCTAGTTATGTTATATGAACAACAGGACTTCAAATCGATTTAAAATTTTGTTTTTGTAATAATGCGCTATAAGGAGCTAGTGTGGATATGACGTTATAAGGAGCTATTGTGGATATAATGCCATAAGGAGCTAGTGTGTATATCACGCCTTAAGGAGCTAGTGCGTATATCACGCCTTAAGGAGCTAGTGTGGATATCACGCTTTAAGGAGCTAGTGTGGATACCACGCTTTAAGGAGCTAGTGTGTATATCACGCCTTAAGGAGCTAGTGCGCATATCACGCTTTAAGGAGCTAGTGTGGATACCACGCTTTAAGGAGCTAGTGTGGATATCACGCTTTAAGGAGCTAGTGTGGATATCGCGCTTTAAGGAGCTAGTGTGGATATCACGCTTTAAGGAGCTAGTGTGGATATCGCGCTTTAAGGAACTAGTGTGGATATCGCGCTATAAGGAGCTAGCGTGGACATCGCGCTTTAAGGAGCTAGTGTGGTTATCACGCTTTAAGAAGCTAGTGTGGGTATCGCGCTTTAAGGAGCTAGTGTGGATATCGCGCTATAAGGAGCTAGCGTGGGTATCACGCTACAAGGAGATAATGTGGATATCACGCTACAAGGAGATAATATGGATATCGCGCTATAAGGATTTAGTGTGGATAGTGTGAATATCGCGCTACTAGGAGCTAGCGAGGAGACTGTGACAGTTACTGAATGTTCACACAATCAAGTCTGATGGGATGAAAAGTTCAGTACATGTCAACACTGAAAACGTTGCAAACTGCAAACTGTAAACCGCAAATCAATGTAAAATTGCGTTGGTAAGGACACGAGAGCAGGTCGTAAAAATTATGATTTTAAGTGAAGTTAATTCAAGAAGGCTTACATACTGATTTCTGTGACTGTCTGAACTAAGAGCACCTTCGTTGCTATGGAGATCTTATATCAAAGAAAGTTGAAATTCCACATAAATATTTTCCCTGAAATTTTATTTAATATTTACGCACGGTGATCTGATTATCCTCAGATGATTATTTACGCCTCTGTAGGGTGTTACCGAGGTAAAGCAGGTGAAAATGAGACAGAACATTTGACAGTCAACTGTGCCTTCAGTTTTCAGTTGCAGCAGTCCGATCTAGGAATGAAAGCTCGGGCCGAACTTTGTGAGATGCAAGGAAAACTAGGTGACTGGTGTAAACCTGGACTATACAAATCGAATTAACTTCTGGTTGTTTAGACATTTTGTATAGTGAATCATTTCGAAGTCTGAGCGAAACGCAGCTTGCTGTTGCACCACAGCTACCAACACCGTCACTCTTCAGTCATTAAGTGGCCTGAGTTCTTGACTGCTTTGCGGTCATCCGTGGCGACTCACATATTTTGATTATTATCATATTTGAATATTTCAATGCAGTGCATAGGATCTTTCATTCAATGTTGTTTTAATTTCAATTAATGAAGAAAGTTTATGTGTTTCAGGTCAAGCATTGAAAATTTTTCACACAAATTCGTACCTCCAAATTTTGACTTAATGCTGTGAATAATACTGAACTCACCTTCCACTTCATCCAGTCAGACCCCGTGGCTTGACGCTGGTGTTGTTAGCGTCATATTCAACGGCTTAAACTCTGCAGAGACTGAAAGAGATCCACTGTTTTGAGAAATGGATCCTTTACAATAATTTCAATATCTCATTACATTTATAACAACAGCACTATATTGGATTCTGTCTATTCGGTGATGTACCCTATATTTTAGGACTACATACATCTGCAAAACCTAAGTAACTCATCAAATTCTTCATTCTTATTTAGTGAGGGGTATTTTATTAATGACCACTTTTTTCTTAATGTTCATACTGACGATTGGATCGAATCCGCGACCCTTTGAATGTCTACTACTACTACTACTACTACTACTACTACTACTACTACTACTACTACTACTACTACTACTACTACTTGTATCGAAATAAAAGTAATAAGTCATTGGTCACCATGATCACCTGATGATGGAAGTATAGCCAAGTCCCATAATACTGACATGGTGATTCAATCGTCGTTATTCTTAACCCTTCAAAGTACAGTGGTAATTATACAAGACAAAGTTCGCCCTATAACCTGATATAAAGGCGCAGAGGGGAGTAGTGTTATAGCAGTACTCTTTCTTTAACCTTTTAAAGCCTAGCGGTAACTTTACGTACCACCAGGTTCAACATTCAAGAATTCTGCATGGTGCCCACATTGCTTTTATGTGTTTTGTACGGATCTCAGAACAAACAGCAACGTTTACCTTATACCTCATTAACTGATTGGTCTTTATAACTGTGTTGGGTAGTGTTTACAGCGCGGTACGAGCTGATTCCTTATATAAAATAGATTACCTTTCGTCTTTAAAGGGTTAATCTCGGCGCTGTACGGGGATGGGTGATCAACGCCACGCACCAGCCACTTTACCTCCTGGGGACGATCCGGTACCCATCTTACAGGACTACGCTATCCTAGCCCATGGTAATTATATATAGCAACTGATTTAATGTTTTAAGATCTCTGCATTCTACCCACGTACTATTTATACACGTCACTTGATTGTCACAATAAACACCTTTTATTTCCCTAAACAGACTAGAGACGCGCTGTGTTCTGTGAGGTACAAACTGACTTCATACACAGCTAACAGAAGATCTTTATGATTCGATGGGGTAATGCGGTATGTACGCCTTCCATGAACATCCCCTTATGTCATTTCCCTTTGGATAAAACATGTTTCTGGGCCAGCTGAAAAAAACTTTAAACTTTAACGTTTTTAGGGAAAGACAAGTTGCACTGTAAGACTGTGGATGGAGAAATTATATACATGTAGATATGGACAGCAATGGATTTGGTAAAGTGGCGTCCATAAGTGTTAACGATTTATGTGGCGCTGACTGTCTCCTAAGCATGCAAATGCAAGAGCTATGGCACTAGCTCGGAGTTTCTGAATTTTGTGGTAACAGTGATAAAATACCTTTCAAAACTGCAAGAATTTCATGGACAGCTGAGTCATTACAACACAATTAAAAAAAACCCTGTGTTATACAGTTACTTTGTTGGGTGACTGGTTGCTCGTTGGTAGTTTGGTTTCTAATATATTTACTTAGTTATCTAGTTTGTTTTTCTCTGGTTAGTTGATTAATTGTTTAATTTGTTGGATAAGTGTTAGTCATGTGATTGATCCGTTTGTTAGGAATCCATATATTTGTGTATTCGAGTACGTAAGTGGTTACTTGGTTAACCCACCAGCTGACAGCTAGTTACAGTATCTGTGGGATTAAGTAGCCCATAGTTCGTTGATTTGTTGAGACATGCGCTCTTCTGAGATGTTACGCAGCGTAGGTTGGTAGTTAATTACAGACGTTTCCGGACTGTTTGACTCTTGAAGATGGGGCCGATAGGTTGTACTGAAACGTCGGTAACTGACTACCAATCTAGGCTGCGTAACATCCTAGCAGAGCGAATATCTGACTTGCACAGCGGCGGAAACCTTAAGTCACGCTTTGTTATTTAATTGAAATAAATAATAATAATAATAATGTTATATTGTTGGCCGGACGACGTTTGATAGCTACTTGCATCGCACGTAAAATCACCAATATTGTATGTAAACATCGCCCGAGTGGTTAGTGTCTTAAATCTGCACGATCCCCCTGAAGATGGCGTCATGCTACGCCGAAACATGTCGGGGTAAGACAGAATAAGTTTAAAAAATACAGTGCATTTTGTTAGTAATTTTACTTGAGATAAAAAAGAATGCACGGTGAGAACAAAGTGAAAAAAAAAGCTACTTGCGTGTTTAGCTACCTGGAGGTTTAGATTAGTGGTCAGTTTACTATCTAGGTACTTTTTATCGTGCGATTGGACAGACAGGTATGTAAAGAGCAGTCGCGTTACAGGCCTGGACAGGCACTGAGGGTTTCAGGAAGTGGACGCTTCGGCACATGAAAATGGTAAGGTTGTCAGCCCCACGCACCGGCTGCCTTTAACCCCCACCCCCCAGTAAATATTCCTGGTACTCATTTTTGTTAGAGGCTGAGTCGACCCCAGAGACGTAGTGCGGCCAAAAGGATGTCACCGAAAAATTCCACTGACACCATCGGGAATCGAATATGTGACCTACCGGTCTTTAGAGTGGTCCACAGTTACGTAGCGTACAGCAATTTTTCTTTTGGTGGTAGTCAGGCACACAATTAATTAGTTTATAGCTCGTTTAGTTAGGTTGTTAGTCCTTTGATTGGTCGGTTAATTAGGCACGTGACTATTTGGTTACTTGGGCAAGAGGTAAAGGTAAAGGTAAAGGTAAAGCTATCCCACTACAGGACTGGAGAGGCCCTTAGGGTTCCAGGAGGTTGAGGCTCCCAGATTTTTAGACAATCGGCACGTGAAGGTGGTAAGCTTGTCAGCCCTATGCACCGGCTGCCTTTACCCCCCAGGAAATATTCCTGGTACTCATTTCTGTTAGATGCTGAGTCGACAACAGGGCCATAGTGAGACCGAAAGGATTATGCCAATGAAAAATTCCAATGACACCATCCAGAATCGAACTCCGGACCTTCATGTTTATGTGGCAGTGCCTCAACCAATTGTGGGCAAGAAGTGGAGAGGTATTTATTGGTCAGTTCGGCAGCTAGTAACATGTTGACACATTATTCAGACGGTTAAGTATGTATTTAGTTACTTGGTTTACTGTCAGGTACCTTTCGGCTGGTTTGACGGGCAGTTTTGTAAACAGGCCATTGGTTTATTGGAGATTATTTAGGTTAGTGGTATGTTGACGGCGTGATTAACCCTTTAAAGACGAAGCGTATCTGTTTTATATAAGGACTCAGTGCGTACCGCGCTGTAAACACTCTCCACTGCGGTTATAAAAACCAATCTCTTAATGTTTTATAAGGCAAAAGTTGCTGTTTGTTCTGAGATCCGTACAAAACACATAAACGCAATGTGGGCACCACGTAGAATTCTTTAATGTTAAATCTGGTCGTATGTAAAGTTACCGCTAGGCTTTAAAAGGTTAATTATACGTTTAGCTGGGGGCTTACTTAGGTCGACATTTGGCTACTTGATTGTTTTATCAGCAAGGTAGTTAGCTATGACAGGTTTATCAGCAGCTAACCAGATGACGTAACTCAATACTCCGTTACAGTTACCTGTAGTATTGCACACTTAAACACAAGTACGACATACCTGGCGGCTTTGTGCACGAGTCTGAGAGTGGGCCCCACTCCCAACCGGCAGGCCAAGTGCTACACCGCACTCTCTTTGTGACGAGCTAAGAGTGGGGTCTGCGTCTCGGCATTCTGCGTTTGAGTGGCCGTCGTTACCGTTTGGTGGCTCACGGAAGCGTGCTGCCATCTCACAGGCTGCGCTTCAAACCGCACTGTCTCCTAATTACACAGAAAAGGCGAGATTTGTAATTGCATCATCTTGAATAATGGAAGCTGGAAATACGCTACGTTCAATAAAGTTTATCACCACAAAAGACATTGCAGGAACAAAGTTTCATCGTTCAGTGTAGCTTCAGAAGGATTAAAGATTTTAGTAGTGAGGTGGCTTACAACCACACCTGTCCTTCATATTTTGAGTCTTGTATTACGTTATTGCACCAAGTTTGAGTATAATAAACTTTGATAAGACTTAGGCATCATTGATGGTGTACAATATGTAAAATGTACTATGTCTAACTACTGTATTATCAGCATATTCTACTGCAATGAGCATTTAGTGAGTACATTTACAAGTACTTCGTAGTACTAGAGCTGTACTACACTCCTACTTTAAGGCAACGCAGATCAGATGCTTCAACATGCCTGGAAAATTTTCTCGAAATAAATTTTCGAACATCCTGTACTACTGTGAATAAAATGTTCTGAAAGCCTCCAAGTGACAATTAGACCCTTTAACAGAGATTTGCATATTGAGTAACGTGAAAAAGTCAAAAGGGAGGAAATCAAGGCCATTTGATGGCACTTTACCACTGACGTGGGTTTCTTTAACAAGTATTACTCTATCGAAAATGTTGCGTAGAAAAGAGCACCGTCGTGATGCACAGTCCAGTCTCCCTGTCAATGATTTGGTTGCATGTGAAAAATGAGAGTCTTAGGACTTCCTATATTTGAGGGGAAAATGCTTGATTGGCTGCTTTGAAAGAAGAAATTCATAATAAATATTTTCTTTGAAAACGAAGTTATGTAGGTGAGCATGGCTTGGACCTTTGATTTTGAAATCGAATAATTTCGCGCTTTCGAGGTATCTGAGCCTTTCCACTGAACATTTTGACCTATTTTTTTTAATACTAACAATGAACTGAAGTCTCATTAAAAATTACTATTTTTAAACTTTGAACGAATTTGTTTTCCCCGTATTACTTAAACACACCAGTGACCTAATAAAACACTTAATGCAACCACAAAGCCAAATGCACCTTTTCGTCTGTCTTGTCAAAAACAGAACTTCAATCATACCGACAAACGAACTAACACTCTCCAACTTAGCTGTCATGCAACTCATTGTACAGCACCATCAGTCTAGCTGTTTATTTGTCAGAATGTTATGGTTAAGGGAAGCGCAGATGAAAGCGGATCGTCGCAGAAGGCACATGACACGTTAATTGGTTTTCTATTAAAGAAATAGTACTTGAAGACAAACATATTAATTGTGATACTGATGCGCTTAAAATAAAATTGGTTGCAAAATTCAAATACTGCTATGTTGTGGTGTTGTTTGTAATTGGAATTTGAATGGAGAGAAAGAAAGTTAATTGTTAAATTATGACTGTAAATATGACAAGTCCATTTGAATAATGTCAGATTTATTTATGGAATGAATAAATACAGAAATGTAACTTGTTATCATTTCAGAAGTTGGAGAACGTAGATGTGCTCTGAAGAATAGCGACTTTGTGTGGAAGTGTGACAAAAGCGACAACTGCGTACTTGTTGGTCTGTTTCTCCATCCATTCATCCAGCCTTCTACCCACCCACACACACATTCATGTCTCTGTCTGTCTTATGTACCTACCTGTCTGTCTGTTTGTATGTCTGTCTGTTTATATATATTATATGTACCGCTGTCTATGTTTTAGTAAGTGCAACGAAGGTTTTAAATCAAAATGCACATCCTGCGACAAAGAAGAAAGGCTGTGAAACTTATCCAAAGCGTGAAAAAATGTAATTCCAGAACATAGAGTAATATTATAGAAAATAAACCTGAAATAATTCACTAGGTATAGGAATTATCTTCCGAGATTTTTGAGCTGGGGTCTCATTTCTACTGGACATAGTGAGCGAACCAAAACCTGGCAAAATAAATATAGAATGTTAATATGGGTTACGAAGGACGAATAACGAGCATTATTCTGCTTACTGCCTGCTGTAAATATGTGACAAATTAAGTAGTGAACTTACTGTGCTTGCTGTTCTGGAATAGTGTGGAATATTCCCATAGCTTACAGACTTGGGAGGCTGGGTGTCTACACTGAACGGTCGCCCTCCAGAATCTACACTTAGTTTGTCGAATGAATTATACTCCACACTTGGATATTCCAAATCTGTAACCACAAGAGTAGAAGCATTGTACTTTACACAGTCAAGAACTAGAGTGGCAGGCACGAAAATAGGCCCGTCAAGGTCACTGCCTATTAACGCAGTGTTGCCATGTCTAAGGCAGTCTTCCAGGCCAACTAAGCTGGAAGCCATGCGTCGGGCGAAGAACTGGCAACAACGCACGGCGGCGGGGAGCGGCAGTGAGAGTCAGCCTCTTAACCTTGACGAGACTATTTTCGTCCTGGCAACTCTAGCAGACCCTGATGCAGGGGACGGTTCACACTATTCGCAGCGTATCAGCTACGTATGGCTTTGGGCAATTTATCACAGACTGAAGGTTCCAATACAGTTTGCGCTGCGTTTCACGTTTGTGGATTTCTGTGTTGCATCATCACGTACAAGCACAGAGCCGGACAATATTTTGATCTCCTGACTAACGAGTTACATGAAATGTCTTGACTCATTGGCTCATAATAAATTATGAATGGGTAAAACCCAGACTGCCTAATTATTAGATGTCGATACAGAACTTACTGACGGATAAAAGTAAGTTCGTGCTTATTTTGGGAGTTTCTGTATTTGAATAAAATATAGAATTTTGTGACAAAAGCAAATTCATTCAATGTACTTTTGGATAAGGCGTGGACACATTTTCCAACAACAAAATTTGATTACCCTTGATACCCTCACCCTTGAATTTCTACACGGCTATCATGGGCGTGTCTGTAAGAGCGAATTAATTTTCAACAGCACAGTTAAAATAATCATCGATTTCAAAAAGGAAATCGCAAAATATTAATTAGGTACTGCCCAGGCTCGATCTACAATAAGAGGGACGTCTAAAAGACTGGTCACACTTTGATACTACCTAAACACTGAAATGGACATTTCAATTAGCCAAATACTGTGGCAATAAAACCATTACTTAAATAACTCGTGATACAAAGACCGCCTGCAGGAGTTAATAAATACAGGCTCTTGTGCAGGACCTAGTATGTATAGAAAATACAATATAAGAAATTGTTTTAATGCAGTATTTCATATCAGCAGTCCCTCTGGAATCGTTTTAATAAACAGACGTGAGGACGTGACCTGTTAGCTTACAACACACACATTTTTAGAATGCGACGCCGTTTGTAATTGTGGACAGAAAGATAGATTATTTATTTATTTATTTATTTGCTGCAAAGATATATCTATTGCTACAGACCTGTGAACATTACAAGCAGTCATATAATTACTTCCTTTCGCTTTTGGTCAAATATTGAACTCACAGAACATTAAAAGCAGTTTAACACCAGTTTTGCACCTGCCATTTTTGCTCTTTAAAAACCTGCGCTAGCAGTGAAGTATTTGTCAGGAGAGTGGTGAAGATGTTTTTCAAATTTTTATAATAGAAGTTATAATGCAGTAACAAGGGCTAAAGCAAAACCTAATCATCATATTACAATGTAGGGCTCCAAACGTCAATTCACTGAAATACATTCGTTAGTTTTGGTGGCAGAAATATGAAAGCGCATGACTTCCCAATTTCACGTAAAATTTTAGGCTTTCTATGAAACATTCCCTCCAATTATTCTACAGCTGCGAGGACCTGCTACTGCTCTGAGCAGAAAATTTTTACACAACCCGACAACTACGCGACATTTTAAATATCTTTTTGTAACATGCATAATAAGAAAATTCCAGCTGCGAGGCGATAATTCAATGTGCGCGGGAGCATTTCAGTTACTGCGCGGACGCGAACCCGCGCAGCTTAGGGGGAACATTGAACCTATGTAAAGAAAGCGTGAAAATTCCTCAGGTAGGCTTCAGCAAAACCATGCATCATGCTTTTACTGCCTCAGCTAGCGCCTCACCTGTTGTGTGTGGTATAACGTCGGGGTTTCTGTCGTCCATTTCCTCTGCGGTGACTAGGACGGGGCCCTTCACGCCTTGCAGAGACACAGTGAGCAAATTCCCCGTGCTGGCTGTTGACACTTTGGCACCGGTCTCTGTGACGGACTCTGGCGAGCCTGTGCTCGTATGCTGGTCATCGTCATCCTGTTCAAAACAATCGCAACACTGGCCGCCTCGCACACGGAAGGTGACCACTGCTACCAATCCCACCACTCCGAGTGTTACCACTATGCCTGCCAGCACCCACAGTACTGGAGTGACCTGGGGAAAGGCTGGGAAAGAAGTGGCCACTGCCACAACGCAGTGAATTAACATCCAGTTTCACAAAATAGATATATTGGTTACAGAGATATCAATAATTGCAAGGTATGCCCATGACCACGTGCCACTGAGAAGGAATCCACCAACCTTCTATGGGGCCATCCTGCACCTTTATGACTAACTTCCTGTTCTTTGTTAAAATTCTTTGATCGAGTAGAGGAAATGTAAATACTACCTCCCCCCCACCTCCCCGGGAGACTCAGGGGGAATTTTTAAAGTCACAACAGTTTTCGCATATTCATCTAAACAGAAGGACTATAGAAAAAAAATTACAGAAGATGTAGATGGACAATGTCGTCCCGAAAGTGCTTTCAAACTGACCAATGTAGGCGCATTACTATCATGTGCCTTCCGATGCTAATTAAGTCACACTTGATAAGCAGCTGGCACCTACCGAACTGCCAAATGATATATTCTTTGTGGAGTATTTAGACTGACCACTTAAGCACCATATCCTGTTACGTGGTTCGTAAAGTTCACAAAGTAAACCGTAATCATTTCCGTACAGAGCATTAGGCGGTCTGTCTCGGTAATCGGGAAGCAGTGTTATTTCCAAAAAGAAAGCACTAAAATTCTAAAAATTGTTTGGATAAAACACGCTTTTCAAGGGACGTTTGTGAGCTGAGAACCGTTCTATGTTTTGTTCTTTTGTTAAATTAACATACATCTATAAAGGAACGGTATTTGGACTAGGCAGGAAACATGAGAACACACCGAAAGAGCAATGTCTAATGCCGCAAGTATACAAATTCCTTCATTCATTCATCCTGTAGTCTGTCTTACGACAGGACCATAACCTCTTCCAAAGCCAGTTTTCCACAGGGTGCGACCTAGTTTTTCCCCTTTCAATTTCCAGTATCTTCTCTTTTCCTTAAGGTCATCCAGCGGCTGCTTACGCCTTCTTCCTCGTCTTCCAGTCATTTATATCCGTCCTTCCAACTTTCCTTCGATCACACGTTTTAGAATGCAGTTCCTACGCAAGATGTGACCAATCCAGTTAGCCTTCCTACTTTTTATTGTTTGTAGGATATTCCTGTCCTTGACTCTGTGTAATACCTCTTCATTTCTCACATGATCAGTCCAGCTGATCTTCTGCATTGTTTTCCAGCACCACATTTCAAAAATTCCCACGCATTTCTGATCGACTTTCCGAAGTGTCCATGTTTCAGCACCATAAAAAGCTATGCTCGAAGTGAACACTTTAGTAGTTTCTTCCTTAAGTTTAAGTCCAATTAGCTGGTGAGAAGAGTCTCCTTCTTACTGAATGCCATGGCAATCCTGGACTTAATTTCACGTGTACCTCTTACAAATTTCTTACTTAGATACAATTCATTCATTCATCTTATAATGTGCCGCAACGCATTTTAAATTACGCACGGGCGGGAGTTTCATGAACAAAAGTGGTCGGCATTACTACACCACCGAACTCAAAATAATTTCAATAAAAATATTGTTATATTAACAAAAGTAACTGGCCTGATATTTATCATATGACCTTGGTACCTTGTAACGCTGAAGTTTATAATGGTAAGATTTGAAAGTGGAGCCATTAGCATGACAAGAAGTGTGTTTTAAATTCACCTAACATTCTACTCTTCATATATACTGTGCATTAATTGCTGAGTATATCACAAATACAATCAACGATAACACTTGATCAATGGCTTTAATATACAAGGCGGTATACACTTACGAAGAGATTAATGGGAAATATTCATGTACTTTAGAAAAGTACTTACATACCCTCCGCATGCAAGCACGCGATTATTGTGCTGTAGCCCCACTTTCAAAACGACGAAAATTTCTATATATTCAGAAGCCAGCTACTGAGATATATGCCTTGAGCAATGTTCCCTCTAAGCTGCGCGGGTGCGCGGCCGCGCAGTAAATGAAATGCTGCCGCGCAGGCTGAATTGTTGCTGCGCAGATGTAATTTTTCAGTTTTCGTTGTAAATATTCTTATTACGCATATTACAAAAAATTTTAAAGTTCCGCGCAGTAGTCAGGTAGTGTAAATCCTGAGGGTACACCCGAGGAAGAAAGCAGTCACTTTCGAAATGTTGTGTGTGCAAATAAAGTGAGACAATGGACATAGTTAAAAAGCACATTAGCGTTGCGTCATATGTGATACCGTTGTCAAAGAATTTTAGTGTGCAAGTGAAGTAGAAAATATATTTTTAAACTATAATTATCCATTTCTACTTTGTAACACTATGCTTGCTACTGGCGGAATATCACACCAACTGTTCGGTAGAACACAGAAGGTGGACAAGGCGAAGCGCGGGGGACGTGTTACGTTCTTCGGAGTAGCTTGTACGGAAAGCGGGGAAGTACCTATGCGCCCTCAGTGTTAGTTATGGTTATAGCTATAGTTACAGTTACATTTATAAACTTCCAAGAGAAAGATGTGGCTATATTTCAAAATATATAGCAAAATATATTTGTAAACACCTGTAACAAATGACAGGCGAAAAAAAATATTTTCCGATTGATCTGAAATCACTGTATCCTGATGAAATCAGTCCAGTTAATTTAAACGTAATTTATACTTCTTTACAAAAGGATCCATGCGGAAATGGCCAGCATTTGCAATGGCAGTAGAAAGGCGGTCCAAGACATGGGCCAACTCCTACTGCTCGGACTCCGGGAATGTGGACACGAATCCCATTGACAGAACAGATACACGCCTTCCTTCTGTGCTGTGTTGTCCTGATGGTCGATCCCCTATCCACAGAGTTTTACTCAGTAACTACAAAAAGCAATCCCATATTCGGAAAATTTGCCGCCCTGGTCTGCACTGGGCTGTAGAGGGCCACTAAATGGCCTGGTACAGGATATTTACCTTTAGTAAGTCAAGCTGCTTTGCATGTAGTAAATTTACATTACTACGATGATAAAGCCTATCATCCTGTATTTGAGTATACGTGCTAATGTTATAATTGCAATCTGTGCTGCGCAGCTAGTAGATACATAAAAAAGTGCATTGAGTCACTATTTTATTGACAGACAAGTTTTGCAATTATGTAATCAAATTACAATCATTTTTCCATTACTTATAAACAATAATTTAAAATACGAGGTATATTAAAGCAGCATACTTTAATGGTTCCGTGGTTTTGTTTCGCTACAGAAAATGTCACCATTTTCATCCAGGACAGCTCTCCTCGAAATTCGTTTTAAGGACCTTGTGACAGGGATTAGCATTCAGCTCGCGGCCAAAATAATACTCACTTTAAGAGATACAGGTGTCAAATTTTGTATCACAGTCTTTACCTTCCATTCAGACGTTTTGCTGGAATTAATACCAAACGATGGGACCGCGGTGGCACAGTTGGTTGAGGCACTGCGCTACAAACCGGAAGGTCGCGGGTTCGATTTTTTCATTGGCATAATCCTGTCGGTCGCACTATGGCCCTGGGGTCGACTCAGCCTCTAGCAGAAATGAGTACCAGGAATATTTCCTGGTGGTAAAGGCGGCCGGTGCGTAGGGCTGACAACCTTACCACCTTCATGTGCCGATTGTCTAGAAATCTGGGAGCCTCAACCTCCTGGAACCCTCAGGGCCTGTCCAGGCCTGTAATGGGACTGCTTTACCTCTAATACCAAACGACTGTGTTGTCTACACCAAGTTAAGTGGCTGATTAATACTTCAGCTCGTGCATTATGGTTTAGGTCACGCTATCATGAAGATGGCCGTCTCAATCAGTACTTGATACTACCAGGTTTTACCTGAACACAGGCTGTTCTCTCAATCGTTGTGTTTCTCTAAACAGTTCGATATAATGTGCTCAAAAATGTCAGTGATGTCAAACGTTAAAGAATGCATAAGAATTGTACACATTAACCATTTAAAGACGAAGCCTATCTGTTTTATATAAGGATTCAGTGCGTACCGCGCTGTAAACCAATCTCTTAATGTTTTATAAGGCAAAAGTTGCTGTTTGTTCTGAGATCCGTACAAAACACATAAACGCAATGTGGGCACCACGTAGAATTTTTTAATGTTAAACCTGGTGGTATGTAAAGTTACCGCTAGGCTTTAAAAGTTTAAAGTAACAAGAACTCGTCACCTAACCGGCGCCTTCATTTAAATTTACTACCTCAGACATTCCCAACAAATTAATCCGTCACTGTTGAAAGGATCTGACTCTGCGTCTTATAGTCGTAAGAAAAAATGTAAATAAAACCGCATATACGGAAGGTAACGTAGACTCAGAAAATAACTTTGGACATGAAGTGTAGACAGAGTAACTTTTTCGGACTGAAATTAATACCGATATGCCATTTATAACTCATTTTACTGAATAAATAAATGCCTTGACGTATTGTCTATTAAAATAATCTCAAGAATTTGAGCAGAAAATTGGTAATAAGTTAGAGTTATTGAATTAGACTGAAAACCAATTTAATCGAAAATATTCTAACAACCCCACAAATTCAAAAAATTTTCAGGCACCCAATTTTTTATGTTTCTCTTAAAACGTTGCTTTTCAAACAAGTGCAGCTGCAATTAAGAAAACATATTACTAGCTAACGCACAGCAGCAAGACAGACGCGTACTGTAAGCCACTATATTTATTCAAAATAAAAGACACAGCTTGCGCCACAGAATATGATACAGCATATGATCTCTTCATTAGCTATCCGTGTGGTGGCCTTGACTAGTACTGTCCGTTCATGATAAGCTTTTTCAAAACCGGGATATTTTTTTGACCAGACTGTCACACATACAAATGTACGACACGACCAGTAGAACTTCATGTTATTCAAACCGTGCATTTTCGTCATGAATTGATACGCACCAACTAATGCACAATTAGAGATTATATTAATCTTTTACATAAGGCCCTATGTACGTTTCGACGATCAAGTCGCCATCAACAGCGGGTCATTGGTGCAAAGTCCACATAAGCAACTTGATGACCTCATGATAATGGCGACTTGATCGTCAAAACGTACGTAGGGGCTTATGTAAAATACTAATATAATCTATAATTGTGCTTTAGTTGGTATCAATTAATTCACGACCAGTAGAGTTATGATGTTGAATACCTAAAATTGTGCAGCACAAAATTTAAGCTTCCGATATGTGGGACTGTGCCTTCCCAGATATCCCTCATTCAGGACCACGCTTCTACACAGTGAAGGCCATCATCAATAATAGGAATGTTATTACCATTTACAATTGGTCTGTAATATTACTTTGAAACCACAAATTATAAAGTAATATTGTGATGACTATCTCCTGCCTCACTGTTTTATATTTTTCTTGAAAATATCAAGTTTGCTGTCGCATGGTAAATGAGAATGACCGCGCAGAGAGAACCAAGAATAACCCATTTAAATCTCTTGTCTTCAACCAGGCGCCTACAGAGATGAATAAAGCATGAATTTTGTTGTAAGCTAGGCACCTGTCAGAGTGTAAGTGAAGCTGATTTGTGCCCTGCTCAACATTTTCACTGAAACAGTCTAAAATAAATATGGATATATCGTTTCACCGTGATACAAATTCAACTGGCAACTACTATCCACGTGGATGCGGAAAGGAAAAGTATTTTCTCGGGGCTGCCACAGATAGAACATTTCCTCATGAGGGATATGAGGGTGAAGTAAATGTTACATTGTATCAGAACAAGACGAGAATTCTCATCAGACATGTGGCATGATATGGAGCTTGATATCCTAATGAGGAACTAAAAGTGTCAGAAAATTGAATGTTTATTGAAATATCCTGTTTCCCTACACCTCATTTCTAATAGACAGAAGCGAGGGAATATTCTTAATGTACAGAGAAAGAAATTAATTAAAATCGTTAAATATGCATAACCTGTTACGTTGTAATGCATCTTCGCGCAATGCGTACAGCTGAAGGCATGTACACAGGCCATTTTCGCCTTGTATGTCTCACGCCCAAAAGAGCTTAACCCCAGTATTCGATAATGTTCGGTATAAAGTGTTCACTGTAAAAACTGCTGAGGTCATTTAATTTCGGTACGTATAAGAGTATATATTCGTTATTCATTCCGTTGTTATCGAAGCTACATAGTCAGTCTTCCCAACATAGATTTAGCCTGAAATTGTCCATATAATTACACGGAAAAGAAACACTATTTTCGCTCTTCTAGGTTGTTATAAAGAGTTGACTGGTAGTTAGTTACCGACGTTTCGGGACAACCTATCGGTCCCTTGAAAATCTCTTTTACACCGCGCCGGCAGCTTTAATCACGCCACAACAAATATGTTTAATTGCTCCGCTGCAAGTTTTGGATAAGAAAAAGTTAAAATTGAGTTCGCTGGCGTGGGCGAATATCACAAAAACTGCAGTAGGGAAACACAAGATCTGCATATTAGACTACATCTGTACACCCTAATTATTTCACAGAATGCATTTACCGAGATATGCGAGTTCTCTTATCCTGACAAACACTCCAGAATTCTCCTGCTCATAAGGGATCGATAAGTCACACGACCTGATCATTCAGTTGTATTCCTAAGCCTTCAGTTATTTCATTTGCGTAACAGAGAGTGTCTCAAAGCAATGGACTGCTGGGATCGATTCATATTATATGCAAGTGAAGAATGAGATTAATCTAAATCACACAGACTGACACACTTCGTGCCAAACCGGCTAGATTATCGACTGCTTTATATCCACTTACAGGTAAGGTGATCGCCACGATTTGCGTCACGCACCAACTGAATGTTCATTCACGCATATCTATGGGACTTCAAAACAATCCACTTTCAATAACCTGTACGCAAAAACATAAATTATTTTTCGTGATTACGAAGTACAGTGCAACACAGAAAGTTGTGACTGTCGAGAATCTCTTTAGAATTTGGCCTTCAGTTTCTCCAGTTGAAGTGCGTAGATCGATTTGCAGTTTCTCTCTTTCTGTTAATTCCCGAATAGATGTGTCAGGATTAACCTTTTAAACCCTAGCGGTAACTTTACATACGACCGGGTTTAACATTAAAAAATTCTACGTGGTGCCCACATTGCGTTTATGTGTTTTGTACGGATCTCAGAACAAACAGCAACTTTTGCCTTATAAAACATTAAGAGACTGGTTTTTATAACCGAAGTGGAGAGTGTTTACAGCGCGGTACGCACTGAGTCCTTATATAAAAGAGATAGGCTTCGTCTTTAAAGGGTTAATTTAACATAACCGTTGGAACTTACGTTTTCGGAAACGAAAGCCCTATGGATCCGCGCACATTCGTTGAAATTTAGAGTGATGAAGAAAAAAATTTCGCGCAGTGCATGAGGATTTTCATAACACTAATATGTGTTATTATGAATGCTTACATTCCAACTTAATGCAAACCACGCCTCATCCCAGACAAATGCAAGTTCTCTTACTTCTCCTTTGTCCAGAAATGAAATTGTAATTAAAAAATGTCCACCCTTCTGCATATTGTTGTCTTGCACGGCAGTGTTGGAGCGGGACTTTTTTTTTTTTACAAAAATTATGGCCACAATTTTTCAAGAAGCATAATTCGCAGGAGTATTGCAATGGAAACTCTTTGTTTAACAGAAATAATTTCTCACACCCATTAACATCCTGCACTCTGTGAGACACAACAATTGACCGGGGGACGGTCTAATTTCCAGCCTGTTCCAGCCTACTCGTTTTGCCTTTGGGGGCTTGCATTTTCCTGCCACTGGCAAGAAGATTAGTGGGTTGCTCTCTATAATACTGATTGTTGATTTATAATCTGAATCATATACCACGCTAAGTGAGATAGCCGCCTAGGATATTTCAGTTGCTACTTCATAGACCGATCAGTTATCGATAGTGATGTTCAGGAAAACAATCGTTGTTTGTTCTGTTAATCACGCTAAAGACATAAATATACTGCGCGCAAAGTGAAGATATTTCAAATGTTATAGCAAATGGTCCTACAGTTACTGCTGGGTTTTACACGGCTAACGCAATATACAAGTTATCAACAAACATATGCTAACTACATCCCACCCACCTGTGGTCCTGCGGTGCTCTTGCTGTGTTGATTTCAGTGTAGATACAGAAAGGGTAAATGTCGCGCTGCGACCTTTACCATTACTAGAGTACACAGACACGAAATATCCTGCTCCGGGTTCGAGTCCCGTTACAATGAATTCCGGCTTAGAGCGGCTTGTAATATTAGACACAATCCGACGATGTCCATTAGGGCCACCACTGCGTGCCGCCGAATACAATTCCATGGTGAATTCCTGAGGCAGTCCACCGTCAAATCCTTTCTCACAGTTCACCTGCACGGCTGTAGACGTTCGGTTCACCATCATGCATGTCCGAGGCGCGTCGGGTTTTCCTGTGGAGAGAAGACAGACACATCAATTTTGTACCGATAATGAAAACGTCAACTCGTTCGTATTTGTTCGGCCTGGTGATGAGTGTCGCAGTAGCCAACACAACTATGAGAGCTATTCAGAAATTGACGCTACACTTTTATTTACACGCATACAGAATTGCATACTTTAGGTGAAGAAACATAAAACCACGATAAAGTACTACACGTTAATAAAACTCCGGTATTATTTTTGACTACCACTGCATATTTTAAATACCACTGAATATTTTTAGCTGCATAATAAATTCCGCCGTATGTCTGAGCATTAAAACATCACCTTTATGCCATGTACTTGCTCTGGGCTAATAAAATTTCGTGTCCAGTTAAACTACACATAACTATTTACAATTCTGTCTCATAACAATTCTTAATCTGTTGCATCGTATGGCATTCACCGTGAGAAATTATTCAAGCGATAAAATCAAGTCGCATCCTTTATCTTTCTTGACAGTAGTAGTGCTGATTTATCATGTTTTCTCTTTACAGAATGTCCCAGGCACATAGGTCGTGTGCATTACTGCATAATTTTTCAGGGTAAAATTCCTAGTTGTATTCAGTATTTAATATAATTCTACATAAAAATATCTACATATATTTCGGTAATTTCCAGAAAAACCGCAGGTACAATAAGGATACAGACTAGTGTGCGCTGTGCATATTTTTGTTCTCGCACATCCGTCTGGTTACTTTCCACTCGATTTACACTATATTTTATTATACAGCCTAAACAGCGAACTGGTCTGTTGAGCAAACGAAGAATATCATCTTACTGGGGTACACAAGTACTTATTTTTATCCGTAACACGTAAACAGGTATTAAATACAAACTGCACACTACTCTAGACAGTATTAGTGTAACTTCAGGGACTGTAAGACGAATATAACTCTCTTATAAACTTGTAGTTTTCCATACCGTGTACGTGTGAATCTAACATCTATTATTTTACCAACTCGTACACTAAGAAATTATGCAATAAGTTTTAAACAAATCCCGACATGTTTCGATGCGTGTTACATCATCCTCAGGAGAGTTATGTTAGAACACAGCCGAAGCAAGCCGACTGGCTTGCTTCGGCTGTGTTCTAACATAACTCTCCTGAGGATGATGTAACACGCATCGAAACATGTCGGGATTTGTTTAAAACTTATTGCATAATTTCTTAGTGTACGAGTTGGTAAAATAATAGATGTTAGATTACTCTCTTATGTTTAGAGCGACAAAATGGCCAGGTTATATTATGATATGTCAAATAGGCATGGTTATATAGGATCGGTTTATTGTTATGGCATAATGTGTAGTAGCTCTCTTTAACAGTTTTGTCGAGAATTTGAAATATAATTTGTAGAAACGCTCTTGGCAATGCAGAAGTGTACAGACACCGACGTATTGCTGCTCAGATGGGGTGCATGAACAGACACGTTTTCAGCATTACATTATTAAACGGAATTTCATGAATGGTTTATGTGTGAATTGGATATATAAAGCGTATAGGAGATCTGTGGGCGCGTTTATTACGGAATTGCATGTATAAAACCAAACAGCGTATCCCACTGTGAAAATAAATAACTACAAAACTCGAACGTTAGTGCTAATATGTGGTTACGTAAACACTCTTAGAAATCTGAAATATTACATTCACCTAAACCGATATTAATACGAAGGCAATATGGTCATTGCTGCTACTGAAAGGTAAGCAATACACGTGCGTACGGTTGTATTACTTACACAAAAATCTATGTGCGTCCATAAAGAGCTGTTCAGGATCCAGAACCGATCTACTCAGTGTATGAGCAACACAAATAGCGTGCCTGTGCAATGTGCACTATAGTATAACTGATTATTTAAATAATTACTTGTATCTATGTACACAGAGGTAGACTAGGCAAGACAGTTCCAATTAATGTGCAGGTTCGGAGGAAACAATTTGCATTATATTTGAAATACATGCAGAGCCTGTATACACTCAAGCGTTGTCGAGGAATAAAGAAGGCAATACGTTGCACAGTCTCCACAACGTCGAAGGCATAACGAATTCACTGAATCTGAGAAATAATTCCACCACAGGCCCAGAATCCACGTATGTGGTGTTTGCTGCTTCTAACCAATAAGCCTTATGAAATAGGCAAAGCACAAGTGCTTAGCCTTCAATTTCGGAAGTTTTTAATGTGTAAATAAGGACAAAATTACGAACACAAAAGCAAAAGTCTGTAGCCAAACAATCTCGCTTTATAACAATGGAGAACATAAAATTCAGAAGAGTGTAATGTTGGATATGTTAATTTTCACCTAAGTGGGTGTCACGTGGACATGCGATCGGATGGATGAATCGATCGATTAAGCGACGAATAGAAGGACGCAAAGTATGTTCCACAACCATTTGCTGTTTTGGTGTATCATTTTATTCGTATCTGTAGGTACCTGCAGTCTGTTTAGTGACGCTATCACTAAATAAATTGATAAGCACTACTGATATTGGTATAAAATGACTTGGAAAGTATGTTACAAGAGGTGCAACTTAATTATTATTTCAAAATGCACATGAGGTGGATCAGGAAACCCCCGAGAGACCTCAGCGCAATTTGTGTCGGGGCCGAGATTTGGACCAGTCACTCCCCCCTCGAAAAAAGTCACCAGCGTTTTCGCTTGTGCTGAATTATTCGTGTAATTATGAATTGAAACTTAAGGGGCAGACTATACGTTTTCATTATACGACTGAAAATTGTAATAAAGATCAAAATTATTACAACGAAGAACAATTTGAAACATCGTTACAGAAATTACACTGTGTTACATTTGAAATGCAAAGCAGAAACATAACTATTGAGAAAAATACACTCATCGTACTCATAATCTCAATGGAGAGGAGTGAAGCTATATCTCCTAGAACTGCTGTCTCTACCGGGCTAAATGTCTATCACGCTGATGAAACATGAATGAATATGGAGCATTCTTGGAACACTGTAACTGATAAATGAAAGCAAGTAAGAAGGCAGGCTACTGACTTTAATAAAACAGATGTATTCCGAGAACTAAAACTCACCACCACCTGATGTAAACACGCCCTGTTCACTAATTACCTTCTCGTTTCCAGGCCAAAGTACACGGAATTGCACTTCCCATTCCGATCTACCACTTAAAAGGGCAATCCACCAGCAAGTAATGAGCCTGTCACGCTGTCTAGCTATTTGTGTGAAACTGCTTCCACAGCTCTAGGAGAAATCACTGCTGAGTCACGCATCTAGTGAGCCTATGCGTTACTAGTGATTATTAATCCGGCCCAAAGAAAGGGAACAGCACATTAAGGGTGCATTAAAATGTTGGATTTCCCTTACGCGTGACAACAATCTGATGTATTGTTTTACGCAGTGGCTTGTAAATATGTAGATGGGACATGAATTGCACGACAGGGCGAAGGCTGAGGGTTAACATGTTTTGTTATTATACCACAATGTTACAGCAAAACCTGTGATTCTAATGCAAATACCGATGTACATGTGACGTGTAGCCTAATATTTATTCAGTATAGTATTGTGTCTAATGAATATTTCGTGATGTAGCCTAAGATGTATTAAATCCTTCAAGAAATATGATCCTTAAAGCGACGGACAGTTCACGACCCACGTATGACAAAACATGCTTATTCTAAATGTGCTACAAGGCCCAAACCGCATGATTATCCATATCTGGAGAAAGACTATTAATATGACAGGAAACCTTACTTAAAACAATATACAAGTAAGTTAATTCAAACGTAGCTACATGCATATGTATGCAGAACGGCATTATTACGGACAGTGAACTCTTGTACTTGCAGAATAGCTTTGTACTCTGTAAATCATTGGCGTCCAACCTTCATATGGCAAAGGGACAGACCAGTTATTGTGAGCTGGTTCGCGTACCGCACGTGGAAAAACAATAATAAGTGGTATACCTAACCCCGTAAATTATCGCGTAATTTTTCTTGTATATACATAATTTACAAACGGGCCCGCGGGCTGCATAATACAATCTAGCGCGCAGCGTGGAGGCCGCTGGCCACGGTTTGGAGCCCAAAGGTGTAACTGAATCTTAGATTATGTACTGATTTGTTTTTAAATTGAAGTTTTAATATTCTATAGATTTCAGGAGGAGTATGCCGTTATTTTGCCAGTAGTTATCTGTGTGAGTGCGTGCGTGCGTTAAAATATGGTCAGAGTGTTTCAAATCATGGTGCTCGGAAAAATATTTGACTGTAAGACGCATCGTGTTAATCAGCCATTAAGCATGGCACATACTGGTGAATTCTGTGGCGCACACAGGCCAGTTCGTGTTGTCCGAATAGTGACAATCGACAGGCTGCTCATGTAGTAAGGTGGAGAGATATGCAGTGGACACTCTATTCAGAAATACATTTCGAAAATGCTACTTTTAATGTCGAAAGAAGAACGGCCGACGGATAGAATAGGCGAGGATTGCATCCAGTGATCTATTTCGTATTGGCGGTGTTGAATCTTCCAGTTCTGCAGTCGAGGGGTTACTAAGGGCCTGCTTAGTGCTAACATAGGAGGTTACATGGTGCAGGATAAAACTGTAAACGCGTGTGGCTTTGGAATGGCTCTTGTGGGTTGGCTGTAGATTGTAGTCTAGTATTCCTTGGCAAAGACTGAAGAATACTAAGAACTGTCAGCAACTATATTCACTAATCTGAACGCAGCAGAAGCAAATTTCATATCCAGAATTTTAGTCCTGCCGTACATCAATTTGTATGTCCTCACACTACACATGGTCTTGTGTTTAAACACATAAGCTTACAACGACGTTTGTAAATACCGAGGGGTTATTAATTTCCGTAAGTATCAATTATTACAAACACGTTTCGAATACCGGCTATCACGTATTTGTTGATCTTAACACAGTAACACAGGCTATAATATTTCACATACATTTTAAAATTACGGAAATAATGCACCGATATGATACGAGGTTAGTGTATAGATTGCTTAGGAGCAGATATGCAATCGCAGAAACTTGTTGAGTTCACTAGGTGAAGCCTAGAAGAAGACAGAGGTAAGTTTACGTAATATTCTAGGGTGTGATATTTGGATCTGTTGCTTGCGGGCACAAGAAGGACCAGAAACAAGACAAACTGAGTGTACAAATCCTTGTGATGTGTATTATGCGTGGGTATTTTACCTGCGGGTACCACGTGGAACACGCAAGGCATGACCTGGGAGCCAAGTTCATTTCTGCCCCAGCACAGCAACGTCCCGTAGTCCCGTTCTGACTCTGGTTTGTAGCTGGCGACGCTACGGCCGCCGCCTGGCTCTGAAGTCACGCTGTCAACCTCTAGAGACTGGACGGCGGAATTATTGAAGAACCATCGGAACAGACCCGCGGGTGGGTTGGCATCCACGTCACAGACTATGCGCACCTCTTCGTGTCTCGCCGCGCCGTAGACGCGCTGCTGACCTGCAGTGCACACCGGCTCATCTGGAAGAGCAACTACATGCTAGAAATTGATAGTCTGTCAACTGGCGAAGGAAGCCCACAAGGTTCTGGTACCGAAATGCTCATCGTGTTCACACTCATAGAAGCCCGCCAATGGCACCTATCCTGGACCAGCTACATTCATTTCGCATGCGCACCCCCTTCTCTTTTTGGATCGATTTTAAAATTATCCTTTCATCTAATCCTAGGTTTTCAAATTAATGTGTCTCCTTAAGGTTTCCTAATGAATTGCTGCATACGATTCCCAAATACCACAAACTGATACAGGTTTAATACGCCTTGCTCTTGTCTACCTTAATAATATTTCATGAAGGGTCGAAAATCTGAAGTCCCACACGCGGGAACATCTGTAGTTTTTGTATACTTTACTTTTAACAAAGGAAACAGAGTACAGACTTATCATACTTCCATGATATCTGTTCATGTGTAAGTCTTCTCCTGTATTCACTTCACTTGGTGTAGACGTTACGCTACTGTGGTAGGTATTCCAAGTGGCTGTTCACAAACTATAGTTTCTTATGTTCCTACAATTAGTAACAAAAACGTGCATGATGGACGAACTTGTGACGCAGAGTGACACCAGCGTCGCTTGTTTCAGGGTCCTCAAAACATGTGTAATAAATGTCGAAAAATTTACAATTTTTTATTTTTGTGTGCTATTTAAAGACGTTGTAAATTTATAAGATTACATAACGTCGGTGATACAGGGATGAGTTAATAGTATGGAGCATTGCTGGCATAATAGTAACAAGGGAAAACCGAAGCACTCCGAGACAAGCGCCTCCTAGTGTCATTTTGTTGAACAAAAAATCCCACAACGAACGGCGCGGGACTGAAACCAAGCCTCCGCGGTGAAAGTTCAACAACTAACACCCTAAGCCATAGCAAGGCCTTAAAATTTTATTAATGTAACATTTCTGTGCATTATGACAACGGCCATTCAAATAATTTCTTTAGCTTCCGGTTTTGTGAATGTATCTAATAAATTATTGTATCTAGAGCTGTGGAATTTGGGACCGGGCTATAACATAAAATACCTATAAACTGCGTATAAAATTCTGTTGGTAAGGTAACAAATATAAACCTGCCGACGACGGTAATCCTTGAGGTCGTTCAACAAAATACATGTATAAAGCCTGCACAATAATTGCTGCATAGAATTAAAACAAAATACCAGTGACATTAATAGACATGTATGATCTCTTAAATATGAAGTAAGCTTCATTATTTCTACTCGGAATTCCTTGTTATTTAATTAAGTTGTGCAATTGAGTTTTACATTTTACGAAGCGCAGAAATAGTGTAGGGAGGGTAGAACTACCGTTAGCTCAACAGGTGTCAGATGAGTAACAGAAGAGATCGATACCCACTGCGGCAGAACACAATTCCAACATGATTAACGGACAATATGCAGAGTTGATGGACAGGAACACAGCTCTACTGACAGTGTACAAAATGACAAGGGCGAAGTCACTCGCGGTTCGTGTAAGCCAACTTTATCCTTCTGTACATGGGACCGAATTACTGCCGGCTTGTTCTGTACCTCTTATTGGCTTCGGCACGCAGAGCAGCCCTTCGGAATGCGCACTTCACGTCTTGCGATGGGAAAGGAATCTGCTCTGACGCAAGTAAGTGTAACTGCGCAGCGTCACTCACGTTGTGTATACAGGCCCACCGGAGGGACGGAGAAGAAGCAAATGAGTGCAAGACGTTGGTCAGAGAAACTGATGGGACGATATCATTTGGAAGATCAAGGCGTAGATGCGCAGATGATACAGGGTCCTTAATTTAGCTGACAAATATCGTTTGCTACTTCCTGTCTGTTGACTTATCGTATTGACGTAATCCACTCATAAGTCCGCCCACACGCACGGCAGAATACCGGCAGGAAGTGACAGAAGATATTTGTCAAATGAAACAAGGGCCCTGTACAAAACGGATCGTAAAGGAATATAGTAGCTGCCCTTGCACTTGATTAACCTTTTAAAGTCAAGCGGTAACTTTACGTACCACCAGGTTTAACATTAAAAAATTCTACGTGGTGCCCACATTGCGTTTATGTGTTTTATACGGATCTCAGAACAAACAGCAACTTTTGCCTTATAAAACATCAAGAGACTGGTTTTTATAACCGAAGTGGAGAGTGTTTACAGCGCGGTACGCACTG
Organism: Coptotermes formosanus; assembly: GCA_013340265.1. Classification (NCBI taxonomy): domain Eukaryota; kingdom Metazoa; phylum Arthropoda; class Insecta; order Blattodea; family Rhinotermitidae; genus Coptotermes; species Coptotermes formosanus. The sequence goes on along the minus strand of BLKM01006251.1, from coordinate 3,808,026 downwards.
AATCCTTATATAAAACAGACACGCTTCGTCTTTAAAGGGTTAAACTTGATAGAAATAAGTCTGAGTGGAGTGTTTTTGTGAACACGACAATAAACTTTCAGGTACCATAAACCTGAGTGTTTCCTGAATAAGCAGGCAAGCACCCGCTTGTTTAGGAGACTCTGAACACCGAAGTTTTCTGTGAATTCACGAAACTATTCGCATGTGTTATGTGTTTCTTTGGTTTTTAGAATACTTTCTCCAATTCATAACCTGAAAGGAGAGGTTGTTACAGGAGGCGCTCGTGGTTAATTTTTAAGGCGCCTGACGGATGGAGGGGAACATGGAAGATTTCCTTTACAACAGCCGGCTCTGAGCGAGAGTCACAACGAGACCTACCGAATTCAAAGACGGTGTGCGAATCAGTCGTGCTGGACGATCTGTATGCATGGCTCATACGTACGTTCAGGTGCAGGTATCACTGTCTAAGAGCAGAAAACTTTCCCTTAGGTCTACTACCGGCCTTACATAATTCCATATGCAAACAACTTCAGCCACATATTATCTTACACCGGAATGAGTTAGGACCTATATCTGAACACTCGTTCGGGATGCGAACCAAAATATTAGATTCACGTCATATTAAAAATACAGTAATCCTGGTATTAGAAACCGAGGGTGAAACGCCCCCAACAACCGCCATACAACACGATATATAACCATTCAATTCCTCCTACTCTCAAGACTGAATTTACTTCAGAAATTTATTCTTCCATCTACTTCTTGGACTTAAGCATCCGATTTCAGACACATTTGTCTAAAAAATTTAGCGACGAATTTCTTCTCTTCGTTTTCGAATTAAATTGTCGGGTTTTCCTATCTACATTCATTTAAAAAAATAGGTATCATAATTTTGGAAATATTGTTAGGTGTATAACAAGCCCCACCCCCGCCACCTCCAGTACTACTACCATCACCACCACCAACGGCACCACCATTACCTTTACCATTTTTAAAACTTCGTAATAATTTACTCTTCATGTTACGTTAAATTTATATTACATTTGAAGTAATTACATTTACTAAATTTGTTTATTAATTTACAATATTTCTGATTTTATTGTTGAATTTTCTTGGAACGCTAGTATTTACCTTTGTGACTGAACTTTATGATTCTTTGTTATCGTCTATAATTTGAACAAATCAATTTCAAGTAACTTCTGATTAGAGATTTTTGTGCACATATAAATTCTGCCTTTCTGCGACCGACCTCTGTCTCCCTACTCACTGTAGGGGCAGAGAGTTATTGTTGCACTTGATCACACTCAGTGATACACACGCGCACACGCACATACACACACATTTACTCGGAATTACTCCTCTGAACGGAGGATCGGCCTGTCCCAAAGACCTCTACCTGACAACACAAAACACTTACAAAAGACAGACATGCAGGCCGCTGGTGGGATTCGAACCCGCAATCCCAGCAAGCGAGCGGCTGCAAACCTACTCCATAGACCGTGCGGCCACGGGGATCGGCCGTAGAAATTAAGTTATACAATTAAACAGATCAGTCTGCTTCCCTTCATTCCGATAATGAAAGCTGAGTACGCGTTCGTTCGATTTTATTTGCACTGATCCTCCCTCCTTCCAGATCAGTTTAACTAAATAAAGAATATAATGTCAGGCAACTCCTCATGTTAAAAGACTCCCTCTCACCACGGCATTGCGCGTCCTCAGGTTGCCGATGAAAGAGACTACCTTCAAGTAAAACGTAGCTGAGATTATGTGGAACAAGCAATCGCGAACTGTCTGGGGGGTTATTATACCTCTTGGAGGTTTGGCGAGGGGCTAAGAATTCGTCACCGTAAGAAGTCAACATGTTAAAAAATGTTGCACGGGGACTGCTACTGGACAGACCCTAAACAAAATCTACGCCATGGCAAGTAGGCGCGAAATTTGGGGCTTAGATCTTGAAAAGCCTCTGTTGGTCAGGGTCACTACAATTTTCTCGAGGATAAGAGAGGGTGTAATGTACGAAGGAGAAGATAAATGCATACGAGGTTTTGGTGTGCATACCTGAAAGTAAGATACAGTTTGGAATTCACAGGCATGCTGGAGGATAATATTAAATTGTGTATTAAAGGAACAGGATAGGAGTGCTTGGACTGGATTCATGTGACCCGCAATAGGAACAAGTGGCAGGCTGTTGTGAGCACGGTAATGAACTTTCGGTTCCATAAAATGCTGAGGAACTATTAGGTTCTCAAGAAAACCTATGCTTCATGAAGTTGGTCAAGTGGGTATCATCATTCTAAACTTTCATGCAAAATAAGATGTCTGTTTTGTAATTTAGAACTAATGAAGCGAATGAAGCAGGCACGAAGAAAGGACGCACGCGCGCGCGCGCACACACACACACGCGCGCGCGCGCACGCACGCACATGCACACATGTGCACACATGCACACACGCGCGCACACACACACACGCACACACACACCGCGCTACTCACATTTGACATCCAAGTTGAAAGGATTGCTCTCACTGTCGCCCTCCGAGTTACTGGCCAGACAGGTGTAGAGGCCTGACGTGTTTCTGCTGACGGATTGCAGCACCAGAGTCTGGTTGCTCAGGATGACACCCGTACTCGCATTGTTGTGAAGTGGCTGGCCCTGCGCAAGTAATAAAACATCGGGTGGAAGTGGTTATCTCTAATGCTTCCTATTCAAGATCCTAGTTTCTGCCAGTAGGAATGATTTCTAGCTTGTCTGTGGTTCTGCTCCATCTTCTGGGGCACACATCTATCTGCTTCATTCAACTAGGCGCACATCGCTTCTTCTGTAACACCTTCCAATATCTCATAATACTAGGCCTATCATCATCTTGGAAGTACAGTTCAGGCGTCGTCAAAGAAATTATCTAGTCAACCTGAAGTAATCTGGGGCTGTACCGGGGCGTAAAGAAACGCCACGCATGATGGTAGTGGATGCAGATACAAAGACTATACATAATTTAAATCCGGCACTAGTTTAAGCGGAATGGACAACTTCAATATCGGTCCAACCGCCTTTATCGCCAAGAAGAGTATTAACATCACCCACCGGATGGAATATAAGCAGACACCACCGACACATTCTAAAAGCGGCTCAAATTTTAAAAATTCAAGCATTCGGGTAAGGAATATATCCCATCTGCTGTGCTAATAACTTTCAATTTCACTAATTAATGGCAGAATCCACTCATTTCTTACTTTTCATTTCTTTGTTTTGGCGTTAGTAATTAGGCTCCCTTTATTTTTTTTCGCTTTGTTAGAAACCTGTCACTAGCTTTGGCTGATCTCTTGTTACAGCGTGTACGAATTGAACGAATTATACTCCTCCGCACTTCAGAGAATGACAAACCAGAATGCCTGTTACTGAGGCGTGTCGACGAAATATTCATTATATGGGATGGTACTGGAAATAGCTGGGCTTCCGGTAACCTACTTATGTAATACGCGTCATGAAACACTTACACTGAGAAGCATACTGTGCGGAATGTAATTTGAACCGCATTGATCACAACTCGGATATGAACTGGAAAACGGGAACTGACGTAGGCGAGGTTGCTTTTATCTGATGATATTACAGTTTTTCATTAATTAAATATGTGGAAATGTATGCTCACACCACTACAGCCAACATCTGCACTTCGAATAGTCCAAAGGACATGGAAGGTTTAGAAACTGATCGACAAGCTGAATAATAAAGTGAATAATAATGCTGCTACTACTAAGAAAGTCCTCTACTTATAAAAACCATTTTCCTCGAAGAGGAGATAAGAAAGACAAAAAATAGTGCGAAGAAAATACGTGTTCTTTCAATTACCACTGACCTTGCCAAGTTAAACTTTAAGAATAATGCTAACAAACTCATAAAGTTCCTTAAAAGTAAACTTTTTCCTAATATTCACAAGAGGATACAATACATTTAAAAACACGAGTTTTGTACTGCGAATTTTGCAAATAAGGTCGAACTGATATTTAGGAATGGATTAGTTCTAGGTCTTACAGCCCAGCTTAAAGAGCGATGTCTCGCGTGTGTCCCCATCCATTAAATAGAGTATTCGAATTTCCATCATAACTTTAGGAAGCATAAAATAAAGACAGTTAACTGGGATTGAAAAACTGGAAAAATACATTTCGTACAAAATATCAGCACGCACCTTTGTGTTTTCTACACTACGGCTTTATGTGTTTTAAGGTGTTCTCTAGAACTATGAAACGTCGTCTCCTGCCCGGAAAGAGCAACATATATTAATATGTGATAATAAAGCGATCTGGAATATATAGGGCCTCACAGTTAAGTACAAACCGGCAGGTAGATTACAGTAAGAAGATCGTGATTTATGCCGGTCACCGAGTAGCTGAAAGTCGGAAGCTCCATCCGCAGTGCGATCCGAGAGCACAGCATACACCAGACTTACACGAACACGACAGCAAGATTTGTTCAGTTTGAATTCCAGTAATTTCTCTAGAGAATCAGGGCAGATGACTGCATGAGTACCTTAACTTCAGAGAGGTGAAGTGAGGTATAACGCAGATGTGAACTGTTGCGGGTTTTAACTCTGCCACGAACATCACATTAGCCTGTCTTTTTGTCGGTATTGGGTGCATTTTTCTTTTGGTATGGGTAAGTTGCATATAAAAGCAACCAGTATTTTTTATTACCAATGCTACCTTTGTTATTTACTCCAGATATTCATAACCGTCTTTTTCAGCTTTATTATTTTTCGAAAAGGCACAATTTTTCTTATCAATTATTCGGCAGTTCAGAGGAAAACATCCCGTAGGTTATTGTTAAGGAAAGAATATAAAAGCGACGCTGGATCAGACTACTGTGTTAATTAGGAAAAGGTTTGGATGTCGGCCAATTCATTGGTTATACGAAGGTGTGTTGTTTTTTTAGCCTCTCCATACAAGGCAGTGGAAGCACGGTGAAATACTTCACGACTGACTTCGCTCAATATCTTTAGTGACAGTGCATGGTCATCTTTAATATTCCATTTCACGTTTTAGTATAAACACTACAGTTGAAACAGGGTTGCTGAATAAGCGTTAAGTGAATAAAGTAACCTCGACATTTTATAGGTTCATCTACTGACAAAGTAGTTAAACACACTCGTAATCAGTTAGCTAAATAGCCGAAGATCTAATTGCGTGAGGTAGGGTCAGAAATGGTTACTCAGTTGGTCAAGAATTTGCCGTTCTAGAACCGGAAAGTTCCATCACCATACTCGTTAATCCGGCAAATTTCAACTCACATGCTTAATACAACTTCATCACTCAAGAGCAGTTCTGATAATACTAATCCGCGTATACCTACGCGATCAAGTTAAATTTCTTCACAACACAGTTGCGATATAAGAAAAAGAAAGTGAATATGTTAAGTGCCAAACGCAAGAAAATTCTGCAGATTATTTAACTGATGTAATATATACTTAACTGTCTAATTAATAATTTATTATTAATCACCAATGTCAGTCTTCTTGGTGGAAAGGAAAGAAGAGTTTTAGACTGTCATACGTCTGAAACTAAGTCAAGAAGTCATTTAAAACTTTATACTCCAGTTTCCTATAACATAAGTAATGTGAAGAATAGAAATTACAGTCAAAGGAATTCAAGAAAAGAAGAACGAGTAATTCTTGTCAGTATGAAAAGAGCGAATACAAACATCATTTGCTGAAATTTGGTAACTACATTAGTATCAGACTACAGTAAGATCAATGAAAGTGCTGTCAAAACACTTCTGAAGTCTTGATGTGTGCTAAGGAGCACAAACGCTAAGCACATTCCTTCAGAGCAGTGCAGTCCCTCACATTACCGAAAGCAAATGGGAGCTTCTCACACTTTGTCTAGTAGCATATTCGAAGGAGTATGAAATTTGGCTCTCTTCACTAGCAAATTAATAGTGTATTACGCTTTATATATCTATAGTAATCAAGAAACTAAATACTTTTTGTTGCAGGTTCTAATTTCACAGATCCACACATGTTCAGGGTATGAATAAACTCGTTGTTTAAAAGATCACCAAATCCACAGTAGCGCTTACAAAAGCTCAACATTAGAACGGTCCGAGATATTTCACAACACACTTAGCCTCTTACGACGAGGGTTTGTTAACAGTTCCTGACGACACCAATTCACCATATTGACAGATACGTTCCATATGTTGCCAGAACCGACAAGTGACGTACACAGAGGCATTTGTATTCCCTCCATAAGTGTTACACTGCATTGAAATATGTGGCGTTTTACTGCATCGAAGAGTGAGCGACCATGAATGCAGTAAACCCACACCACTTTCTCGTAGCTGTAACTGAACAGCATGCATCATGTACAATCAGAAGAACGGTTAGCATTTGTTGCAAACGTTGCATAACGATCCGAGTCAATGAATCTATAAAGTTGACAGCTTGCAGATATGAGGCCAATGCACATATTTATCGTGTCATTAACTGCAATACACATGTAATGGCAGAGCAAATGATGTGTGGTATAAGCATGATTTCATTCGTGCAATTAAAAATATTACTGAGTGAATACTCGTAGGCAGGTCCATTAGCTACTCTCTGACAAAGTATTGATCCTGCATATATGAAATTATTTTTAATTTATTTTTGTATGTACAGCTGTAGGATGATCAAGACGTTATTGCGATACTGTGATACACTACGTCTAAATGTTTTTGACGATGGTGTTACAAGGAGCATCATTGTTACTTTAGACACTGTAAATCATCTTTCGTCCCTTAAATTCAACGTTTCGGAAACAGCATCTGTTACCATCACGAGATGTAAGAAATGAAAGGTTATTTAGCCGGGCCCGTTAGAAGCTCCGGTTCCGATCATCGACAGAGAGACTAACTTCTTCCAACGGACTCACATGAGTAGAAAACTTCCTTCCTTACATCTGATGATGGAAGCAGATTTAGTTTGTAGGCGTGCCAGCAAGATTGCGAAAAGTTATTATTAGCTTTGTCATGTTTGTCCGTTAGCCTGTTTGTCTGTCTACCCGTCTGTCCGTATGGAACCAATTGGCACCCACTGGATGAATCTGCATGACATTTGACATTTCATGACTTTTTTTTAAATCTGTTAGGAAAACGTAAGTTCCATTAAAATCGGACAAGAGTAACGAGTACGTTACATTTACTATATCTCACTGAATTCTGCTTAGAATGAGAAATATTTCAGAAAAAGTTGTAGAAAAAATAAAAACACATTTTTGTCCCATAACTTCTTTCTGAAAAACGTGCCGTTTATGCGATAATGTGGAAAAATATGGTAGAGTCAGAAAGTACACACATGGCAATCTAAAATGGCGTACAAAAGAAGCGATTTAATGCCGATAACCAAGACAAGAATACAGACACACACACACACACACACACACACACACACACATAATGTTCAAAACTGATTGCTTTTCCACGGCCACGCAGGTTACGCGTACTCGCCTCAGTGTTATGGCACACGTACCTCGTACATTTCTTGTCTTGGTGAACATCGTGTTTCAAAAGATGAAACTCACAGAGCATGCGCAAGACGACAGTCATGTTGACTGTTATAACTTGCCTTATCTTACAGTTAAGTCTTACCTAACTTTACCTCTGCACAGTAAATGTTGTATTTAAAAAAATATCTGCTTATATGTTTTTATGCCTAACAGTTAGGCCTACTTAACAGCAGCGACGTGACAAATTTGAGCAGTACTGCAAGTTGCTCCTAAACTGTACACGAACTTTTAACTTGTTCCAAATACAAATACCCTATTTGCTCCTTATCTTTCAATCTATTACCGTGCTCCGAAAGCATACGTAAGAGACTATATTCTGCAGCTGAAGCAGAACTACTTACTGTCTGTCGCTGTTAACAATGTTAGCATAATAAACGTTGCTTCAGAATTACTACTCCTCCCCTCCATCAAGCGTTCACAGTACTCACAGCTTACGTGTTACAACTTTCAATTTCATCGCTAATTAAATAGTAAAGTCCTCATTAGTTGCTCTTTATTGAGTTTGGCCAATTGTGCTCCAATCTAATTGTTTAAGTTAGCCAAAATATGTAATTGCAAAGAAGATAAGGTACGTAGATATTTAACTAGCGACGCGGAGTAAAGTCAGTCTTGAAAAAGCAGTAGTTCGCAGCTATTCAAGAAATTTGGCAAACTTTATGGAACCTGATGGCTTACTTAAGTGTCCATCAGGACCCCACATTGTCCGTATTCTGGAGCAGCAGCAGTCTATCCACATACTCACATCTTATTTTGTTAAGATATATTTTACTCTTACTCATCCATATACACCCAGCTATTTCAGTGTGGTTATATCCTTCAGATTTTCCTACAAAATATTGTAACAAATTTCCCTTTTTCTCATGCGCGTCACATGACTCGCCAAAATCATCTCCTCCACCCAATTGTCTGGTGAGAAATAATAATCGTTAAGCTCGTCTCTGTGTAATTTTCTTCAGTTTACCCTTACTTTGTCTTACTTAGGCCTAAATGAATAAGTACTTCACTATCTATTATTGAAAACTTGACGTAAGGTACTAAATTGCACAGCAATACAAAACAACGGGCAAAATTATAATTCTGTGTATTGTACAATTTGCGTTTTTTCTCACCCGCGAAGCGGAAACACCAGGTTCTGGACCGAAAGGTGCAAAGTCTTCCGTAAATGTGTTTTGCTCTAATTTATTCGTGTATGCAATTTTGATTTGGTAACATTGTCCCCAAATATTCGAATTTTACTGCGTTAACAGATGGAAATAATATGAGCCCTACCGGTAGCAGCAAAACCAAATGTACATATATGTTTATGCCAACAGGCAGACCGCAAACATACAGGCACGTGTTTATATAAAGTGTATTAGTTGTTACTTGCAGTTCGCCTTCGAAATGCGGTGTTGCAGCTATTAAGGAAGAACTTACTATCAAACAAAAGGAAAGGGAAGATCGATAGAAAGTTGCAGAAAGTAAGGACAGAAAGAAGGGGTAGTTCAATACAGGGGAAGAGGGGAACAGGAACGATTAAGGGCGTAATATTACTATGAGAGACATTAATTTTAAGACTGTTTATGTTAGGAAGGAAGGGAAGGTTCGTGGCGGAATGTCTCAGGTCTAAATTACACAAGTTGTAATGGTCAAACGGTGTTTGAGTTCGGTTGCCATAGACGATACAAAAGAGTGCAGGGTACAAGACGCTGAATTGCAGTTTAGGTGAACACATTCCTATTTCAGGAGAACATTTTGGTAAAATAATAATTCAGTAGGAAATTTAGGATTGCTATACTGTAGGCCTACGGCCTATGGCCGATCGCAGTGGCCTCGCGGTTTTAGGCGTGCGTTTGCCGTCGCTCGCTTACTTGGATTGTGGGTTCGAATCCCGCCTGGGACATGGATGTTTATCTCTTGTGAGTGTTATGTGTTGGCAGGTAGAGGTCTCTGCGACGGGCTGATCACTCGTCCAGAGGAGTCCTACCGAGTGTGGCGTGTCCGACTGAGTGTGATCGCGAAGCCTCGACAATGAGGCGGCCTAGGACCATCAGGTGTATCGAGCCACTGGAAAAAAATGTGTACCAATGAATCTGGTCTTGCTTTCCTTCCTACTTTCGTTGGTGGGTTTTCACGTTAAATTTTTTTTTGTTTTCTGCACTGTACGCGCTGTGGCAATCGATCACGGTTGCTATGGTCACTGGTTGTGTTTTCTACGATATACGTAATAGAAGCTGGAAGCATTGCGAAAAGTTTATTTTGTTTAACAATAAGAATAGTTAAAGTGATCGAGGTTCTTATGAATTTCTTTAAACGGTCGTGGATGTGTTACATGTTGTCGTTGTAGGCAGAATATTATTCGATGCCATATGACGTGAAGACCAGGCACGCGTCTGTTCTCACACAAAGAAATACTTCTGATTTATATATGGCGTCTATATAGTAACATGTCAAAATATAACCGGGTACGATGCGACTGAGGGGTAACTCGTAGAGTAGAAGCATGAAATGTCTACAGAATTTAGTAAAAACGTTTTAGAAATCGAGCACTTGCAAGAATAAAACAATCGTGGGTGTATTGAGGTAAATCTTCGAAAGCTTAGTTATGAGAATTTTGAATATGGATAGGTGTTGAAAACATTGCTACAAATTTCACGAATCCGTAGCTCAACAATTAAGTATTTAATAATTGGCCGTACCTGTGTAAGATCTTGAGCTAAGTTAAGGCAATAATCTTGATGTAATTCATCTCATACACGTTCTAGATTATAAATATTTTATTATGCTAACCAAAAATTCAGACTGCTTGTCGCTGTTAGTTTCTTCACATACAGTGCAGCATTTGAATACAACCAATAACGTTACTTCGTTTCTGTTTTTCAGAAACTAGCCTAAGTAGAATTATTTAGTAGTGGACTGGCAAACGTGTAGGGAAGTTTAGAGTTTAATAACGTTATGCAGGTTCTATGCCTAGAACATCCTATGTCCTACAAAAATATAAAGTTTTCGAAAATTAAGGCAAAGGCTGGAACAGTGAAATATGAAACGTACGCTACAAAGAACTCTTGTTGTGAATGCAAAAGATCTCAAGGTTCACTTCTTTCATAATGACTAGTATCAGTTACGTCAACAGCTCTGTGAAAAATGTTACTGACTTTGTCATCGTTATATTCCTTTTCAGTCAGCAAAGACTAACTTGTCTTTCGTAAGGCCTTAAATTGGAAAGAATTAATTAATTAATTAATTCGTGTTTTTGTTTGTTGTCTGTGTAACGATCTTTTAATTATCCACATTATACTGCGCCACATGATTAAGAGATAAATATTGAGTAATTTACGGGAAGTTACGTGAATTGAAATGGCCAAGTCCTAATTTGAGGTAATATCCTCTTGTTTACCTCAAAGCATACCCATACAGTATACATCGTACGATTATTAGACTTGCGTACAGACCTTTCTGCTGAGCTATTTAATTGCACCTCATGCAATCAGATCGTTTACCTCTGTGCTAAACGGTGGCTGACCTGAAGGTTATTAGTCACATTAGGACACTAGTTTTATTAAAAACGAAGTTCAATAGAAACTTACATTATGTCTCCAGATGACTTTGTACACCCATGGATTGGCCAGAATAATACACTCGAAGTAGACGTCCATGCCTTCCCTGATTGAACTCCCATTCAAGTTGCTGCCCAATTCTAGCGTTACCACCGGCGAATCTGTAAACAAATGCATCTGCTTCAAGAAACAATGCTTCAGCAATATAACAAAGCAGTACAAATCGCACCTTTCCCAGCCATTAAGGGAGTTATCATAAAAACCAAACAAAAATGACTTTCCAACCGCAGTACGTAAGTTCAGAATCGTCACCATTACGTCAATTAGCGAGGGACACAGACAAAGGCTGATTATGCCGTTATTTTGCACTGTCTCCTCCTACCACAGGATCCTACTCCTAAAGCACAGTAAAAACGAAGGCCAAAAAGTGAACTGCATATAACTAACTGTTTTTATACACATTTTATAACAACATATTGTCATTCTGATTGTGCAATTTTAGCTTTTAAACGTATCCCTGAGGATGATCCCAATAAGGATCGAAACATGTTGGAACAAAGTATTGTAATGTAAGTAAATACTGAATAATACCAGTGCATTAGTTGGTATGAATTTGTACTTAACTGATAACAATGCACGGTATGAATAGTATAAATTTATCGGTAGCTTCATATATTCTCTTCTCTATAGGTTTGTTTTTCATAACGGATGGGAAGAATATTCTTCAGTTCGGGTCGGTATAATCTATGATTACTCTACTTCTACGACTTGGTTTAGAGCCGCGCAGTGGCGTTTCCACATGGCACGTACAGTGTACATGCGGCAGTGAATCTAGTCAATGTAAGTACTGACATCCTTTAGGCATACAATACACAGATATAACTCATACACCTCAGAGAGTCTTTGAAGGCCTCGTTCGTCATTGTGTTATTTACCGCGTGAACAAGAATTTGATATTACAATTAGTGTCTCCATATGTTGCACATCCTACACTTAACAGCTACGTACGAATGTAAGATCTCATACCTAATTTATCTGTGAAGGGATGCTGCCAGCAACAGCACATTCGACAGCAATCTGAACCTTAAACATGCCTATACATGATTTGTCTTCACGGTACACAGAGCACGTCTGGTTTTTACAAACAGATGTGAGGAAAGCTAAGAGTTTTGGATATAACATATTTTGAGTTCTGTTGAACTGAGAAAAATCTGTGGATACTGGAAAGATATTCTGGAGGGAGAAGATGCAGTGGTTTTACTTGTTTAAATAATTGAGAAGGAAAGATTGAGGCTGCGTGCTCCAAAATACAAGAAAATCAAGTACACCAAAATAACTTACAAGCATCATCCGTATAAATGTTTGAACGCGCTGAATGAGAAGGTTGCAGGGCCTCAAGCTGTTTCTTCCCATAGGCCTACATCCCAGTCTATACGATACTGATGTAAGAGCGACTCTTGAATCGAATAGGAATGGGAAGATCGCAGTATTCTTCTCTGCATCGGTCTTAGCATTCTTCTGATATGACTAAATAATTGTTGTTAACCCAAAACATGAAACACTATATACGGGTCTCCTGATGATAAAAGAGAACGTACTTTAGATTCGATCCCAAACTATACTTTATAAACGTAATTTAAATGTGTAATAATTTTGTTGAAGAAGTCAAAACTATAGGGCAGTTTACACTTTGCGTCACTTTGCACTGGCTCAAAATGGGCAACAAAGTGTTAAAATAAAGAGTGGGAAATCTGATATAAGGATGTTCCCTGGACACTTTTCATTATTCGGATTTAGTGCATCTGTAGTGATCAATTACAGCTGATCCTGGAGGTAAGAAAACAAGATTGGAGGATAAGCACCCACTCAGTCTCGCCGGTTAATTATTTCTGCTTCCAAAGGCAGCCTTACGTCTTGATAGCAGACAATTGTCACAGACCTTTAGAAAGCGGGACGATAATTGATTATTGGAGAGCTGAGATTTGTAAGGAAAGCAGTAGGGTTTACTGTGTTATATGGGGAGAGGTAATTGAAACGCTTAGGGCTTGTAAGAGGATATGTTTAATATTTCTTTCAGAAATACAGTAGAGTTAGAGACATCTTGAAAAGTGGATTAATAACTCAAGAAAATAAGGGATCTGAAGGTAATATTCACGAAAAAAGAGCTGTATAAGGAAAATAGGTAGAAATAAAATAACTTGCTCCTGTGGCCCAGTACTTTAAAAGATGACTAGTTTATTCTACTGAAATAAAGCGTTAAATCTTTTGCTTAAATTATTTTGTTTGCAACGCAGTTCTTTGGAACTTTTGTCTGTATGTATTATTTATTTGCAATCTGCAAACAGGTGTGTCCTAGTTCTATGAAATTAACCTTTTCAAGCCTAGTGGTTTCTGTACGTGCCACCAGGTTCACTAATAAAAAATTCTACGTTCTGCCCACACAGTGTATTTATGTATTTTGTATGGATCTCAGAAGAAACAGTGCTTATTTCCCTACACAGCATTAACTGATTTGTTTCTGTATGCGAGAGGGGAGGGTGCTTGAAGAAGGGTACGAGCTAAATCTTTAAATATTTTTCGGGTTCATTGTAGTGTTTAGAGGGTTAATTAATTGTTGATGTCACTCTTCTCTAGTGTCTTTCAATTTCAGTAACGTAGTAACAAAATTTATGAGAATTTACGTACATATTTACACATGCCAATTACATTATACTTCACAATTAAAACTTTTACGGATAGCATGAAAATCACAGAAAGGCCCTACACACGGGTCTACATACTGATGAATAAGGCAGAGTTTCTTTACGGCCAGTGAAATCTATGTGTATGTTACACCCTCAAAGAAACTTGGTGGGTGTCAGGCTCTGACTTGTCATAGTGTCCCACCATATGCAGTTTTATATGTATGATAAAAAACGGCTTTTAAAATAATTGCCTAACAATGAAGAAAAGGAAGGACATAAAAATTACAAAAGAAGGTGGTCCAACGTAAGCCAAGTATATATCTGCCCACGTTTAAGAAAAACTTGCTGCTTCCATGTTCAGCATATATACTCTTTTTTTCCAAAGGCATAACAGTCCCTTGCGGTCCAGGGCCTCCTCATTATCGACGCTTCACGATCACACTCAGACACACCACACTCGGTAGGACTCCTCTGGACGAGTGATCAGCGCGACGCAGAGACCTCTACCTGACAACACACAACACTCACAACAGACAGACATTCATGCCCCCGGTGGGTTTCGAACGCATAATCCCAGCAAGCGAACGGCCGCAGACTCAAGCCTTAGACCGCGTGGCCACTGTGATCGGCATTTTCAGCATTCAAACGTTGATAAATTTTTCCCCGACTACACGGCGTCACCTAGTAGACTATACAAATCTTCATAACCACTGCTATGAAAACCCAAAATCTTTCAAGGTTAAGAGTTATATTGCCATTTTGTCAGTCAGCTTACAAGCGTTTGTTGTATAGCGTTCTGCACACTGTACTAGCGAAGTGTGCAGAACAGACATTTGGGAGGAGAATTAAAATGAATTTCACGACAGATTAATTTACAAACATAGCGCAACAGTTACAGAAATGTTTATAATATGGCCCCTTGAATACTGAAATTTTGACAAGCCGTACATGGCCTGTATGATCTTCCAAAATCAAAATAAATTTTCTGTGTCAGAATAAGAAAATATTGTCAGCTAGGTGACCTTTGCTACCTGAATATAACCGACTCTTTCAAGACTGAATATGATGTGCATTGAATTTAGTAATTAAGTTCTTAATTCTGCGGCTCACTCAGCTTCCTTTTCAAATACCTCAGACTTTTTCACCCTAGACAAAGCAGTCGGGGCGCAAATTTGACCACGAGCCTCCATCTACTGTCGAAGTTAAGAATAGGGGGCTCTGTATTTCTGTTCCCACCAAACGCCTTTATGGCATGGGAATAAACGACGTCGCCTTTCTTTACTTCAGGCAGATCATGTCGAGACAAGGTTACAAGAAACAATCGCTTGATGTGCGCCTCTTAGGTACACAATCGGTGTTTGCTTTCAGGATCGTGAGGAATTCATGGGTAGGTTTAACCTTTTATAGCCTAGCGGTAACTTTACATACCACCAGGTTTAACATTACAAAACTCTACGTGGTGCTCACATTGCGTTTATGTGTTTTGTACGGATTTCAGAACAAACAGCAACATTTGCCTTACAAAACATTAAGAGATTGGTTTTTATAACCGAAGTGGGGGCTGTTTACCGCGCGGTAGGCACTGAGTCCTTATATAAAACAGATACACTTCGTCTTTAAAGGGTGAATGGGAAACGTTACTGTTATTGTGGCGGTATACACAGTTACCACTGTTGAAGAGGTAAGGTACTGCACAACATTAGAGATATTATTGCGATCATTAATCTGGATATCACTCAAGAACTACTGCTTAATATCTTTCATTAGAACGAATTATATCGTGAATAAATGAGTACCTACCGCAATGAACCTTCTATTGTTAACGTTATTCAGTGGAAGAAAAAGTGGATTCTAAAGAAGATCTTCAAATTGCTTGGGGCGAAGATGAAAAGAATAAACCATTTCACAGTGGGGGCTTCCAACTTCAATAATAATTATAGCTTTAGAAGTAAAAAATTAATTGAATGAGTAAGCCCGTATACTTTAAACATAAATTAAATTACTACGTATTTCCAGGAAATATGACAATTAATTTGCTAAAAAATTAATTAACCTCTATAATACCGATGGTCGCAGGTCAGATGTCAACACTTGTTTGGTATTCCAGAGGCACTCAGTTCGAATATAGCCTGACAGAATTTGTACGAGGTTTCCCTGAGTCTCTTCAGGAAGACGCCTATATAACACCTTGTATTAGCCGAGATCTCTTTCCGTCTTCATATTTTCAATTTCATTCCCCACTCCATTAGCTATTCTACGACACTGTATAAAGTTAGCAATTAAAGTGATGTGCAATATACAGATAATAAGAAAACTTCTATTAGATTTTGATGACAATGTATCATATTTGAAATCATTGACTTTGTCGAATTTTCTATCACATCATCTTAAAAATATTAAAAATATAAAAATGTGTAACACTGCTGTAGAGTACCTTTACTCATCGGGCCTAGCTAATTAGGTTATAACAGCCTGAGGACAAGGACCGATCCTCGTGCCGAATTGGAGTGCTTCACGTGTATTTTACAATCAATTTCAATATGATGATCAAGCTATGTAAGTGAACCACATATATTACAAACACCAACTCGTACATAACACGAAATTACTGCACAACAAGCTTCACAAAACTGCCGACATGTTTCGATATTACTTCACACCATCTCCTGGGGAGACATATACAACACTTAAAAACACTTAAAATTACACCATCCTGGTTTTAAGTGTTCTATATGTCTCCCCTGAAGATGGTGTGAAGTCACCTCGAAACATATCGGGAGTTTTGTGAAGTTTGTTGTGCGGTGATTTCGTGTTATGTACGAGTTGGTGTTGGTCATATATGTGAAAATATACGTACACGGTACGGACCATTTTAAAATTATGTAAGTGAATGATTATGGATGAAAAAACCTTTTTACTGATATCTACCTTCGTCATTCTTTTCTCTACTTCACTGAGAGATTTCATTTTTCTAGCTGAGGCTGCACTGGAACAAACAATAAACAAAATTACCTGACCTGTTTCAGTCAGGATGCGAACCATTCTGAGTCCCCGTCGCCTCGCACAGAAATAGCACATATCCAATTCTACTCTGGAATTCACGAGAAGTGGCATAGTTTCCCGCCACTAAGGTCTGCAACATTTGTCTCTCTGCATCGGCCTCACTAGACTCTGTTTCAAAAATACTCTCACTTGAATACTATGAAATGTTACTATAATGTTCAAGTTTCTGCCCTGCTCAGTCGCTTTGTTAACACAAGTTCACTTTGTCAGCACTCGCGGCGGGACTAGCAGTCAGTGTACAGTACAAACACGACATATGGCCGCCAGCCGCAACTTTAGAGCCTAATGCCAGAATAACACACAAAACAGCATTAAGGTACCAATTGCATCGCGAGTTCTAGGGTTCCAGGGCTGGTTAGTTTCTCTTCCCAACACAGATCTCTACTCAGAACTCCTCTGCACTGCCAGACACCATGTTCCCATAGAGGTGTTGACGATTAACCTTTTAAAGACTAGCGGTAAATTTACGTACCACCAGGTTTAACTTTAATCTATTCTCCAAGGTGCTCACATTGCGTTTATGTGTTTTGTACTTATCTGGGAACAATCTGAAGCTTTTACCTGACACGTCTTCAAATGATTGTTTTCTAAACTGAAGTGGAGCGTGTTTACAGTGCGGTACACCCTGAGTCTTTATATTAGACAGAATGCGTTTCGTCTTTAAAGGGTTAATATGTTCTGGAATATTACGCCGTATCGGCCGGCAAACAGTTGCCGACGTTTCGAAGGGTTATAGTGCAGTGTCAATCAGGCCAAGGAAGTATCTTCTCGTTTCCTAAATTCAGCTGGGATTTGAAGTAAATTATTTGACCTACATACAGAATACACGAAAGCGATGAAACAAAGTACGATGCATATGGCAATATGGTCGTTATTCAGTTATATCAAACGTATTCCAGAGCGACCTAATGTACTTGTTATAGCTTCCATACAAACTATGGAAAGACTTCGAAAACTGGTCTTCAGTGATAGTGCCGTCACGATCTGTCGAGTGTTAACGATCGCGTCAAATCAGTGGATTTTGATTTCTATTTAAACTTGGGTCAGACTAAAAGCCTTGTGAAATCAGATCAGTGGAATAGCGGGGAGACTGAGCACAGAAACCCAAATTTTGGATATAAAAGTACTTGCTTTTATCCCTGTACAAGCAGACACATTTTCATGCATAGCCACTAGTGTTCCAAATCTCTGCTCATGCGTTTGATTCTCGCTAACAAATATTTAAGAATCCCAGACAAGACTCGCAATTAACAGCCCTTCTTCCTAGTACAAATTTTTTGTGGATTATCTCTTCTAAATCAAAGAATATGACCCGAAAGATCTATCGCATTACTTTCTGGCCGCTCTTATGTAATTTGCCTGGACGATACGCACAAGATGTTCATCCACGAGTACATGCACGAAGTTTCATACAACAAACATACTAACCTACTGCAGCAGCCTATTAGTCATACTTCTAAGGGTTTACTGAGCTCGAGGCTATTTAAAGATGTTGCTTCAACTGTAAATGTTGTATTTCTTAGAATAAGGTTTGACGATGACAAGAAGTAGGATCTCGTTAAGGATTTAGAAAGGGACAGTTTTCTAAGTGAAAACAATCCACTGATTTTCTTCAGAACAGCCTCAGGAAATTCACAGAAACGTGCCACGATATCCAACAGAAAGGTAAAGCAATTCCATTACAGGCCTGGACAGGCCCTTAGGGTTCCAGGATATCCAATAGCCTGACAGAAATTCAAGTTACACATGTCGCTGTTTCACGTCTAGTCCTCTACTACCATGCAAACCTGCTAGATGACATTTGGAAAGGAGAAAATTTAACACAGAGTAATGCGCTTGGCTGCTGAAGTACACTTGCTACTTGCCAAAGGACAGCTGAGTCGATGGCCGCATCACCAACTCCTCCGTTGTCCTCTATGGTAAATATCATTCTTTTATACATTATACTAAATCTTATGCCCCTGGCCACATTTGTGGGATCACCGATCGCTGTAATTCTTTTGGCCTATGGTATCAGTTTCAGCCATGTTAGACATGTGACAGAACTGTCAATGCTCAGAAGACGAGGCTTAATCTGAAGTGAAAGACGAAGTGGAGTGTAAAATTGACTCAAGCCTATGAGGTTCTCCATATGCATTAATGCAAGCACAGTAATTAGTCGTTAGTTTGTAGTAATTTCCATACTGGGCAAGTTAATAGAATTTTTTATGGTTGCACCTTATCTGCCAACTCCTTAGCCTACCAATTACACACATTTCACAAAAGGCGAATTAGTTAATGTTTTGAGCATCAATGAACTTAATTATTTAACAGAAAACTAAAGCATGGTTTTGTGGAATTACAGGGAAATAAATATTAGAAAAATGGACTAAATATTTACTTAATAAAAATAAAAGATGTATTTGAATTATAAACGTTTGAAACGGAAAGACATTCAGGAGGATTCCTGCAAAAATCTAACTTTCCATTAGGCAATCAAACCGACGTGAGGATAACTGAAGAAAAGTCTGTCAGATTTTCGGCGCAGGAAATCTAAATTAGTGCTGAATTACAACTGTCCTTATTTTTATTCATTTTATGACGTGACTAAGTACTGCAAGGGAAGCGAAGCCTAGTTTTTCCCTCACGAAGTGGAACTAGTTGATTCAAGAGCACAAAACGTATAACGTTCTTTCTTAAATCGTCATTATTTTAACAAAGTTTTTGCTACTATCACAGCGGTCTTCATTGAGCCTCCTGTCCCAAGCCCAGCTCATCGACATTACAATGTAAGATAAAATTCGTACACATCACCTTAGGGGCCTAAGCAATAAAAATATTAATTTTAAAAAAATACAAGACTGGAACAGACACGAAACAAGAAAGGAAGTGTTCAAGAGTCTTCTATTTTAAAAAAATATTAGCTGATTATTATCCAAGAACGGACACAATTACAAACTGTAATAAATATGCAACTCTGTGCCATTAATGTTACTTAACTAAAGCGTGCAGATTACCGGCTCCGAGTTTGTTTTTTCACCTGTCAAATTTAAGACACGGAGAGAGGGGTTCATAGGCTGATTAGCCACGGGCCTTTTACGTCCCTAGTGACGACACTTACTACAAAATTATTTGGTATAATAATATTTGTATGAATTTTACAGAAAGATACGTAGGAACAAAATACGCTTCATTCCTTACACAAACTCCCTTAAAATACTTTGTAATAAAATGCGTAGACTCGCTGCTAATTCTCGGAATTATTTTATGCTATTTGACAGAAGAAACAACTTTAATTTACAGTTCCTTGCTTTGATTGCTGTGTACAGACTAACATTACAGTCTGCTGTATTCTGAATCTACCTTTACCGCCAGACAAACTACACTATAATTTATTGTGTTACGGGGGGGTCAACGGCGCAAGTGTCCTAATTGTTCAGCAGACAATAAGCAATTATACTTGTGTAGCATACGAATATTCCACGGGTAATGCTGATTACTGTGCATAGCAAGTGAATTTACAGTCACTGAGAGTACAGAGGGCAGAATAGGAAATCTGGTGTGATGTGGGGAAGTGGATACAGAGGGTATTAGAGGACGGATATTGTGGGAGTGACACACAATTCTGTTAATAAAAACAAATTGAAAACATCAAGCATAACGAATAGAATTTGGGAACATTTTCAGGATAGGTGGCAGCAATTATAACTTCGCCTGTTCTTTTTTATGGGTACGAAACTTGGTCACTCAACACTGCGGGAGAAACGTAGGCTGAAAATGTTAGCAAATAAGTTGCTGGGGAGAATATCGGGGCCTAAGGCGGTCGAGGTAACAGGGGAATGGAAAAGACTATATAAAGCGGAGTTTTATGATTGTACTGACCAAGTATTTTTCGGGTGAGCACATCAAGAAAAATGAGGTGTGTGGGGCATATGGCACGTATGGAGAAGAGGACAGGTGCAAACAGGTGTTTTGTGGAGAAACCTGAGGGAAAGGGATCACTTGGTATAACTAGATGTGAATGAGAGAGCAATATTAAAATGTGTCTTCAAGAAGTGGAATGGGGCATGAACTAGATTGATCTGGCTCAGCATACGGACAGGTGACGTGCTGTTGTGAATGAGGTAACTAACTTCCGGGGTCAATAAAACACTAGGAATTTCTTGAATATCTCAGGATCTGTTAGCTTCGCAAGGAGGACTCTGCTCCATGGAGTTGTTAGTTACTTAGCTAGTTAGTTCGTTAGTTAGTTGCCGCAACTAGTCATGCTTCAGAAAATATGCGCATGTGCATTTTTTGCGCTCCTAGCAAGGATCATCTCCTTGACAATGGCCTATGCTATAATATCCTACCTTTCTTTCCATTCGAAATATGAGATACTACGGGTTACCGAACATGAGAGCCAAGCACTTGGAAGCTCGCTCGCATTCGGGAAGTATGGGGTTTATATTTCTTTCTGATATTCGGCGCCACTGACTGCGAAATTTTTGTTGTCTGTCATCTCAGTATTCGTATAGATACAGAACAGAGTTTGTTAAAATCTGTATGTAAGACGCAATGCTATTCGAAAGTTATAAAGTATACTTGCGTGCGGCAACATTAAGAATCTTTAAAACACTACGTGCTTTACAACGCACTGCAGTTTGTTAGAAAATTAGGATGACTTCGTATCAGTTCACAGATTCTACCAAGTGCTCTGGAAATAAAATTAGTTTCTCCATTACCTGTAAATTACTTTTAATTTACTAAAAACTGCCCTGTCTTCCTACCATGCCTTAGGTAATAAATTCCATGTTAATTAAATTCTTATATTAAGCAACTCTGTCAGAGATTTAATTATCCGACATACTTGTGAATTGTCAGCAGCTACCATTACAAGAATGTGTGCACACTTGCTTTCGGAATTCAGTTGCATGTACTATCTACCTAATGGAAACACAAAATGTAAATGCCTATTCCTTCAAACCAACGTTGGGCAAAATATTAGAAGTGAGAAGAAATAGTTCGGGCCAGAGGCAATTTTGAGGTAGCGTTAATAATAGGATCGTATAAAATGTTTTAGGTTTTTATACAAAGTTTAAAGATATTTTTCATAAGAAGAATGCAACTGAAATAAAATGGACTGGAGAATCTGACGTGAATGCAAGTTTATGGTTCTGCGGTTCATATAAGCCATATATAAGATTTTCCTTCAAGCTCGCTTTACTGTCAGCTGGTGTGAGAAAGTCGTGCGTCGTTTTAAAAGTAATGTCAGCATTTTGGGGAAAAGAGTCCCAGTTTAGCACATCTTGTCTGAAAGAAACGTTAATTTTGTATTTTCTTAAATCCAAAAAAAAAAAATTATGCTTAATCACTACTAATGGCTAGATACTTAAGACGTTCTAATTTGGCCTAGACTGTTTTTCGGAACATTCCCGAGTCCTTAAACACTTCGACGTAGCCCTCATTTGATACATATTAAAATAATTAAGCCTACTTATTACTATTGTAAATAACGAATTCCTCTGCAGGGTATGTTTATTCAAAAATAAGGGGTAATAAGATATTTTAACTATTGTGTAATTAACCTTTTATCCACCTAAGACCTTTGCTCAGTCAGTGCACGTAAGGTACGCCGAGATTAATTCTGCAATATGAACCTTCTACACGTAAAGTTTACTTTGTTGGTAACAGATCACTAGGCGGGAAAGTTGCATGGCTGTGAAAAACAACTTTGTGGCCTTCTACGCCTTTCGTGGTCGATATATTTATAACATATTTAATAATTTTACATGGATATGTGAAATTTGTCGCTCACGTGTATGTAGTCTTCAACCCCTCTCCCCCTCCCCCCAGTCTATCGTGGACTGTGACAACTTTAGCTTTACCATTACTGCCTTCTGAATTTTGACACATTTCTTATAAATACAATTTTCATGCAGACTACTGCACGACAAAAATTTTGACTTCCTGCCACCAATAATAGCGATTTCAAGCGAACTCCTAGGGGTGGAAGCTACGTTGTCGCAATTCATGCAGCAGTAAAAGCAAGTAAATTTTTAGCTGAAATTAATTAAGTGCCATGCCAAAAATGTTTATTTATTTATAGTTTATTTAAGGACACTGTCAGCAACTCACACGATATAATGTCCCATTGTTGTGCCGCTGTAAACAGCGAATCGGTAAGAAATAGAGAGGAAGCATTCGTCACCGCATTAAAGAACTTGCCTATTTGGCCCGACGGACATCAGGTCAAGGATCAGACAACATATGAAAAGGTAAAAAGGTAAACCCCTCCTATGCACACCATTAAACATATGGGACAGATGAGCTATAGCTCCCTTTATTCTTAACATCTAAACGAAGACGTGATTTCAGGCTTCCGCCGCGATGTTGATAAGATCTGCGCTCTTCTGGGGTATTACACAGCGTCGGATGGTAATGCATAATATGCCAGAAGAGCGCAGATCTTATCTAAACGAAGTGTGGATAAAGGCGCGTGATCAGCTTCACGCCGAGCCCGGTTTACCCTCGCGCCAATGGTCACCGATCCCCCAGCGAACTGGAGGCCAAGTGGCCCCCTAGCCGGTCTGGGCGTTCATAGAGAAGAGAAGTATATCATACCCTGCTGGGGAATGAATCCCAACCATTCAGCTTATTGCCTAGTCACTATTCCGACTGCGCTACCTCGGCATGCATTTCACGAATTTTTAAGCTCGAAACTATAGAGATGTGAGTGCTCAAATTTCCACAACAGAGGAAGGAAACTCTGGTGCCCGTTAGATAGGCGGTACGGTGGGGTCCAAAACAGGGCCGAACGCCGAACAGAAAATAAAATCTATTTTCATCGGCAGAAATATACCTCAGATTACTGAGAAGCCCGACTTTTAGCCTAGCAACCAAGCCAACTGCCTTTATCGCGGCTCCGCCATATACGGAAACATTCCGAAACTTTGTGCTGTGACATATTGTAATTATATATACAGAATAAACTACGAATTCTATTAATGGAAATTTTAACAGAATGGCGGCCGTACAAATTACATTAATGTTCGCAATTACGATTGACAGCGATGACTAAAGAAACATTACAGCTAATTCTGTCTGAAGCATTTCTAATGTTCAACACCACAATAAGGGACCATTGTGACTACCGGGGATTGTATCTGACAGCAGTTTCCGGAGTTGAGAACGCATGTGTACGAGTAAGTGAGAATTTTGTACAGAAATGGGTCAAACAAAACTAAGTACACTTACACTTTCAGTGACATTATGTACAACAAAGTCACAACATAAAATTAACTAATAAATCATCTGAAAATGTGGGAAAGTTCATATACTTAACTCCAACACTAATAAATCAAAGTTGTATGCACAAAGAAAGTTATAGCAGATTAATTTCGAGGAATGCTTGTTAACGTTCGGCAGAGAATATTTTGTTTCTTTGTTTGCTATTTAAAACCTTAACATTAAAACATAATAAATACAAGATTTTCCTCACTTTTTTATGTAGACAAGAAACTTGGTCCTTCACACGGAGAAAATAAAGTTGACTGAGGGTGTATGAAAAGAGGGTGCAGATGAAAGTCATTGGAACTAAAAGGAAAGAAGGAAAAGGAGGCTTTATAAATCTACATAATGACGAACCGATGATTTCTACTTTCCACCAAATATTATTTCCTTGAACAAATATATTAAGTTTAAATGGGTGGAGCAGGCGGAAAACTGGGGCGAAAATAAATTCATACACAGTTTTTGGTGAGAAAAGCCTTAAGGAAAGAGCTATTTTAGAAGACCTAGATTTAAATGGGAGAATAATGTAACAGGTCTTAAATCAGATATGAAAGGAAGGTGATGAATGAATTTATCTGGCTTAGGATAGGGAAAAATGGCAGATTATGGCGAGCGTATACCTTCACATTCCATAAAACGTGGGAAATTTTTTGACTGACCGGAAAACCCCAAGCAGTTAATTTTTTACAACATGATATAAATTGTGCCTATAATTTCGGTCCCTGTTATAACAAGAGCAATTTTAAACTATTACCACCACTCAATTAATTAATTAATTATTTAATCAATTAATTAATTAATTAACTCAATGTAATGACTGCCAGTAGGATGTGTAGGCTCTTCAGGGTAAAGATGCATTAAGTTTTTTAGAAATATACGGCTTTACCAGAAGTTTGGTAATTCAGTAACAAACATTCTTCTGAAAAGTTAGAATGGTCGTTTGTGAGACGTGAATACTCTGTAAAATAAATTCTGCCCACATAGTATTCGAGATGGTCGTTAATCAAGACAAATGCGTACAGCAAGTACAATAAACTTACTAGTTCTCAATACATCATCTGAAGTAACAACGTTCAGAAAGTGTGGGGCATAAATCCGCAGGAATTTCTCGGCGTTACTGATTAAAATGTAAACTCCTATTTGCACAACAGTTGTTAATTTTAGAACTGGGTTCTCATTTTGTGGACTTACGAACGATTCTGACTCATGCGTGAGTCAAGTTTTCCCATCAACTCAATCCCACGTTCTACAAATTTCACAATGAATGAGGGTAAGAGATAAAATTCTCCAGAAATTGAGTTAATTTAATTATCCAAACCATTTTTCACATTTATTTTCATACAGAAATACGCCGGCTAGTCTCTTAAAAATTAAAATGCTTGGAAGGAGTGGTTCACGGTGCACATAAGAAGGCATCCAGTTTAGACTGAAACAGGAATAACACGGCAAACGAAAATAGTAAAATAATACTATCAGACTACAACGTGTAAAACGGGAAACGTATCTTGAAAATACTATATGAGTGTAGCTTCTTCCTATTACCGAAGTATGTTAGTACAAACCAATTTTTCAATAATTCTGAGGTATTTTAGGGGAAAACTTACAAAATGTAGTGTTAAATTAAGAAAAGAATTGAAATTTCTTTGTTTAAAAGAGGGATGACTATCATCGGAGCGTTAACTTGTAAGTAGGTTTGATGCACCAGCCTTGGGAATTTAAGACGGGTTACACGCTATAATCGTAAGTGGCCTGTTATCTCCCTTTACTGTTTTCTCCTGCGAAGCAGTCATCCAGAACTACACAGAACATCAGCAGCCACAGCAACAGATTGCAACGACAGTGAGAATTCTGTCGTTGTCTCTTTATGTGCGATTGTGTTTAACTCAAGTGGATTTTAATGCATAAAGCAATAACAAGAGTAAAAAAGGACATATTCCATAACGCAGATCCTAATTTTTTCAAAAGCGTTCTTTGACGTGTACGGGGGTCTCAGCATACAAAACATGGGAAAATGGGAAGTCTTAAAAGGTTAAAAGCAGTTTGTGGAAACTTTGTCAACTAGAGGGGGAAATCTGTTTATGGAATTATGAAAAATAGGCTGTATTACGCCTTAATATGTCTGATGCTGAGACAGACTCAGTAAATTTTATTACACGTCTTTAATATAGAAATTAAACAAAATATTAGAAATGGTTCAGTACAGCAGGAAGGCTTCACACAGCTGGGTCCAGGCCATACCAGTCACAATCTTCGGAAGCACACTCCACTTCAAAAGCCAAATATATGTTAATACAGTTAAAAATTACAGGGCTTTAAAAATCAGGTTTTCTATCGTGTATTATAAGTAGCATTATATTATCTACTTGACACGGCTTACAGCTATTTGCACATCATTTACATTTATTTGACATAATTTAAACATGGCATGTAAAATATTACCACACTGAAAATTTTGTAGAAGTTGTAGAATTCGTAAAGAAACTTACGGTCTCATATTTACTGCAAAAGGCTGAAGGCAGATAAATCGTCTGAAGAAGATGATTTTGGAAAAGAGTCACAATCAAATGGGCAAGACGCACGTACATGTGTGAAGGCTACAACAATTTTGACCGCAAATTCTGTGGCTAACGTTTCTTTTCTTGACAGAGGAAAACGCAGTGCAGCATCATGGAAATATATTAAATGTTTTGACATTACGACAAATAACCCACGTACTTCTAAAAATTAGGGCTGTAACGAATTAATTGTTTTACTTTAGTTGGTCACTTATTTCTAGAAATTTTACCATATATTGTGATGTTACAGTCACATGTTTTTCCTTCGTTCTTATAAATCTTTTCAAGCGAATTACAGATCAGCGCCCTCGAATACAGAGAATTCGCGACCTACTCTTTTTCTTACAATTCAATGTACGTGATCATTCCCTCACCTAATTCGACACTAAACAAAATTTACAGCTGGCACATCACATTTCAATAACTTACGAACCAGAAAGAATGGCGAAGTTCAACACCGACATAATAAAATCCTCTCGGCATGACAACCGTGTTAGATGGTTTAAGGAAACCTAACTTATAGATTGCATCCGCTTCTGACATGCTTCAACACCCAGCCTCATCGAATTATATGCCTGCACAAGGGGTGAGCTCGCAGAGCTCGAAAATGCTGGGTGTTGGAATCACATCAGAAGGCAGATGTTGGAGACGGATTCGATCTGAAAGGTTGTGTTACTTGAAAACCTGAAGTGGCTTTCACACCAAAATAATTCTATTGCATTTGGTCGCCGTTAACTCTTTAAACACGAAACGTGTCTGTTTTGTATGACTCATTGCCCACTGCGCAGTAAAAGGAAACTCTTTTAGAGCTGTTTAAGGCAAAAGGCGCAGTTTGTCTTGAGATCCACAAACACTTAAGGGCAAAGTGGGCACCATGCAGAATTTCTACGCGCGTTCGCAAAATTGTTAAAAGTGACTACTATCTTCATCATGCCTGTCCGTCCGTCCGTCCGTTCATCCGTCCCTCCCTTCGCATCGAACAACTCGGCTCCTACTGGACGGATTTTCATAAAATTTAACATTTGAGTATTTTTCGAAACTGTCCAGAAACTTCAACCTTCATTAAAACGTGACATAAATAGGCCTAATGGGTACTTTACACGAAGAGCTAAGTACATTTATGATACTATCTCGCTCAATTCTTCTCAAAATGAGAAAATTTTTCAGACAAAATTTGTACAAAAAATAAAAACACATGTTATGCTCAATAACGTTTTTCCGAAAATCGTGCCCTTTAGGAGATAATGTGGAAAATGTGTTAGAGCCAAAGAGGCCACAGATGACAATATAATAAGACACATGCGCATTTCCTGCTGGATAACTAGGGCTACAGAAACACACTCAGAATATGTAGCATTTAATGCTTTTCTACGGCAACA
The DNA here is from genome assembly GCA_013340265.1 of Coptotermes formosanus. NCBI lineage: Eukaryota > Metazoa > Arthropoda > Insecta > Blattodea > Rhinotermitidae > Coptotermes > Coptotermes formosanus. The sequence continues at coordinate 3,780,022 of BLKM01006251.1, read as the reverse complement.
ACAGATACGCGAAAACGCCTCAATGTTACGTTTATACGCACACTGCCTGTCTTCCAACCTGGTAGTACGTAAAGTAACCGCTAGGCTTTAAAAGGTTAAGCTTCAATACATACATAACATTTATGCACGATTTTGACTGATAAGTAGGAAAGAAATTCAAACTAACGTAAGCGTATGTAGTTATGAATACAGATGTGACATAAACTTATTTAATTGCATTTTTAAAACAAAACGTTACGTAATTAGGGCAATTTTGAGTGAACTTTATCATCTTACATAAGTAACACTTTTAATTACGCAACGTTAAAAAGTGAAAAATCTACACGATGGCACATTCTTCTTCAAGTATTAAAACTGTAAAACCTGTTAGTCCCCAGTCTGAAACGTGTGTTAATGTACACGTCCAGAATCGTTGGTACGTAAACTTTTTAAGAGATACCTGTGCGTAGATTTAACACCTGTCTTAATCAAAACCCAGTACGTGCTTTGGCATGAGCCTGGACTACGTCTGTCATTACAATAGCAAAGAAGTGTGTGTTCTTGAATAGGGGCTGTCGATAAATTTAAAATATTTGAATTCTGGTTTCACAGAAATATAAGGGAAACGGATATGAAGAGCAATGTAAATATTTACGGTAAGCTTGAAGTTTCAAAGGGAAGACGCATTTGCATACACACGTTTTAAAATATATGTACATGTAGTTTTACATAAATGAAAGCCTATAATCACAGTCAGAAACAGGAATGTGAAAAGTAGTAAGCTTCATATTAAACAAACGACAAAAGTATTACCTCACTTCACGAAGTATTTCATCTCGTACTACCCCAAATATGGAGGCAGCATTTTCTTCCAGAATATCAGTAAGAAGTTACCAAGGAATATGCATCTTATGCTGCAAGACTTTCATCGTATTCACCTTTGTAGTTATTGCTTTGTAATAAATATATGTAAAGCAATTAATATAAACGTGTTACAAATTCGTCAATTATTGACAAAATATCTGTAAGCGTGTAGAATTTAAAACTTTAATACCGCAAAGTAAACGAGTCTCCCTGTTTCCGGATCCACGTACGTGCATAAAACAATTTGCATGTGTGCAGGATTTCTTATGGGCTGTAGTCTGGTGAACACTAAACGATTTTCGGAAAAAGTTATTGAACGTAAAATATGGGTACTGATTTTCTCTATATATGTGTCTGAGACTTTCTCATTCTAACAATAATTGAGGGAGATATTACCATACACGTACATAGGTCTTCATGTAAAGTGCCCGTTATACTTGTCAGATTTTAATTAAACTTGAATTTTCTCGACAGAGTTTCGAGAAATCATCAATTATCAAATTTCATGAAAATCCGGCCATTGGGAGGCGATTTGTTCCACGAGGACAGTCAGGGCGACAGGACGGGCGGACGGACGGACGAACGGACAGACAGACAGACAGACAAACGGACACGACGAAGCTAATAGTTGCTTTTCACAATCTTCCGAAGGCGCTTGTAAAAGAACAAGACACATACTGACCGTAATGGAAAGGAGAAATTAAACTGATACATTCAGGGCGTGTCACCGTATTCTAAGCATACATTATTGATAATAAATATGAACATAGGCTTATATGACATAGCCTATCCTGCTGCACGTCGTGGTACATAACATAACCGTAAAAATTCAATACATGAGCCTTCCTATATCGCTATGTATATAACTTCTTACGTGTTGTAGCCCTGTAACAATATTCAGACACTTCTCACAGCACAATAAAATTTAAATCACACCCCAAAAAGCAGCTTATGTTTCATTTCATATGACTGAATTATGATACCCATCGGCTTTGACATGAACAGTGCATCGTTTAACATTCGAAATAATACAAAGCCTCCGGGACCGTATTCCGAATTTCATGGGAGAAAGTATTATGCTGGTAGGTGGTTTGATCAAGATGGGGGTGATAGAGAGGGAGGGACTGAAAAATGGTAATGAGAGCAAATGGTAGGGTGGGATTGAGAGGAAGACAAATTGCACGCAATATAAGCATCAATAACCCTGTCCTCTTAACGGCGTCATTGGAAAAGGGGGGCGGGGGCGGGGGCGGAGGGATTAATGAAGGGGTTACGGCATAATGCCCGCTGACGTGTAGAGAGAGTTGGAATGAAACCATGGACGATTTTAAGGGTGCAGGGACAACTCCTAATTCCGCCATCATCATATGTGTGTGCCCACAGCTTCGGCGTCTGTGAAGGCAAAGAAATGTAACGTGGCAGCAGCGTGATACACAATACAGTAACTTCTTATGTCTCGGACGTACTTGTTTGAATTAATTTCCTATTTTTGTGATATTGTTGACACCTGCACCGTCCATAAAAAGATTTAAATTCAGTTTACAATTTTGCGGCGCTTTAAAAATTACGTATGTCCTTAAGACCTTCAAAACTTAAATGTTTTGAAGTTAGAAAATACAGCTTACAGAAAACCATATTTTTAAGTTTCATTAATCCTTGGAATTAATGCTAACAGATATAACTTGCATTGCTGGACGATCAAAAGGAGAAATTAAGTCTCCAGTATTCTTTAAACATAAAATAGTACACCCTACGTGGGAGAAACGTCTGTCAGTCCGAAACATGGGGTCAGCGTCTTTGGACAGATATTCAGTACTTAGTATTGAACACTCATCAAACAGTGCCGGCAACTCCAATTTTCAGACATACTGATTCATAATAAAGTCTCTTTCACAACTCCAGATAAAAAGAAGCGCCAACAGAGCCATCTGGCTCATGCCTTAAACTTAGGCTGTCTAAAATATAACTGCATGCAAGTTAAAAGTTATGACATGGCATCAGTGTGTTAATTATGTGCAGTTAAACTCTTAACTTAGTACCCACAGATATTAACCCTTTAAAGAAGAAGCGTATCTGTTTTATATAAGGACTCAGTGTGTACCGCGCTGAAAACACTCTCCACTTCGGTTATAAAAACCAGTCTCTTAATGTGTTATAAGGCAAAAGCCGCTGTTTGTTTTGAGACCCGTACAAAACACATAAACGCAATGTGGGCACCACGTAGAATTTTTTAATGTTAAACCTGGTCGTATGTAGAGTTACCGCTAGGCCTTAAAAGGTTAATCACTATGCTGTAGCACTGTTGTCATAAATATTCCAAACTAGAAACCGTCCTCATTGCCGTCTGTTATTTGCATTGTGTTTCCTGAGATCACTAGGCATGAATATATGCTAATGCTATTAATGTACGCACCTTTACGAAAACTGTAGTAGTTTTAAACACTAACAATTATTTCAGTCACTTATTACACGCGTTCACAAAATTGCGGAAAGTGACAATTCCCATCGTCAGGTCTCTCTGTCTGTCCATCCGTCTGTCAATCTCTCCGTCCGCAAGAAACAACTCGGTTCCCAGTGGAACGATTATCATTAAATTTGATATTTCAGCCTTTTTCGAAAATCTGTCGAGAAAATTCAAATTTCGTTAAAATCTGACAATAAAGAAGGGTACTTTACATGAAGACATATGTAATTTTATGGCAATATCTCGCCGAAGTCATTATAATGAGATATGTTTCAGACAAACTTGTAAAGAAAATCAAACAACATTTTATATTCGATACTTCCTTTTTCGAAAATCCTGCCGTTTATGAGATAATGCGGAAAAACATGGTAAAGTCAGACAGGTCTCAGATGACAATATAATACAGCGCATGCGCTTTGCGTGCTGGATAACTGAGGCTACAGACACAGACTCAGAACATGTAATATTTATTGCTTTTCCACAGCAACAGTGGTTACGCGAACGCGCCTCTACGTGACGTTCATAGGTACATTTTCTCTCCTGTTAATTTCTAATACGTGAATAAATAAGGTAAATTGGATTGCATTTTTAAGTACATGAAATAAAGAGGTCCTATCTACATGAAACAAGAAAACGGCTACAAGAATGAACGTGATGAAGCTGTTAAGGTTTCCAACGAATTAAACTATTTTCCCATGAAGAAAATATAGGGGAAGAGTACAACGATGTAAATGTCGGTCTCCATAAAGAAATATCAGGTGTTATTTCTTGCCGTAAAGTTGGCGTATCAACTTCTAAACACCAATCTATTAGTGAAGAAGAAAACATTCCGTCCACAGCAGTACCGGCTGGAAATTTGATATTCGGATTGACAAAACCAAGATTATTATTACTATTATTATTTTATTATTATTATTTATTTTATGCAGGTATCCTGGGGCATTATCAAGAACAAGCAGGACTGGGGAATTAGACTGTTAGACTTCAGATGCAGTTCTCAAAATACCGTGTACTGGCATGTCCTTCTCTCTCAAACATGTCAGTGTCTGGACTTCCAGCCATTCGCACAAGGCCCTTCATACCTCTTCGAGGGAGCGTCAGAATATATACTGCAGAAATTGTTGCACTCCATGCAGCACTGGCCTTAGCACTTCTCCTGACCTTCCTTTCGTTTTTCTGCTGAAACGAATAGTCGAATCGTGAATCTTTACAGCATAATGGCGTCCGACAGCGGCACCGCTCATTCCCCTGTACAATTTGAACAAGACCTCCGCTTTCTCTTACAGGACCGTCATCATTGTCATTCTGTTTCTATACCCAGTCTCCTCCCCAGCATATACGTGAACTCTTCCAGACACAACTAACCTTTTAAAGCCCAGCGGTAACTTTATATTCTACCAGGTTTAACATTAAAAAATTCTACGTGATGCCCACATTGCGTTTATGTGTTTTGTACGGATCTCAGAACAAACAGCAATTTTTGCCTTATAAAACATTAAGAGACTGGTTTTTATAACCGAATTGGAGCGTGTTTACAGCGCGGTACGCACTGAGTCCTTATATAAAACAGATACGCTTCGTCTTTAAAGGGTTAAAACGTGATGCATAAAGATTAGTTCCAGAAGCTCTGAAAAGCACAGCCGAAGTGCATTCCGTAAGGCACGATCTAGGTAACAAAAGAGAGAGACAGGCACGCAGATGCTGCGCCTGTGCAATGCTGCTTGCGCCAATGTAAGTGCGATGTCGCACGAACGTGTTGCCTACATATACGAGGTTTACCACAATAGTTCCCCCTAAAAGGCGAAACCGTTTTCCGCAAACACACGAATGAGGCAAGTCTCACTGTTATGAAAGAAAAGTGAGGCTTACACACATGTAGCAAGAATGTGAACCGTAGATTCTCGCGGTGGTGGCTATGAAAATACCCTCTTCTGATATGAGACGTATAACCTGGTAAACATGTATCGGTGTTGTCAAGGAACCTGCTACCTACTTCATTTTAGCAGAGAAAAACAGAAAGTAAACAGATGTTAGGCTACCCAGCCACATTCCAGAAGACAGCACTCCCTCAGCCATTGAAACACTGACAAAAACATGTCAAAGTGAAGATCTTATGCCAGATAATTGATTCACAGAAATTCTAAAACTTGGAAGGAGAGGAGAAGGAGAAAGTATATGATCCGGGCTGTAGGAATATGCCATGGTGCGTAAATCATTACTCGTTCGGACAAATAAAACAATTCAAGTAACTTCCTTTATTAGGTGAATATAATGAAATTCGTTCGTTACTTTACAAATGAACTGTACAATTCACACTGACGCGGAATTTCTCTCTGCCCGGAAATCAGAGTAGTTTTTACGGCAAACAGAATGTTCATTTGCGTGTTCTCTTTGTGCGAATAAAACTTGGGAAACGACAGGAAAAGTGTAAATACTAGTTTATTATGATTTATACAGGTATATTTGAACTGTGAAGGGGCTATTTACTGTCGCTGAATACCAAAGTACTGCACACGGATAACAATAAAGAGGAAACCAAAAACAAATGTGTTATTTGGAGTTTCTGGTATACCTCCGTAATCGTCGACAATAACACATTTCGGAAATGTCGAAAGGAAGAAAGCTGTCTCAAAAATTCCGCACAAAATGAAAGTCATCAAAAGCAGTTTAATTTGAAAATATTAGAATTGCATGCATTGTGCAGAAAAATTCAAAGCCCTTAGTAAAGTTACACGAAATGAGAGTATATTTTCTATCATTCAGCCTGCGAAGAGAAAATGAAGCCTAAGGCTGCCAAAATAGTGTAGATTTATGTAGATACCTTCAAAAGAGCCCAATAAAAGTTTGCACCCAAAATAATACATTTCGGTTATACGGCAGAATATAAATTCAGAGTTTTGAATTCTGCAGTTTCTGTATGTTAGATAATTATTTAGAAGCCCTAGTGTGACGGAGCAAAGCTGAGTATGTTACTGTTCAGGCAAAAACATTTCTATCGAAACCTTTATACGTAAATTAAATTAACTCAAAAATCGGAACAAATAAATAACAGTACTGACTTTTTTATGTTTTCATTTCCGTGCATATGCTCAATACATTAAAAGAAATCCAACTTATGCACAATGTTACCGTTTATTTATCAAACTTTGACTTTTAGTTCCCCAACGTGTTTCGGCAAATAGTTATGCCATCATCAAGGGGGTATTATTACAAACTGCATAATATGTGCATTAAATAGAAATTATAGAAAGGTAAAACAGTTAAAAATGTTAAAAACTTCTTTAAAATTCTTGTGCTGGTTTGGTGCTATTTTATTGATTTTAGGCCTGGTGTCCCTAAGGCGTGTAATTACAGGTGTGGGGGCCAGGCGTGTTGAGTATGAGTATGGTTGAACACGCCACTCAGCAACTGCTGGCTGGTGTTTTCCACAACTGGAAGACCTGGACTTAAATGGGAGGATAAATTTAAGAAGGGATGACGTTGCGACACGATTGGGATTTATCTGGTTCGGCATATGATCCAGTATCGGGTTTTGTGGAGAAGGTAATGAATCACATATCTTAAAAAATGGCGAGAAATTTCCTAAAAAGCTTTGCGACTACTAGTTTGCCAAGTAGACATAAGTTCTACGTGCGCGTCATACGGAATCATAATTCTAATAATGCTGTATCTCTCTCTCTCTCTGTATATCTTGCCGCACGTCCTTCTCTCTGCCTATTATGCCTTTCGAATTTGTTTTACTCTGTAAAATTTCAAAAGATTACCTCAGTGGGCAGTACTGATGCAATATAAATTTCGATTCATGAGGTCAGTAAAGACTACTGGTTACAATACCTACAAAATATTAGACACTCACGTCATTAAACACAGACAAACTCGAGCTAAGGTGGAGAAGAAAATATACACGTTAAGGTGATCAAGTTACTTTCGCGTGCTTTAGTTTTATTGGCGGGGAAGGGGTGGGGAATAGCGTACTTGAGAAGCTTGATGCATTTAACATGCATTTAACCTTTTAAAGCCTAGCGGTAACTTTACATACCACCAGGTTTAATATTAAAAAATTCTACGTGGTGCCCACGTTGCGTTTATGTGTTTTGTACGGATCTCAGAACAAAGAGCAACTTTGCCTTATAAAACATTAAGAGACTGGTTTTTATAACCGAAGTGGAGAGTGTTTACAGCGCGGTACGCACTGAGTCCTTATACAAAACAGATACGCTTCGTCTTTAAAGGGTTAATACGCTTACTGAGTGATGTAGGAAATCACTTTCTAATTATTTCAATTCGTGGATGAGATACAAATATGCTACTGAAAATTTCAAGCAATGGGCTTCAATTGTATGCCATTCACTATCTATCTGCAGAGTTGAAGAGTCTGCAGTTAAGGAGATGGTCGAAAAATCCGGCATTCTTATGGAAACAAATATTTATGAAGTTTCCCGTGTGAACAATCATAAAACAATTAAATTATTTAACGACTGCAATAGATTCACTGAGAATACATTTTATCAATATCCTACCGCTCACGCAAAGGTCTAACTTCTCTTTTCTCCCCTTGTTTCCAACAAATAATTTATCCTGCATTCTACGTTTTTGTTTCCTTTATGATGGTTTATGTTCTCATTTTGCCCTAACAGATTTACCTACTCTAACAAAGCAGTTCAAGAATAAGTGCACTTCGCAATATACAGTCATTAGCATACAATTCCCTCCATCTCCTCTTAACAAATGGCACTTAGGTCGAAAATGTCGAGAAAAGTAAATAAGAACTCTATGGAAGGACACCTTATTAGGTCTACTGGAGGCCTCAGAGCACTTGGCAGGTGTGCGCACAATTGTTTTCCCTTTGCTTTCAAGTTAATGCGTACAAACAAACTGCTGAAATTGATTAACTAACACAGCAATGTCACCAAACGAAGACAGATGACCCAACAGCACAATTCAACAAACCGTACCTCACATACGTCAATATACATACGTTCATGTGGTCACAGAGCTGTACACCGCTCAAACTTCGACACGGCTGAAATACTGCCGGGCGGACGGCTAGAAGAATTTCAGTTGTTTATAAGCTTAACAAGACTAAAAGACTTCGTTTCGTGCATTGGAATAAGGAAAATGCGTTATCGTTTAATGGAATTACAGAAGAATTGGCAGGTCATGCAACATGCATTAGAAAAAAAGCGAAATATAAAACGTATTGGCTGGGAAACCAGAAGGAAAGTGACTGCTAGGCTGAACTAGGCGTTTATGGGAGAATTATACAAAAATGGATTTTAAAAATAGAGTACAAGGAAGGGTACTCGATTCATTTGCCTTAGACTAGGTATGAAAGGTGGGCTTTTCTAAATAATGTAGTAAGCCTTTCGGTTCCATTAGTTGCGGTTAATTCTTGTTTACTGGCAGAGAACAGGTTAACGCATTATCAAGAATTCTGCTACAGTGAACTGAGCAATTAATTGAACACACATATCTCATCCATGTGTAAAAATTATATAAAAACTTCATGACACGTTGATCCCTTGCAAGGGGTTCCAAGAATTTGGTTGGCAACTTCAAGAACATGGGTTGACTGCTACAAGCGTCAGTATTTTGATGATGTTTAAGAAACGTATTGCCGTTTAACACAAGACACAAATGAAACCAGACTGTGTGTGTTACACACCGAGTTACTGAAGTTAAGAAGGGTGCCAAATTAATTTGCTGTGGCCCTATAAAGTCCAAGACGTGATATTCGGTATACAATTATAATCTTTGGAGAGATCATCCAGTTGTGTTAATCAAGCAGACGTGCACAGATAAAGTCAGACAAAATATAGTACTTTTATTGTAAGGAAAATATTACCTACAAAATTCACTCACTCCATGTTTCAGCCCACGGAAGGGGCCACCCCCAGGTGAAACGATACAAAAATATCTCACCCGAGAATGGCCCCTTTCGTGGGCTGAAACATGCAGTGAGTCAGTTTTGTGGGTAATATCTCACTTACAAAAAATTGGTATGTTTAGACTGATTTTGGCTGTGCATATTTACGAGCAATTCTTACAACTGAAACTATTGTACTTTACTAAAACACACACCGCGATAGCTTATTCAGTAATGTAACTGGCAGTGGGGTAGAGGACAGAGGTTCGGTTGTCGGTAAGGACAGGACTGTCCGTTCGCCTTATGTCCTGACTGGCTGAGGTCTTACGTCATGTCATATTTAGAGAGGTTGTTGTTTATTTACGAGGAGGCATCGCAGCCGAAGAGTCAAAATAACTAACTCATTCTACCCAGTACGCTTATCTCAGCTTACGAATTCGTGGAGATCAACTTCTGCCGCCATTGCACGTCTCCATAAAGGGATGGTTAGGCACAGGTGTCTTCTTAATGTTACAGTTTCCATGTTTCCAAAACATGTTTATAACGGAACATTACTGCATAAACATAATATTTGCATTCCTCCAGCTATATGTGTCATCACCCAAAATAGTTCAGCGTGTGTCGGTTAAGTTAGTTACGGTTTGTATACTCTTCAGTTTCAGAAAGGTAGTACAGATTGGCTCAAATGTCGGTGAACCGAAAACATGCTATCGTATGAAGGGGATGTTCAGATTTAACCTTTTAAAGCCTAGCGGTAACTATACGTACCACCAGGTTTAACATCAAAAAATTCTACATGCTGCTCTCATTGCGTTAATGTGTTTTGTACGGATCTCAGAAAAAACAGCAACTTGTGCCTTATAAAACATTAAGAGACTGGTTTTTATAACCGAAGTGGATAGTGTTTACAGCGCGGTACGCACTGGGTCCTTATATAGAACAGATACGCTTCGTCTTTAAAGGGTTAAATATGACGTGTCTTGTATAAAGAAGCTGCACGCGCTCTTTCTATGTAATTCAATGACTCCAGTACCATGCAAGTAGAGTTTTTGTAAATCCAGTATACAGTGTACAAATTTACAACGTATTTTATGCACATTTAACTAATAGTTTAACTCACTATTGGTTAACATTTTATTTTATTCATATAAATTCTGTACGATGTATAGTTTACGTAGAGCTGAAATCGAAATTTCTGAAGTTCAAAAACAGTTCACTGAACAGAAATGTGCTTGTGGTGTACGATACGCTTCACACCCAGATATTTGTCATTTATGTAGGACACTTGTCCATGAGCAGAATGGTCATATTCACTGATACCATCCTTGGTGCAGGTGTCTACTTTTTATCTCGTGACACCTAGGACTATATCGCTAAATATCAGCCGCTGTGGGGTCTGAGGTAGAAAATTGCAAGCAACGACGAATTGCAAAAGAAATGTAGGTTGTAAACTTAAGTTGTGTATTAATTTAAGAGTTTTCGACGTAATAGAATTCCTCCTTAAAGACGTGCTGAACTTAGTAATATCAACATACGATGAACGAATTTCGTAACAAGTGCGTATATTGCGTTACGTTCTGTTGAGTGCCGCAGTAATAAGAAAAGTAACTTACAATTTAAAATTTGAAAGGAATGGAATTCACTGTTAATACTTACAATGGACATTCAGGGTCCATTTGTCTTCTTGCGCACTGCCACTGATGTGTCCGTTCTCTGCACGGCACGTGAGGGACTTCCCAGAGTCGTCCACTTGTGGTGAGAACGTGAGTGTGCTAGTGGTCACATTTCCATCAGGGCTTGTCTGAAACAACGAAGACAATAGGCCTATCCGTCAGAAAAACTCACGTCTGCCGTATGCACAAAATGTTTTAAATGATACGGTGGCGTACATTTTTAATACGTGTGACTGGATAGATTTCAGAATTGCTGGACCGTAAAACTTCTGACTCCTATTGTGTTAAAAAAGTTGCTATTTACTGAGGAGAGTGGAACACAAGTTGGATGTTTACGCATATGTACGTATAATTTTTAATTTTTATGCTAAATATCCCAGTTAGCGTGTGTATACAAAGGCAGATATTTCAGTTCCTCAAAATGTTCAGTCACAACCAAAACTTTTTACTTCATTAAAAGTTATTTGGCGACCAGGTTTCTGCTTGTAAAGCCATAATCAGACCTTACAAAAACATGAATTGAGAAACTCGATGTCACATGAAGGGAAAGGACTCCCTTCATGTGACATCGAGTTTCTCAGTTCATGTTTTTGTAAGGTCTGATTATGGCTTTACAAGCAGAAACCTGGTCGCCAAATAACTTTTAATAAAGTAAAAAGTTTTGGTTGTGACCGATCATTCTGAGGAATTGAAATATGTACCTTTATAATATTTAATATTTGAATAATTCGTGTATTTAGGTGCTTTCGCATAAAGTCCCGAAAAGAGCCAATTATCTTCGTCATATCCGTCCGTCTGTTCTTTCGTATAAATCAGAGCGACTCCCACTGGACGGATTTTCATGAAATTTTATATTGGTTACTTTTACGAAAATACCTCGAGAAATTTCAAATTTGGTTAAAATCGGACACAATATTGGGCAATTTACACGAAGACCTACGTACGTTTATACTGCGACAGCACTATGAAATATTTTGTAGCTTGTCAACAATGCAAAGGGAACCCATTGCTGCATTTCCGTAGAAACACCAAACACTTTTACATTGTTGACAGCTATATGTAGGTCCACAACAATACAAGGAGACTATGTTTGCATTTCCATGGCAGTTAATTGTTACGCAAAGGCGTCACAATATTATGTTATACGCACGCTGCCTATTTTGTAATGACTGTACTTATGATTCCGTAAAAGAACACAATGCACTGCAAAATAATATTCGCATGTAAGAAACATTTCTTTCCAACGAAATGCAATTATGCGTACACTTTTCTTTACATGAATAATTTCGTAGCTGCCCTTGAAATGACATAGTGAAACATAACAAGAATAAAGCCGTTTGGAAAGACGTATGGCGAAATTTCGTTTTGCTTTCTTTCAGGTTTCGTCACTTAAATTAAAGTATTTGACGGAAAGTCAATGGATTAATTTATTCTCAGAACTTGCTCATGGAAATAAGCAAATTTCATAATAAAATATGTTATATCATTATCTTCCTAAGCCTAAAGTGCACTCTGTCAATGGCAAGTGCTGTACATGCCTCTGTTCTTGCAAGTCTAGTTTAAAATGCTTTATTAAGACTGGGGGTACTGCCGCCACACCACCACCACCACCACCACCACCACCACCACCACCACCACACCCGCCGTCAACTCGCCTACCACAACGTGCTCCGAACTTTCATCATGTGGGTCCCGCCGACTTTCATCACTACATTTCTGTGGTCAGGCCCTCACGATCCACTGACACAGGAACCTGACTTCCACTACCCACTTGGTCACTTCGCTGTTCGAGAGTATTTTAAACAGAATGTGCACCTTTAGGCGTGCACGGATAGGCATGAAACTGAGTTATGAGGGGCCCTTAGCGAGTCATTGTTTAATGAAATGCACAATACATTACTGGAAGTGTCTAGCTCCCTTGGTTTAAAGTGCGGATTGATTGGATAATTAAAAGGCAGATATTGTTTTCTCCGCCTTGTGTGGAGTCATGAAGCTGAAAAAAATGCCATTAATGAGTAAAGAAAGTAGGAACTGTGTTGAATCAATAGTAAGTTATAAAGGCAAAAATAAATCCACTGTGCCTTGGGTAACAGTACAAAGATTAATCATAATATTGTCATGTTAAAGCTATTCTTTATCTTTGGCAATTGTCAATTAAAAAGTTCCCCTCAAACGCTTTAGGAGAACTGAAGGATGTCATTAGTCTCTAGCGTATGTAATTACATTACGCATTTCATCTGATACAACACAGCATATGGGAAGACAAAGGAATATAACTGTTCCAAAATCTTAATATTTTGTCCGTATTTATGGTTCCGACCCACAGCATTATGCACAGGATTTCCTTTTTCACACTAAGGCACTGGAAGACACGATAATACGGAAATACTCGTATTTGAAAGAATAAAGAATAAAGGCCAATATCAAATTATATGCGAAATATCACATTTTATCCAATAGAAATATGTTTTACATGCTTGTACTTGACTTGCTACTTTTCTTATGACGTAAACCGTGAAAAGTAACAACAAAGAAACCAAAGGCTGTAAGGCTACAATTCTCTTAAATATTGGCAGCGTCTGTACTTTACATTACAGTTAAAACGTATAAGAACACAAATACCGGTCGAGCTGGAAAGGCGAGTACGAAAAATTCTAAGAAGTTTGCAAGGATATGTAACGTTACAAGAATTAAAATTGAAGATACGTGAAAATATCTATATTTTATGGTAAATAAAAAATAGTGTCGATAAAAATGGGCGCGTCATCTGAGGCACATAAGGTCTTCCTTCACACGGCTGTTGGTATTGTGGGTTGCAATCCCTTTCGGTGCGCGGGTATATATCTGCGCTTCTACGGCTCCTGTTTCCTTCTCTGTAAGTTCAGACAATGTAATGGGCCGATTCTCCGTCCAAGAAACGTTAAGCGTTATCTGTTAGGCCTACAAATCAACAAATCAATTGTAAATTCCAAAGAGGCAGAGGCCCTACTCCTAAAGTTAAAAAAGAAAAAAAAATTAAGAATGAAAAATTACAGAAAATTTTAAACGCATGAATAGTTTACCCTGTACCAGATAATCAACAAAGTATTAATTCCATAAATGGTACACGTAAGATTTTAAGAAGGAAACTGTGTGTGTACAGTTGATGGTGTTATTTTAATATTGTTAACTACGCGGAAGAAAAATAACCTGCATCTACCAATGGACAAAATAGGAAAAAGAAGCCATCTTATTCAGCAGGGATCCAAAGCAGACAGAGAGAAAAAACTTAAGAATTGGCTGTTCAATCGAAAGGCCTCAGCCTGTCCCCGTACAAGCGAAGAAAAATACATCCGCACCCATGTCATTTAGAGACGGCTTCTCGGTCGACATACGCCATTGTTACTGAAACACACTCAGATATTTTGAAACCTAGTTCCTTTTCACAGCAAATAATGGTTGTGCCATAGCACAGTATAGTCGCCGGCCTCTCACCGTGGAGGGCCGATTTCGATCCCAGGCTATTACCTATTCGATTAATTATGGACATAGCTTAACTAGGATAGAGTTTTCTGTGATGTATTTTCGCTGTCGCTGTTCACATTACTTCACCAGTGCTTCATACTCATACTCCTTACCACATTACGCTATAAATATTAGCAGTTGAGGGCGTCATTATATTAAACATTTCTCACTTCTTTTAAATTTATGGAAGAAGAAGCTTCCTACATGGCATGAATACATTCAACAATAAAAGATTTTACATCATGCCAAGAATTAATTTCTACGCTGAACGTTAAATGCAATCGTGTAACTTATCGCCGGCTCTACTGAAATGTTTGAGATACTTTACTACGCGCAGAATGGAAAAATGTTACTGCAGCTGGCGCGTGAATAATGTAAATAGTAGGCTGTGATATGAAAACGGAAGTATAAACTTGGAAATTTTAAACTGTTACGTTGTGATAATTAACGATTGATTTTTACACATGTATATATGTTCGCCCGTACTCAGAGGGGGGCAGAATATGTATTTTTAGTTAGAGATAAAATCTACTGCTGTTGCTTGCCTCTATCAGCCGTTGAAGCTCTGTATATGCTACAGAATTCACACACTCGGCCATCAAGAATCCGAGCACAAACGGCTTTAAGTTAAATTTCCGCCAGCAAAGCACAGTTGTATTTTAATTGTGACAAATTTTGTGGCCGCTGCCAGTGGCTGCGCCGTCTAAGGCATAGGTCTGCGTCTGAGATCTTGCTGGGATCGTGGGTTCGAATCCCAACGGCAGCATAGATGTTTGTCTCCTGTACAGTGCTTTTGTCTTGTCAGGTAGAGGTCTCTGCAACGGGCCGATCACTCGTCCAGAGGAGTCCTATAGACTGTGGTGTGTGATAAAACGAAATCACAAAAACCCTCTACACCTACTGTGAACAAGTAGGTAGAACAGGGAAGGACTACAAAACGAAACATATTTTGTGATTTACAAAGTTCAACCAGATTTGTCAGGACAGTAACATTTATGAGGCTGTTTGACATAATGGACGAAACACTGAAGATATACGAATTTCTGTGGGAAAAAGTCTCGAAAAATTTTCATTTGAAGAAGAACTGGAAGTGCTTAGAAGTGATTAAGACTCATGTCCACTAGTGGACTTTGATATTAGAGCGTCAAATCTGCGAGTTCTGATACCAGAGGGTTAGTTAAATCATCTGCTTAACTTGTGTACAGCATAGGGTGCAGAAATCAATTATAAAATGTGTATGGCACCTAAATGTTAGCAGTTAGCAAAAACCTCCCCAAGCGTTGCACTGCCTGCTAAAAATTCAAAATAATGTGGCCGATAGATGAATTTCGCTTCATTTGCACAAACACTTGTTGTGGTCCTTGTGAACTACCTACCAGATTTTATAATTTCTAGATGGCAAGTACAAATTATCTGCAACTCAGTCTACAGGGTTTAATGTTCTGTAAATTCAGAATAACCGAGAATTCCTGCAGATAAACACAACTGCATTACTAAATCACTGGACTGTACATGTAGTTCACTCCTCATCAGTCTGGTTCATTAACCTCTTTATTTGCTAATTAATTTATTCTCACGCTAAATATATTCAGCCAACACTCGGGCGGCAGTGTTATTGATCTTTCTCTGCAACTAATGCAAATTAGACCTTTCATAATTGCTCATTTAACGCAAGATACACTAGTACAGTTATGCTCAAAAGTGTTCCACATTCTTAGTCCAATCTTCTGGAATATTATGCTTTGTGCTATTTGGGAGAGGAGTAATGACATTTCGGAGAATTGTTATACCACAAAATTCAGGATCGATGAAGAAACACGGAGTCAATGAGCTCCTTCTGAACTTTGGGACCCATATACCACACTATATGTTGCTGCAAATTAAAAGCCGATAACTCTTTAATTCACCGCAGTGACAACTTTAAGTTTCGTACAATATAGAGACACCAAGAACAAACCACATTAGGTACAAACAGCACGACTAATATCATAATTGTTGAAGCAAAGAATCAATAATACAGGTAATTTGTTTATGAATATTTGTTAGTTCAAATTTAACGTGTTCCATGTCCGTGCACTATACCATACAAAACCACTAATCACCAACAAATGCACAAAGAGAGTTTTATCATCAATTGTAACACACTCCTACATGTTTCGACCCTGCTGAGTCATCTTCAGGGAGAACTTTTCGTTACCGTTACACGAAGGTTGCACTTTACAGTTGAGTGAGAATGTGCTGTTGACTGTGTACTGTGTACTGGAGGCGTGAATTGTCCGCGGTCCGGGCCGGGCAGGGTTGGATCGCGGACAGTTCACGCCTCCAAAAACAACGCAGTACACAGTCAACAGCACATTCTCACTCAACTATAAAGTGCAACCCTAGTGTAACGATAACAAAAAAGTTCTCCCTGAACATGACCCAGCATGTTCGAAACATGTAGGAGTGTGTTACTATTGACGATAAAACTCCCTTTGTGCATTTATTGGTGATTTGTTAGTTCAGTTCAAGTGAGTTTTTTTTTACACTTAGGCTTAGCAGCGTAGGACCAATTGTTACAGCAACCTAGAAATACATGAATACCCAAACAGAGGCGCAGCACAAATACACTAAATACAAAAACAAAACAGAAACAACATGAGGGTGAATGCTGACTCAACGCCCATGATGATGATGATGATGATGATGGATGACGATGATAAACAATGCAACCTAGTAAGCTAGACTAGCTTTATGATCAGCAGTCGTAGCTTGTAATTCTGTCGCAGATCGGTAAGGCCTGGTAGGCCTACCTATAAGCCTAACCTTCGCGCCTGGAATAAACATGAAATCGGTTAATAAATTATCACATATTTCAAAATTACGACAACCATGTGCAAAGGCTTATGGGCCCTCAGGTTATTGACTAACAGTTTCAAGGTAAAGGCACATGAGAAGAGATCGCATTCCCTAACGCGAGGAGCTTCTCCAACAAATATTCTCGCATATCTCATTTTCTTCATGTGTGCACATTATTTTGTCGGTATCATTATTAAACTAACGCCCCGCCAAGAAAATAGGAAAGTCCCCTTGCCTGAATTATACAATGTCAAAGGTTTTATTTTGATTTCCTCTTTTTTTAGATCTAAGTAATTGTTCGTAATTTTGAAAGAAAATTGCTTATTATTGAAAACTTATCAAAGAAACTTTAAGGAGAATTTCATACATTTCCCTTCCTGAAAATATGGTGAAAATTATTTAGGAATCAGTCCCTCGAGTGACTGCTACATATAACGACATGCAAGTAGCAGCGTTTCTTTAAATAAACTTTGCCGATAAGCAGAGATATTGAGGTGCCTGCGTGAGCTTAAATGCCCTCAGTCACTTTCTTCCGTCCTTCCAGCTACGAGCAGCCTCCGGTCGATATTGTATTACAGAAAACTTTTCCAGTCATTTTGTAGTGCGACACCATTAATGGGTGCAATTTAGCTGCACGCAAGAAAGGAAGAGCTGCAAATACATAATGTTGCCGATACAGAGGCCGGAAGCGGTAAAATATTACTTAGGGAGGTCGGAATATAGAGGGTTTTCCAAAACGACAGGCATTGAAATGAACTCTCATCCTTCAACGGTTATCTGTTCTGAATACTTCTTACGCCACAAAGGTTTTAAAACTCGAATCTGCGATTTCTCACATTGAATCACCGCGTTAAAACGATTACTGCACAAGACATTAATAAACATGGTTCAAATGAATTAAAATTTTGTTTGCTGCACCATACAGATCAAAGAATTTCAAGGAAGGCAAAATGTTTCTACCTGCGTCGTCGTCCGTTTATATTTATTCGTATGAGTTATAGTTTATTTAGCGACAATGTCAGCAAAAAATTTAAGATTTCCACAGCCATATGTATTCAGAGTACGATGTAAATTGTGATTACGTGCAGACCAGTAAGGGCATGCCAGCATTTGAGAGGACCATGCTGTTTCCATTTTCAGACATATGTCGCTCAGTAGCTCAGAATGTGATAATTGATGGGATTATTGCTAAATAATATGTTGAAAAGTGTGTAAAGGAAGCTGACGTGGCTTGACTGGACGTACCGTCCTGCTATCTGACTGAAATACTAGAAAATATTCAGCTAGCATGGACAGAGGATGGCCAATATTCGAACCGTACATGTACTTCTCCCGTTCACATTCTCTTCAGTTCACAGCTTAAATATTTAATCTTTATATTACAATAGAACAAAATTAACAATTTAAAGAGTAAGAATAACCTGAATTACGTTTAAAGATTTATTTCCTACCGCACAGTAAACATACGCCGTCCTGAATTTAAGAAGACTGCACAAGATGTGGTATGTGACTTTGTACGCAGATGCTGCCGACTCCTTAAACCTTTTAAATTTTACCCGGTTTCAAGTTACAGGGGCAAATGTAATTTCATTTACTTCCAAAATCAGTATGAATTCCCTGCCAAGAGTTTTTGCAGAACACGCAAATGTTCCACAGTTATTTACAGATGTATACCGAATTCTAACCAAAGTGGACAACAAATGTGGGAAGAATGTGTCCATACAAATTCCTTTGCGGCAGTAAGTGCAGTGTGGCGTCCACAGCGCCGAATTTCGCGCATCTCACAGTCTGTAAATAAAGCGTTTTGAGTACATTCTGGGCCCAGCGTTATGTAGCTGAAAAATATACAAACAACTGACAGAATTTTACTCACGTCCTTAAGTAAAGTATGCCTTTCACTCTACCGAGATTCAGGAAGGGGAAAAAAACGCTTAACGCGATTGCACGGAAGTTTCCTGAAACGAATTTTCTATAAATTGGACGGAAAATGTAGAAAATAAGATAAAATTTTACTCACGCAGATGGTACAGTAAGTATGGGCACTACAGGCAGACATTCATTTATGTCCTTCAGTAAAGCATGACTGTCACTGCGTCGATGTTCACAAACGTCCACCTTACGCACCATTTTTTGTAAAGAGCTTCTACACTGTGCTTTATGACAATCCGATGAACATTGCAGTCGCTGACAGCAGGTAAGACGGACAGAAAGACGGGTGTGGTCTTCACGCAAGGCATCCTTACCTTAATTCTTAATAACGCCTAAAAACCAATACGGTACTGGCGTATAGAGAAATAATCGCTTATTTCCTCCTAACAATCATACAAAACACGTATGTGTAATCTGTGGGACATTTTTAATAGTAAGCCTGGTAGTATACAACGAAACCACCAGGATTAAAAGGATTTTAATAAGTATATTTGAGGATCTTATAAATTCCATTTCCCCTGCCTAAAAATTGGCAATAATTATACATGTTTTAGCCAAGGTTAAAATTCCACATAAAACGTGGGAACAGCCATTTCTTTGTGACACATAATGTTCGGTAATAAATAATAACGGATGCAGAATTTTAAGAGTTAAAATGTGAACTAATAATTGTTGATCACACCAGGTAGTAATTACAAGGCCTTAGTTGACTGAATGAACTTAGCTGTTGAAATAATCCGCAGCCACTGCGCTGGTCCGTGTTTCTAAGACTGGATAGCGGAAGAGAACAGGTGACATAGAAGTTGATCACTTGCAAATTGAACAGAAAAGGCAAAAGGCGAGTGAAGCTCGTTATCAACTTATCAATTTCAAGGTAATGCTCTTATGCCTACAGGGAAGAAAGATTTCTCGCCACAGTAATAAAAATCAAATAATTTCAGACCGAAATCCGAGACAAGTTAATCATGCCATTGATAGACTCATACGAACTAATTAACTGTTACACAGATTTTACATTTGTTAGAGACTCTAGTCCCAACAGCCTAGCGGATAATTTTTTTTCAGTAACTTACAACCAAATATTTACTGTCTTCTAGGGTGCAGACATACTGACTTCTATCTTGCTAGATCTACAGAAGCATTCGGTATTCAAAACAGAGGAAATGACACCAATACTCAGAAAATGTGTAATTAACTAAGTTAAATCGGATAAATAGATTCGAGGTTATGTGTGTTATATTTTTACATTTCGTGGAAAAACCTTTTTTGAACGGGCGTTAATGAGTTATTGAAAATCTTAAATCCAACACGAGTTGATATTTTAACATTATTAATGTGCCAGAATTCATCAGTTTCACTCTTCCTGATACAACGTAGTCATGTAGGAAGTTTTTTCTCATCGCTCGACAGGCCTACTGAACCTAGGCCTTCTGTATGAGTTTCGGTCGATCATACTCAGACACACCACACTCGGTAGGACTCCTCTGGACGAGTGATCGGCCCGTCGCAGAGACCTCTACCTGTACATCACACAACACGCACAGGAGACAGACATTCCTGCCCCCGGCAGGACTCGAAACCGCAATCCCAGCAAGCGATAGGCCGCAGACTCACGTCTTAGAAAGCTCAGCAACTGGCATCGGCCGTGTAAGAATCACTGAAGTAGAAAAAGCACATATTTTGACGGAATGCGAGTTTTGGAATTTTGTGGTACTGCGAGATTCAATGGACACAGTACTGATATGACAGTATTTGTTCTGTGGTAAGTACAGATCTCACAGACATGCCACGGACAGTATTGTAATAGTTTCGTGATACATTCAGGTTGCCTGCACGGTACCGGTCTTGCAGCAGTGCGAACTTACCCACACAGAATACTGATAACACTGTACTAACTTTGTACTACTTAGACATTCTTAAATACGGCACTTAAATTACTGTATTACTTTTCTGCTGCAATAATTTCGTAGCATTGTGAATTTTCCGAAAAAAGGTACTGTACTGGAATTATTCGTTCCGTGAAAATGCAAATTCTCAACAAGTTCAATAAATCGAAATATTTTCAGAGAGGCCATGCAACAGTGATTTAGCGAAACAGTTAGGCCTGCAGTACTATAGGAAAGCACGTGGCAACCATTATTATTTAGTTTAATATCTGGCTGTTTGAGAAGCTGAGAGTCGCTAAGCTTGTCAAGAATTTCACTGCCATATTCAGTGTAGCGCAGTGTTCCAGTACTTAGTAAATTAAAACCAGATTTTGTGAAGTAGTAAGGTTGAAATATCAAATTATATATTAACAGGCTTTTACTTGTTGTGTTTTAGCTAGAGACGGCTTCACAAATTACAAATATCTTACAGATATTTACAGCTTTACCACCTCATCTAGGCGGGAATCATCCGTATGATAATTTCTACATATTAGCGAACACGAATAGATACCCACATGTATCTTAGATCAATCAGTAAAATTCGGCGTCAGAAAAGGAATTCCAGGTGTGCAAGGCTAAAAAAACTACTTCGAAATGAATTTTTGTTCATTAAAGACAATTCTGAGTACTTCCAAACACATGAGAACGTAGGATGTGCTGGGACGAATTTGGTAGAACGAGGTCGTGACATTCAGTGGGATAAAGAAGAAGAAAGGCAAGGCAGCAGGTAATCAGTTCGACCTTCAGAGGTGTTACTCCTGAATATAAGTGTAAACTGCGTTATCGCTTAACCACATACTGGTTGGAATACATATTGAATACGAACAAAGGCAACAACTACCAAATAACGATGTTGGTATGCATTTCCCTATACGGCTACCGTATGAAGCACACAGAACACGTACTTCTTTAACGCACGTTGTTTTTGACGTTTTTGGTAAGACTAGGCCTCAACAAAGCAAAACAGAAAAAGTAAATTATTAATATAAAGACAATTATGAAGCAATATGCTCATAAAAACATCCTCGACTCCAACGACCGTTCTATTGAGAATGTGGAACTCGGCTAATCGCAAGATACACGAATGATCCAGATCAAGAGGGAAAAGACGCATTATACAGACACCCAAGAGAGTGAGGCATCAATTTTTAAACCTCTGTGAGGGTGATGTAAAGTATAAAATGAAATAAATTTGTTGTCAGTTACACAACAATTACATTACACACCAGCAAAGAAATTCTGATTTTAAGGTTAACAGCTGTATAAAATTAATTGCCATAAAAATTAGTGGAGAATGATGTACAAAATAGTAAGAAGGAAACTGTATGGAGAAACTTAGAAGGTAGACAGATAAAAACAGAGTATAACAGAGTATAGGAATGTAACGGGGAGCACAAAAGAAAGATAACCGAGGAGAAAACTAAAAAAATGATTAAATAAGTAAATACAAGATTAAAGGATTAATTACAATCATACACAAGAAAAGGAGGAGAAAAACACGAGAAAAAATGCACAGTTCTAAGTGTGAGATAAAACATTTAAGAGCCAAGATCAGCAGCAAGATAGAGAAGGGAATGGTGCTACACGTGAAGACAGACTGAAAAGCCTATGGAGCGAGTTTTCAATTACGAATTCTGCCGAAGGGCGGCGGTGCCTCTCTTTGCATTTAATGAATGCCGTTACCACGAACACGCCATTAGTCACACGGTACAAGCCCCCGTCGATAGCATAGCGATACGTAAAACACACACAGAAGAATAGAGGTGAGCAACGACCAACTCACCTGCGGTGCTGTGGCCACATATCATGGCAAGAAATAAAAATGTCAGGTGCAAACATACGTATTTTAGTACGCAACAATTCCCAAGGAACATTGTGTCAACAACTAAGAGCACACGTGGTAGAAAGAGAAGAATACGGTGGAGTTATTGAACACATTTTAAATTCTCTGATACAGAAATATAATTACAGCTGTTCTTTTATACATGTGTAAGATATGTCACTCACTCTGAGGGGAGAAAAGAGAGCGAGGATATCTCAGAAACGGAAGAAGGTGTTTGAGGTGTCCGCTTTTGTGGGTCATGGTGCCGCAGCACCGGGTGGTAGGCACCAGGCTGTTCGAGAAAATATGATGGCCTCATTTTCAGCGTCGAAATGTCCATTGAAGTGTCGACCACTGAGGATCAGGCATCGGCCAAAACGAAGTAATCCTAACGTAATACAACGTCTTTAGTTTCGTTATCAGGAGCTCCTTCCACCTTTAGATCTCACGGCCCAAGATTCATCGCCACATTTTCTTAATTAACAGAGGCACATCTGTAGAAACGTCATGTTTTGCGACGAATACCCAGGATATAACTTCGTGAGGTATAATCATGTTTAGCAGCGTTTCCTGGGGAACTAACAAAAGTACTTATGATACATTCACCGATGTTTTGCAAGACTATGATTGCGATATGTTTTCAAAATGCAGTCTTTTATGTTTAGTTTATACGTCAGTCTACACAGACGATTTATTGAAACAGTATAATCCGAAATATGTCATAATAAGTTGATGAATGCAATTTAAAAATGTCAGAAACTTTATTAATTCTGATTTTATTTAATATTTTGTCTCACTGAAGACGGGCTTGAAAGGCCGAAACATGTACGAAATGGTACGCGAAATTTAGCAAAATAAAACCAACGAACGCACAATATTCAGGTTTTATTCTAATTCTTCCCTGACATGTTTCGGCGTACCTTCTGCCATTCTCAAAAGGACTATATCGGTTACATAAAACTATTTTTGATGTGCATTATGTGACTCTTAAAACTGAATATTGAGCATTCGTTGGTTTTATTTTGCTAAACTATCCTATGCACGGAAATTAACAACATAAAGGTACGTGAAATATCTGCAGAAGGGGTCTTATGTAAATCAATATGTTTGTCCTTGATAGAAAGTGTGAGAGCCTTCATCGAAGATGGAAGGAATCCTCTTTCCCAGATCCTAAAAATTCCATTCTCAACACTTTACTGGACTGTGACACAAAGACCGGCACTGGAAACCCAGAACACTTATTCCATTCGTCTGCCACTTACGCTCGTCCAGACCGGCCCTGGGGCCCAACCAAGCCTCCTGTACAGTGCGTACCGGGTCTCTTTCCCGGAGTAAAGCGTCCGGGGCGCGGCTTTGACCACCCACCCCATCTAGCACCGAGGTTCAAGGAAGAGTAGGGCTTTACATCTACACCCTCTCTGGATCTTCATGGCCTATTACAGAGCGAAATTTAATTTTTGAACACCTACGCTACACAAACTTACCATTTGAATACATCGTTAAATAAAACACCTCTATACCCCCGAAACACCCCCTCCCCCCCTGGAACATATCAAACGGAAGGCCAAACACAGATTCAAGTTCATTCATAGTTTAAATGATTCCTGCACAAGCAACGCATTACTTGAAATAAAAAAGGCCAAAAACTATAACAGTACACGTGGTTAAACTCTTTGGTTTGGACGTCTTTGCTGAAGGTCTGTATGAGGTTATAGTCACGCAATTATACTGTGAGAAGACAGAAGTGTGATTGGATTCATATCTGGAGCGTGAACACCGAAAGGCCGGGACAGCATTAGCTGACATCTTCTGCGAAAGCTAGGTGGGGGAGTATTTTGGTTTGAGGCGTCTCTAATTGACCTGAAGGGCCATGTTACTTCTTAATTATACACTGGCACCCACTCACACAGGATATTGGTTTTGTCTTCACTTAGGCAGCCTCGCCTGGCAATAATTTCTGCATCTGTGTCACTGCAGTAAGACCACCCTGCCTGGACACAATTTCCTCACAACTTCCCGAAGTAGAAATTATCCTGCAAGTAATTTTCGACAAAGTTAATTGGCGCTTTCACGTGGTTGGCGAAAAATAAGAAAAGGAATTTTTGGAATGCATTATATTTTATACTGTGGGTATTTAGACCATTGCACTGAATTGCGAAATATGTAAAAATTTATTTCCATAGCAAATTTCTCTTCAACCATTACGTCAATTAAAAGGAACACACGCAGCTGCGATTGTTTGGGATAATCAAGATTAACTGCCATGTTGGATTCCCATCTGTGGGGTACGAGACTCAAATCCCGCGTGATGGATACCAACTGTCTGCACCTACGTCATCAGGCTGCCTGATGCTAAATTCATGTAATTAACACCCAGACTATTACAACAGGACCAGCATTGTTCCTAAGTTGATTAGGACATGCATCCAACCGACCAGCATACAGAAGTTTATTGAAGATTCAGATAATAAATTTATGATAAAATGTCGTGGAAATACAGCACTGGCGTTTCAATAACAAGCCACGAATATGTAATCAGTCTCAATTACAGGTTTACACAATAGAGTCCTAATTGTTAAGTCTGAATAGTTCAAATCAAGTTGGTTTACACTCTACTATGTACCTTATTAATAATACTTTGAACTCACACTAACAGGTTATCCATTGGGCATGAATAAATAATTGTTCAAGTTCCAAAATTGTTTGTTTAAAATTACGTTAAAAATTAATTAATGATTGAAATGTGAAACTAAATAAGTAAATGAACTACATTTCCTATTATGTTTTTATAATTAGAATCAGTAATATTTCATTTGAATTATGTTAATTTAAAACAGCATTAGTTTGAATAATTGTGTTTTGCGGTTTCATTATTACAGTGCGAACAAAATTTTACTGGACGACGAACTGTTAAACTTGTGACGAAAATACAGGTTGAGGCATTTAAAAACATCCGAACGAACCCGAAATCTTGCTGCTTCTCTTCGAAGTGATGGCCGTGTTCAATTCAGAGACGTTGCAAAAGCAGAGAGTGGATTTCACTGCATATTAGAAGTTAACTTGCAAATCCGGATATACATGGACCTATAACAGTACAAACCGGTTGTTACGACTTAAAGTGGAAAGTAACTGAACGTAGCTGTAGGGTGTTTATCAAACACAAAACACACAGTAAGAGCTAGAGAACTGGTGTTCAAATTGTTGATTATGTAAGGATATGTTAGGACTGAACGCATGTCATGATAAGCAAAGTACCTTAGTATAAAAATCTACCCTTTTCTACATCCAGGACATTGACCTGGAACACATGGTATATAATTTCTATATCACTGGGTGATTCCAAATAACGTTAATGATTTTCTGGAAACCTGAACAACTCAGGTTGTGGAGCATGTCGTTTGTTTGTTTGTTTGTTTGTTTGTGATTGGCCGGACCCAGTCTCAGCAGTGCGTATTAAAACAACGACACTGACAGCTTATTGAACTAGACAGTACGAACAGAGCGCCAAATATTTTGCGCAGTTAGCTATTTACGGAAAAGCAACCGAAGACTAAGGGTTGCAGAAAAGTGTGTTACTTATGAGTACATATTTTCTACCTTTGCA
The DNA here is from genome assembly GCA_013340265.1 of Coptotermes formosanus. NCBI lineage: Eukaryota > Metazoa > Arthropoda > Insecta > Blattodea > Rhinotermitidae > Coptotermes > Coptotermes formosanus. The sequence goes on along the minus strand of BLKM01006251.1, from coordinate 3,753,551 downwards.
AAATAAGTAGTTTACAGGACCTTAAAATGTATTACCGTTGAGACGTTTTGTGGTATGCCTATGTACACGAAGATATATTTCCGCACACTTTTAATGTTAAAATAAAAGAATAATGTCTAAAAGATTGAACATCACACTTGAGCATTCCTTCTTGATAGCAACCAGTGTTACATTAATACTGAGCGTGCATACAAATATTAATTTACTTACTACTAAGACGCAACCTTGAAATAAAAAGACACTTTGGACTGTGTAAAAAACTATCCTGTTAATAGCAAAAAAATTATTGTTTATATATAGAGAGTTTGTTAGAGCAAGATTTTGTAAGTGGACTCCGCAAGAATGAAAACAATATTCCAAGGGTTTCTAGACTTTGTACCACACGTCCTTAGCATTGTTGTCTAATCCTTCCAAGCAGTTACAAAGCTCACCCACCACACTAGAGACAGACATAATTTTTCTTGATTCTGTTACATATTTACCCTGACAACAACTTTCCAAATGTAAGCTGCACTGTTACGAAAAACGATATTTCATCTGATGCAGGTTTTTAATATGACCCCTTCCTTTAAGAAAACCATTAAATTACTTTCAGCTTCACACACGGTACGAAGTGTTACAAATTTAAGTTCTCCCGACAACCTTCACTATAGGCTGACAAACAGCCAACCACCTTCCCGCGAAATCCGGCCAGCGGGCTCAGATCTTTAACTCGCGCAATGAAAAGAGAAAGGATAGACACAATCATTGCGTCATGCACAAAATTTGTGCGCTTCCTGTAAATAACATATAAAAATACAATTTTTAAAAAGTAGACTAAGCATAAAATGTTTATATATGTTATTAAATTTACGTTTGTGATGATATTAACCACAGCCACTTGCTACCAAGAGTTAACTCTACACTGTCATGCTAACCAAAGTCATTTTACTATGAGAATTATACACACTGCTCATCGCAGTTTCTCAATTACAGCTGGTTTTAAGATGCTATTGAACATCTACACAGCGATTTAAAAATATATGATGTAATATCACAAAACTTTTGTTAGCATTTTTGTCCAGCTAACAATTGTTACTAAGGGTTAGTTTTTGGCTCAACATAATATTCGGAATTAATTGTATCTCCGAAGAAAATCGGTCCGATTTTTCGTATCCTGCATGAGCAGCATACCTTGTAATGTGTCTCGGTTACGTAGAATTCCAGCATGTCAGAAATCAAAGAACAAGAGGTTTAGGGATGTACGAGTGGGACATTCATTCCACGGTAACATTTCAACAACCTGTTCGGCGAACCGGAAGGCTATATCTGACTTCTCTGTCACACTACCTATTTAAAGTATTGGTGTTAATGGAAAAGGCATAAATAACTAAATACATTTAACGAGCCCATCTTTAGAAGCTAGTATTTGCTCAGCTAACAAAGAAATTACTCGTTTTTCCTAGAACCCGGAAGATCCAATCCCATACCTAGACGTATACTGAGTCAGACAAACCTAGTCTTCATCCTCACGATACTTAACTCTCAATGTTCATTTAAATATTATCCTTCCATCTACTTCTAGGTCGCCCAAATGATAGTCTCCTTTTGGTAATTCTTTACTTCGCAAATTGTCTTTAAATACATAAAGTGCAGCAGCATGAGAAAAGAGTGTAGGAATGATGTAAGTCACTCCGCCAGATGTGTTACTGCATCGTCCGCCGGCACTACATACCGCTCAGGGGGCAGGAAGTTCAAACTGTAACGAGTACGTGGTCCCACTTCCATTGATCCACAATTCTAATCTTACACATCACCATTAGTCTCAAAAGGAACGCTGTACAATCCCACCGACTCACATTACAGCAGAGTGGCCAAGGAATAAACTGCACCAGTTTCAAAGCAAATGAATGCATTAGTGAGGTTCAACTTCAAACAGTGCCCAACACCATCTCCATTCCTGGTGCGACGCACGAAGTATAGACGCGTAACTAAGGAGACAAACTCAGTAATTCCAGATATTTTTGAAATATCGCAGGATATTACCGTTTAAGAATTCACTATTCAGTGTCTTAAAAGGGGACCAACATTTAAGCCGGCTTAAAGCACAGTGTGTTTTACAATATTTAATTACACAGAATAGGTGAACTCTTAATATTAGCATACAAAAACCTACCTAAATATCAATGCACGCGACCCTGTGTCCTAACCCAACATATCTTACGGCTTTGCTGCATTTGCACGAATGTTATGTGCGCGAGATTTCTTGAGAACCGAACACTGGTGCACAATTAGGGTTTACTGTATTTCGTTAAATATGCGTTATTTTAAAATATATACAATAAAATATTGAGGCCTATATCTCGAAGACATCCATATTGTATTTAATGTAACCTACCCATTGTTTGAAAGATGATATACTTTTTTAGCAATCTAACTAATTTACATTACGTTTCAAGTAAAATAGTGATTACATTCAACAGGTTAGAACGGAAATTACATTCGTCATAAAATTATTTTAAGACCATAGAATTTTAGTGTAAATACTTGTAGCAGTTTCTGAGTAGAACAAGTGCACATGGAGACGTACTCTCCCCATTGTGCCTTTATGACGTTCTACTCCATGAAAAAATGCACAAATAACATTAGAGAAATTTCCTTTCACTCCCATAAGATATGAGATGCCCTTATTTAATGCTTTGAAGCCTTGTAGTTACTACATTTACCGTAAGATTTTAACATTAAACTCTCTTTATTTTCCTATAAAGTGTACTTGTCTGTTACGTATGATTTTTTAAATAAACATCTGTAGTTCTGTGTTCATGTTTCAAAGATTTGTCTTGCTAATGGAAGCCTACTTGGTTCTCTGTGAAGTGCGAATTAACATTTATAATATAATGTAAATTAATGTTCGTCTTTAAAGGATCAAATACAAGCAGCTACTTCATACAGACGTTTTAGCTTGGTGCCACTGTATAAATATCTTTGTCGTTTCAAGTACATTCCAATTCATCTTCGAGGCAGAAGAAAGTTTTAAGCTTTGTCCCGTAAAATGTTTTCCGTTCAACAATTAATGTAGGTTTTGTTAAGGTTACATAGATCAAAAATGGCTAACGCAAAATTTTAAAATGACTGAGTTTATTTTGTTTAAATATACGTATATTAAAAACAACATTTGTTATAAGAATGCCACGGAATAATCATAGAGACTTGATGAGTCAGATTCGATAGCAATGTCCGTCGGAGAGGGGCGTGCTGTGCCTGACAATCCTGGTTGGCCCTGTGGCTCATCGGCTAAAGAGAACGGCAATCAACAAGACCGAGGGACACTACGAGACCGACTTAAGAATTCCACAAGCGTTGGCTTCCAAGCCTTTCTCCTCCTCTCGTCCAGCATTAGGTTGTAAAGTGCCATCGCATTACAAACGTCTCTCTCGGTGAAGAACGATGTTCATATTTGGAGTCAAGGTCCTTCAGAAATACGATGCTATCTTCAAACACATTCGGCCTCTTCTGCAGGTTACGAATCGTCAACAGTTCGACCATCGGGGTAGGCTCTTTGTCTTCATTCTCCTCCGGCAGGGTGTTTAGTGTCCCCTGCTGCACAAGTTCTTCTGCAGTACGATCCTCTTCAATCGTGTTATTAGCTCCATAAGTCATCTGGCTGGACGTCCTTGAAGCTTTGGCTAACAAGCCGTCTCCCAGTTGCCACCAATTCAACGACGTCATCCCACCGTAAAATAAATACTTTATTTAACGAAACGATAACACGAAAAGTAGTCGCATAATTTAATACCAAACTGTGAAGTACACGCTAACTACTTGTTGATATAGAATGAGTATATACCTATCATGTATGCACATATTTAGATTAATTACAAAAGTATAAAACAATAAATCTTAACAGAAATCAACACCTCCTGTCTTTTTTACAAATATCTGTTGCACAGAGAAAACATCTTTCGTCGAAGATAAATCTTACATATTTTCCACAAATTTCGCCAATCCATAATTTGATCATATAATCTTACTTCTTTCAGTAACAAATAGACTGTTGTAAAACGTTGTTTTATACGCAATATGTAGTAGGTCTAAATCTAAACTAACCGTTAAACAATAAACGAATGTGTGAAAAGTCCGCAAATCAGGTCGCGAGATTTATTACATATTAAAACTATACAAAGTGATTGACGTATCTCACCGAGGACAAACATATGTACGCAGGGCTTCAAACAAAATTATTATTCACGACGTTCTTAAGCAGTGCAGAGTAAACAATTTGCAGAGCTAGGCAAAATACCAATAAACAGACGTGGTTGTCTATTTGATATGCCTCGTGGGAGAAACAAACCGTCAAATATTACTCATTAACTTTATTCAAAATTACACACGTCAATATAACGCAATTACGCTGCTCAATATGTAATGAAATCCGTTCTCTTTTTTTTTCGTGACGCATGATGCTTTGTACTATAAAAGTGTATGGTGCCAATTTCATTTTATTATCGATGTCATGTCGACAGAGCACAGACGTTCGGATCTGGTGATATATGTAAAACACATTTCAAAACCGCGGGTAGACATTTTCGAAAATATGAAAGCTTTATGAGAAATTTTTAGGTTATGTACCTTCTCGTTATATTGGAAAGCTATCGCAAACGTTAAATAGTAAATGATTTCTAAGCAGGCAGTGTTTTTTCGTTTCAACTTGCAATCCCGTCACTCAGTTTGGAAACTGACGAAACTTACGATAAATCTCACTGTGATTAGCCAAGCAACTGGCAAACGTTAAAGACAACTGTCATGAGCATGCAGTTATACAGGGTCTTCTCATCAACCTTAATGACATTTTAACTAAAACAACAGAGGCGATGTTCGTATAACGTAACACTGAAGCGCGTTCGCTTAACCGTTGTTGCCGTGGCAAAGGAATATTTATTACATATTCTGAGTGTGTGTCCGCAGCCTCAGTTATCCGACACGTAAGGCGCATGCACTGTGTTATATTGTCATCTATGGCTTTTGTGGCTGTACTAAATTTTTCCACATTATCTCATAAACGGCATGATTTTCGGAAAAAAGTTATTGAACAAAAAATGTGTGTTTTGATTTTCTTTGCGACATTTTTGTAAAACATTTCTCATTCTGAGAAGAATTTAACAGGATATTTATTACAAATGTGCATAAGCCTTTATGTAAAGTATCAGATTTTAATGAAACTTGAATTCTCTCCACAGTTTCCCCCCAAAAATACTCAAATACCAAATCTCATGAAAATTCGTTCAGTGGGAGCCGAGTCGCTCCATGAGGACGGACAGACATGACAAAGCTAACAGCCTTTATCGCAATTTTGTGAAGGCGCCTAAAGATGAAGGAAGAATATCTTCCTAGACAGCAACCCAGGTCGAGTCCAGACATCTCGAAAAACGACGGCGTTTCTGCGCGTAATGTCAACTCTGTGATCAAGTGGAGTAGGCCTTAGTAACCTTGCCAACACACACAAAAGGACCGAGGTAAACTGGGTAAGTCTAATTCAACATAATATCCGGTATAAGTCCAATACATCTTAAATGATAAGGTTATTTCAAAATAAGGCACCGCAAACAAGATATTATAACACACTGATTTCATAAGCAATACGAAATACCTAAAATCTGCCTTGTCAACAAAACACAGCACCCAATTAGACGACCTGTTTGTATAACTGGAAGCATAAATAGCCTAGTATTAGCACCACTAATAAAAATAACAACTTGGCCCGTTGTCCGTAATTATTTGTTTACCTGAGAGAAGTTCATAACCTTGCATCAGGACGAAGTGTGCGATGCATACAGTAAGGGTCGTCTATTTTATACTTCACGTTTCGATTCAATGTATGGTGTCTCATTTTTGTTCCAAGTTCTTAAACAACAACAACAATTTCAAAATAAAAGACGCAACCTCCTTCTTATTCTCTACAGAATGCACATTAAAATAGGCAGGAAACTGGAACAGAAAGACAGAATATTATAAATAATGAATTTTACATTGCGCGCGGACAGTACACGATACATCTCTAACGGAGGATGAAACCTAGGGCATATTCACACTTAGCTGTATAAACACAACCATAGTGTATCAAAACTATTCTCCCTGAAGCTGGCCCAGCAGGGTCGAAACATGTAGGAGACTTTCACGAATAAAGATTATATACATTTTTGGTTCATTAGTTGGTGTTTATTATTTCGTACGAACAGAACCCTTTTTTAAGATTTACGTCAATTAAAGCCGCACATTACACGGCGTCACATTTCAGTAAGCTTCATAGTCACCGCCATGAGGAGCTCAAACCTCAAAATTTTAAATGAAGATACTTTTGCTTAATGCTGTTCTAATGAATAAACATATACGTATGGTATTCACGCCCAATTTTGATTGATCTATGCCTTTTTCATGAAACTAGCGCACCTAATAATAGGATAACTGAGAATTCCCTCGCATTGTTTGTATTTAAGTTAGGTACAAATAAAGAAAACGTGCATGCTGTTTGAATTACGGCACAAACCTCGGTCATCTTTGTGACACTCTCATTTTCCGCCTGTCCCTGCGCGACTTCGCGAAACAAGTACTGAGATTTTCTTAAAGTGCCCACAAATGAACGCAAAGAAGCCGTGACTGACAGACCGAAGCGTAATCAACAGAGACAGAAGTGACCTATAATACAGCATGTGAGTCGCTATAGAAGGAGTACCGTATAAGGAGACATATAGTATCGCTTATATAAGGCATTTTATTTCAGCATCCACGTCCAACAGACAAAGCAGGATTGAAGAGGCTGTAATACGAGTATTTCAGTCGGTATAATGAATAGGCTCGAGCTGGACATGTGAGGAACAGTGGTTCAATTCCCGGTAATGGCAACTTGTCTCTTGTCCAAAGCTCCCAGACCAGTTCTGGGGGTCCACACGGCTTCCTATTCAATATATACACGTATCAGACCTTTTTTCCGGGTCTAAAGCGGCTGGAACGTAAAGCTAATTAGTCACCTCTATTTAGAGGCGAGGTGAGTAATGAGCACACCTAGAACTTCACTCCTCAACTGGACTCCATTTTCCAGCAGAGCTTTCTCAGGTAATAATTACGGCTCTGTTTTGCCGTCAGCGTTTCTTATCAAAGTGCTTAAGTAACACCTAGACCTAAATTTCCCATTATCTTTCTTCCTTCTAGAACTTGACTAAGAGACTTAAATATTATACCACATGTAACTTTGATAAAAATTCACGCAGTGACTTTGTTGTCAGGATCAGTAGCCCCAGCGGTAAGTGTTGAAGATAAACGTGCTTTTTACAGTTAAATCACTTTTCTCTCTTTTTGGAAATATACGAGCACACATAAAAGCATCTTTAAGTCAATATGACTACGTTCATAACATGAATACATTCCTCAAATCAGAACACAGATTAACGTAATTGATTTTGGAATATAATACGAAATCAATGACTGCTGGTTTCAATTAGTCACATTGTTTGAAGCGCACACTTTAAGCCTGTAAAACTTCAAGTAATATCCTACATTATGGTTAGATATATTAAATACTAAAGATGTGAATGTACTCTGTCTTCATATTTCAAAGCGTCACGTCATTATTCATGTAGTCAGAATTGTGGAAAATGCGGAATGGTTATCCGACCGACACGCGAAAAGTGAAGGACAGGATGTGAAAGAAATGTGGTTAATGAGCGGAATAGTGGTAGTAGCGGATATACCGTCACTAGTAGTGGGATTTACAGTGGCAATAGTATAAGTTACAGTGGCAGTGAAACTAACTCTTCGAAACTTGTTGTCTTGAGACATCAGTACTGCATTTCAGGGGCGAAGACATATTGTTGTCTGCAGACAGAATGGTCGACCAGTCTGAAGTTTCCATTTCAGATGTTGTATTGTTACTGCTTGTATGTCGGCTCCTGGGTGACGTATAGAATACGAATGGAAATGCATAAAGACTTGTACTTAATCTACACGTGTTTGTCCTCAAAAGAAGATACTGGCAGCTCAATATTCTTGCAATTTATCTTCCAAGTGATGAAAAAGAAACACAGAATGAACATGCCTACATCTGTTAGTTTGTAACTGTCAAACGTATGTTTTTAAGCTTCCAGTCGGCTATGAATTGTCAAAATATGTACACGCATATAAACTACTGCAGTAACTTTAATAACAAAAAATTTCTATCCATATTAAACAAATTTTCAGGACACAGAATTTATGCTACTTTAGAATTCCGCGATTCACACGTCAAATTTTGGAGTATCTCAAGAAATCAAAGAATTGCTTCTTCGATATTTCCTTTTCTTGTTCTTGCTGAATGTTTAAGGTGTTCCGACTGCAGGTTACAGTACATAAATGTACATTAACCCACAAAACTCTATTTGTCCATTTTTCATAAAAATTTCAGGTTTCCCGTCATTTTTAAAATAGGGCGATTTTAGACGGGTTCGCCAAATTGTGTAAAGCGACGATTAACTTCGTGGTGGTGTCTGTCTGTCTGTGTGTCTGTCTGTCTGTCCGTCCGTCCGTCTATCCAGCTGTCCGCGTGCAACAACACGGCTCTCACTGGAATAATTTTCATGAACTCTGGCATGTCCGCAAGTTTCGAATCTCTGTCGAGAAAATTCAAGTTTCATTAAAATGTGACAAGAATAACGGCTACTTTACATGAAGACTTACGTACATTTATGTTAGTAAAAAGGTAAAGCAATCTCATTAAGGGCTTGGGCAGACCCTTAGGGTACCAGGAGGTTGAGGCTCCCAGATTTCTAGATAATTGGCATATGAAGGTGCTAAGGTTGTCAGCCCTATGCACCGGCTGCCTTTACCCCAGGAAATATTCCTGGTACTCATTTCTGTTAGAGGCTGAGTCAAATCCAGGGCCATAGTGCAACCGAAAGGATTATGTCAATGAAAAATTCCAGTGACACCATCGGGAATCAAACACGCGCCTCAAACAACTGCGCCAGCGCGTGCCCCCATTTATGTTAGTATCTCGCCAAATTTTTCTTAGAATGAGAATTTTTCAGGCAAAACGCGTACAGAAAATCAAAGCACGCATATTATTTTCAATAAGTTTTTCCAAAAATCGTACCCTTTATGAGATAATGTGCAAGAAGTACGGTAAAGCCAGACAGGCCACAGATGACAACATAACGCGGTGCATGTGCTTTGCATGCTGGATAACCAAGGCTACAGACATACACACACAGAATATAGTGTACAGTACTTATTTCTTTGTCATTGCAACAATGGTTACGCGAACGCACCCCACTATTACGTTATATGTACGTGGCCCGTCTTGTTGATTCAATGATTTGTCCGGTTTTAGAGATCGTTATATATGGTTCTTTCATGTGATAATTAATTCATCAACAGCACAGACGATTTCAAGGATCCTATGGCACGCGATTGCAACTGTCATCTCTAGGCACTCTTGAGAAAATTATTTATTTTCACGAGGTGCACATTGTCGAATGAGAACGGCAATTTGTAATGAATTTTGAGTACCTAATAATGTGAATATATGAAAGCAGGCGTACCTGACTAATTCTAAAGGCCGGTATTAACCAGCAGAATTTAAGGAAAACCATGAGACCATTCTGTCGTACGTAACCCAGCCGAGATTCCATTCCTTTATGTCTTAAGTACTCCTTTAGAGCACCAAAACTTAACGGGCTTGTTCGTTGCAACTATTGCTAACTTGCAGGAGTAGCTGACCTTCATTGCTTCAATGTACCCGTGCATCTTGTCCAATAAGTGACAGTCAAATACAACATTATATTCGTAAGATATATCATACTGCCTTTGACTTCAGTCTAACAGATCGATTGTAGAAACAAGTTCTATTGAAATCTCATCCACCTATTCGATTGGCTATTGATCCAATGAATGAAACCTTGTATACTGCGTATCCGTCGGCAAGAATTATGGCAAAAACGTGGCAGATATTATAAACTTGTTTCAAATATGGTTACAAAGGTTTCCGTGCGTATTAATGCATTACAGATTGCATCAACGAAGCTCAAAATACTAACAATAACGTTCGTGCTGTAGTATTTATTCTTACTGGAATTACTCCAAATGGGTTTTTGTATTCCTTATCGTCGATTCATTTGCGTTGTCAGATCCTTCCGTTATCCTATCTGCTTCGTGCTATTGTCCGAATATTGCCTGCTCAATTTCGGCATATAGACTCTTTTGTGCAGTCCGACTACCAGACGTCAATGAGAGATGATGGATGAGGCTCCATTGAATTATCGTTTCAACAGCGTGATACACACATAAAGTCCGTAGTCATTTTTGACGTGAAGAGAAATCACACTTCAAAATAAATTCAAATCACATTTGAAATTAAGCCCCCTTTATCTTCCTTCTAATGAGGATTTATATAACATGTAGCCACAGTTAATTTCTCACCCCTGATGCCCCCTTTGTTTGTTTGATATTCTGGGCATGTAAAATTTACCAATTACCGCATTCATTTCATACTGTGTATTGCGCCATCTAAAATATTCTCTTCCATTTTTATTTTGTATTACTATTCACAAAAAACACTAGGGATTGTAACTGGACTGAAATTTCATTCATATTCTCGCCCACTGCTCTGTTTCAGTGCCCAATAATTTTATAATCTGTACAGTGGTAACGAACCGTGTAGTTCAAATGAAAGCTTCAGTTCGTATGGAAGCGCCACTTGTCGTTATTTCAGCGCCACACTCATAGTCCCTTTTCTCATCACGCTATTGCAGTTCCAATTCAGTACACGACCGCAGCGGAAAGTGATTTCCAAAACTGAACATTGTAACAGTATCCGTTATAACAAAAGCAAACTGATATCTATTTTGTAAAATTTTATTTTCGGCAATGGTCAGAAATTCATACGCACTTCTCAGGGGGTAACGAGATTTTTTCTGAAACGGAACAAAATCTAACTAAATAACTGTCAACAAACCTTTATGTTCAATCAATAATTTCTTCCTTGGAACAACGGAATAAAATGGCATATAAATTGCAGAAGTACGTAAAATAGAATTACGAACACCCACAAAGCTTAAAATCTTAATTTTATCGCCCTATCTTTCCAGTCAGCAAGCAGTTTTAGACACTAAGGAGTCAATGTATTTGGTTCCTGAATATATCCGAAATTTAGCGAAAGTATTTGTAATTGTAGACTGTTGTAGAATGTTGAAAGCACAGAAGCGCACTGCGTTCTTTAAAACCTGTTTTTGGAAAAATCACAAAAAGATTTGCCTTTCAATAGGACACGCATTTACGTTGCTTAAATACTATCATATTAGCATTCGTGTCACTTCCTTTGATTAAACAGCGTCTTACAGTGAAGAATATTATGATACTGCTAGAAATAAGCAAGTCCGTAAGACGATCTTCATCAACTACATATTTTCTTGTGCTAATAAAAATTATAACTACGAAACTTTCTAACGTAACAGACCCATATTACATAAGGTCTATTTTACAAAACACTAATCACCAACAAATGCACAAACAGTGCATTTGTTGGTGATTAATGTTTTTGTATAATATAGTGCACGGACATGGAACACATTAAAAAGGGTCTATTTTATTAATAAATACAATAATTTTAAAACTTAAATAAAATTAAATAGTAAACGCTTATAAAAGTGAAAGAAGTTTTTGGAGTTATATGTTTACTTAAGACCATTGGAATTAATTCACTGAGGCCCAAATCAATAGCTGCACACAATTATCCATTATACACATACATCGGTATTTCGTTAGTTTAAACGTTACCGGTAAAACACTGCGATGTTACAGTTCTGATAATACAGAAGAGACATGGCTTGAGAAGCTTCCTGGAACTCATGGTTTCCTTTGCTAGGAACTGGAAAACTTAATCAGAAAAGTTCTATAAACACGACCTGCTCCAAAATTATGACTGCACATATTAACCAGCTGTACGCTGCTCGAACATTTTGCATAAACTGGACACACATCGCTGCAGGCGTTAAGCAGTGACAATGGCGCATCCTCAGTAAAGCATAAAGCTTTTTGTTCTATATCTGGGATCAGACACTATGAATTATCACCGCCGGAACTGAGCTACACTTATTTTGAAAAAATTAACGTGAAGTATCCTAGCGGAAGGGTCAGATTTTGGCATCAGACACTACAGAGTCTTTGGAGCTCTTCATTCCATAATATGCATGGCTAAAAGTAGCGTAATTAATTGTAGAAGTAGCCTTTAATCCTGGCAGAAGGAAGAATTATTTTCCGGCTTTTAAAAAAAACCCCTTCACATTCCTACAACACATACTACATTCTAGCCACAGCGCACAATGGAGAAAGTGACTGAACACATATGATTCATAACAGCAATTGTCTTCTCCCGCTAGATGTTTTAAAGCGTTTCCGTCGAACTTGCTGAAGTTCTATATTTCTGTGCCCCGTCTGTTAACAGGAAAATTATAAAACACGTATGGTTTTTACGTGCTTTCGTAAAATTGTAAAAAGCGACTACTAGCTTCATCATGTCTGTCCATCCGTCCCCATGGAACAACTCGGCTCCCGTTGGACGGATTTATCACTTAATTTGATATTTGAGAATCTTTTGAAATCTGTCGACAAATTTCAAGTTTCATTAAAATCGGACAAGAACAACGGACACTTTACATGAAACCCTGTGTCAATTTATGATAATTTCTAGAAGTCTTCTTATAATGAGAAATGTTTCACACAAAAGTTGTACAGAAAATCAATACATATATTTTATATTCAATATTTTTTTACCGAAAATCGTGCGTGTGTGAGATAATGTAGAAAAATATGATGGAGCCAGACAGGCCACAGATGACCATATAATCGGGCGCATGCCCTTTGCATGCTGGCTAACTAAGGCAACAGCAACACACTCGAACGTAGTTACGCGAACGCTCCTTAATCTTACGTTGTACTTCACTGCCTGTTTGTTATATAAAAATATTGAACTGTACCAAATTATTTGCGTCCTTATATACGCAAGGTATGTATTGAATGAAATCAAACACTTTAATGAAAGCGACTGTCGCCATGCAAAACATTACGACTGCAGGTGTTGAAAGTTGCTCAGCTGGAAAAAAAATAACACTAAACCCATAAAAAAACTCGTGCTGTCCAATTTTCTACTGCCGCCTAGCCCTTTGAAAAGAAGTACACCTTGCATTATATTTAAATATTTAATTCATCACGTGCAGTAAACACACATCTCCTCAGTTATAAAAATCAAACAGATAATGACGTATACGTTTTTTCTTTTCCTGCTTGATCGACAGGTACCGGCCCCACGGTCTAGTGAGTCTGTATTAGACTGTCTGAAAGTTATCATCACAGCAATCATTTGTCTAGCTTCCGTCACTGACTGTTGAACCGTCCAGAGATTCGGAGTAAGACGCAAGGCCGGCAGAGAGTCGCGCGGAGCGTTGGGCCGGTGCTTATCGGTCAAGCAGGAAAAAAAGGCACTCTATATATATATATATATATATATAAAGTCGTTGTTTGTTCTGGTATTCGTATAAACATATAAATATACTATGTGGGCAGAAAGTAGAATTTTTATTTGTTCAGTCTGGTGGTATGTAAAGTAACCAACAGGCTTCTAAGAGTCGATTCCATTCTTGTATGTGTTTCAGAAAAGGTGCCAATTCTGGCCCTGTATAGCTCAATGTACACCCCTCACAACGCAACTCGTTGTTATGGAATGTAGTATTAATTCGACATGGATTGTCACAGGTTGTTGTATTTAACGGTCTGTTACACTGACATTATTCAAACAGTAGAAGCTCATGACAATACATGATATGATTTAAAAAAAGCAAGTGTAAATGTTCTTAATTTAGTAACACTGAAAGCAAAGACAAACAATGAAACATTATGAAATTTTGGCTTCTCAAACATTCCTCTCGAAGATCCAAATCTTCTCAGATATTAGGTCGCGTCGACTGGTAATGAGTAATCGCCGGTGCGAAGGATGATTGTGCTTTCATCTGAAGAGTCACACGATCGAAGAACATTTGACTGACCGTGAACACGAAGGCACTACGGTTCTCCTCAATTTCGTTAAATGCATATCACCCGACACGGCGTAACGTTCCAGAACATTTGAGTCCTCATTCACGTATTATTCTGTAGGGAAACGTTCTACGCTTATACGCTGAAGCTTCAGGCTGACTGGTAATAAAACGCGCAGGTTTGTACCAAACTTTCAATTTTGAAACTACTCCTTTTTGGTATAACGCTGTTTACTCACGCATTCCCTACTTACCCGGTGCTTACTATTGAATCATCTACTGCATAAATAGCACATTCTGGCTGTCACAGGTTCTCCTGTATCTCACGGTCAAAGTGGCTGAATTATTGACAAGCTTTCCTCCGGGCAGCTAGGACACATTTATAATTGTATCTACTGTTTCATTCGCCCACAGCAGAACCATTATGGTTGGAGACATAACAAAGATTCATAAGATGCAACACATCTAGAATCCTCTTGGTTGGACTCAAGAGATACAGATAAAGAAATGGAGAAAGAAAGTATCATAGAGTATGACCAATCCTTCCCAATCGGAGAGGCATTGCTTACGCGGCACTGGTTATAGTACACAAGTCAAATATGTTAATGGTATGCGAGCTTCATTACGGCCCTCGAAGGTAACACTAGAATGTTGTCTCGAAACGTCGAAAGCCAACTGCCCAGTGACGCGGATTCATATTACTGAAAGTTCGGAATCCCCTACTGATGAATAATTTGTGAGCTACGTTTCAAAATATATAGCGCCTTACGATGGCGGCAACTTCTCCGACTCTGTTATTCGGCGGGTGAACATGACTCACAGGCGACATCGCGTATTTCATAGCAACAGCAGAAATTTTGAGCATTAGACCTTTAGCTGAGGTTTCGGACCAATGAAATGGTAATCAATTTAAGTAACAATTAATTCGCAATTATTAATAATCGATACTTCATTACTATAATTTTTATTTTTATCCGTATACGCTAATTGAAGCATTTATATGTTTAGAGGTTTTACTTTGCATAATTGCCAGATTAGACCACAAAGAAATCCTGGTTAAAGTTCCGGTAGAAGTAAGAGATTGTATGCCCTCCAAAGTGTCCACAAGGGCTCTGAGCCCCACCTAGCCTCGTATTCAATGGGTAACGGGGACTCCTCCTTAGAGGTAAGCGGACGAGGCCTGAAATTGACCCCTCACCTCTGTCTAATGTCAGGTTAGAATAATACAGCCTGACCACTATTTCACCATACGCCTTCATGGAATGCACAGGGTTAACTTTGCCTTTCTTAATTTGTGAACGGCAAGAGGTGATAATGGCGGTGACTTTCAAGGTTGATGTCTGGCGTATGCTGCCGCCTACAAAGATGCAAATTTACAGACTTTTCGGAAGAACTTCCCGAGAAAAACTTTAAGCCCAGCGAAAAAGTAAGGGCAAAACGGGGCTGGAGAAAGACACGGAGAGAATCAGGAAAAATCCTTTGAAGAAGAAACGGGTAAAATTTCCTACGTAAGATTATCGTTGACGAATTTCTTCTTCTCGCCTTTATTTACTCTGGTAGTTCTGATGCCGCTCTGTCTGGCCCCACCGTTCCCGTTCGGACCCTTACCGTACCCTCCAGTGCTATCGTAGCGTGATTTTCACCATTAGACTTACTGTTATTACCTGACGAAGGAGGTAGCACTTTAAGCCGAAATGGCTGAAGACTTCTACCAAATTACAAAACTATTCGAAAGAAATTCAGTCCAAGTGTAACCACTAACAGTTCGAAGCACGAATTAGTCTATGTAACTAGTAGCAAGATGACAAGGAAAACACTACTGCACCCTTTCAAAGCGCGGGGTGCTGAAAAAGTTGCGAATGAAAAGGCTGGTATCAGAAGCAAAGAAAATAAAAAATTCTTCAAATCATATCCAAAATGCCTTAAGGAGTTAATTTTTTAAACTTAGGGGATATGAGGACAATTATTATTTTAGACTGTTTCTTCTCTAGCGTTTGTAGTCACAACGTACGAAGCAATACGTCATATATTACACTCCATTAACAATGTAAGAAATATTATGTTACATGTTATGTTCTAGCAGGAACATATGAAGTACTGTGTCACGTGCGACAAGATAGCAACAGTGTGTAAGTATTGTGTTACACGTAGAGCTCTAGTGACTATATGTGAAGCAATGTGTTACCTGTTCCATGTTAGTAACAATGTATAAGTACAGTTTATACGTTTCTCTCTAGTAAAAATGCATGTTTTGTCTCAAGTGTT
The DNA here is from genome assembly GCA_013340265.1 of Coptotermes formosanus. Lineage (NCBI taxonomy): Eukaryota > Metazoa > Arthropoda > Insecta > Blattodea > Rhinotermitidae > Coptotermes > Coptotermes formosanus. The sequence goes on along the minus strand of BLKM01006251.1, from coordinate 3,737,253 downwards.
ACGCTGTAGTAAAAATGTATAAGCATTGTTACATGTGATAAGGTATAAGTATTGGTTTACACGTTACACCCTAGTACGTCTACTTCAGTTACACACTGCACTTAGTCATTCAGTGTGAAAACTTTACTTACTTCGCAGCATTTTATAACTTTCTCTCACTTTTTTTTTACCATCAGCCTTTTCTTAAGGGCTTTAAGGTAAGTACAAACATACCGTTTTAGCTATTTGATAGATTTTACACATCTGCAATATGATAATCATGTTCTAACATTACCATCACCAGCTAATAAAAGAACACGTGCAGGAGAATCGTTCTTCGGAAGCTCATAATCGCTGAGCCAGTCGAGAATTCGGCACCTGTTGCGAACACAGTTTCCCTTACTGTGTTCGCAACAGACAGCTACTGGAAAAGTATGTCCCTTTCCATATCGCAGGATATTTTCTCGGGGTCCGAATGGAGAATACGGTCTCCGTATGTGGACAATAGGTGCGAATGTACTCAATGAAGTAACAGAGAACCAGCAAATTCTGTTCCCCAAACTTCAGCGTCGGACCGCAGTAACAATCGCTCTGCGCAGAAACACAGCGTGTAAAGAAACGTCAGATGCAGCAGGCTTACTCTGCATGACTTGGATGGCTTCAATTGGTTTAACGATGGGATTATTTAGGGTTTTAATACATAAAAAGGCCTACTTAGCGAAGTAGTCAGCCGGCAGGAAATATCTGAAATGGATGCAATACAAATCTACAAAATACACATATTATGTGCTCACTGTTTTCATAAAACACAAAAACACCTGGTATAGAAAAAAATTACCTGTTATGTGTGTGTGCTGTTAAACGTGTTGGCGATCAACATGCTGTCGTTCTGCAATCTAGTGAAAGACGCTAGATGCATTTCATTGCATCCTAAAACTGTGTATTTGAATGTTATTTTTCTTTTTCAGATTCTGATAAATCCAATTTTGCGGTTACAGATATGCATATTGGTAACCTTCGCAGTTGAACCATATGGACGGAAAATGGATTCGCCAAGCGACTTTAGATCAGATGGTCTGTACGTAATGCAACTGAAGTCACGCAACGTGTGCTGACTGCTTATCACACAGTGGACCATTACTTTGAAGTGTGCATCCACTTCACATTCCGTAAATAACACATTATAAAGTGGCGGAGGATATAATAGTCGTTCCCAACGGGCGTGTGGCAAATATTAAGTACAGTAACTTACGAACTGGTACGCTTCGAATAGAACATTTTTACAAAGAGGTAGGTTTCTGTGTCCACACGAACTCCTGCCTAGTGGACGCTGGTTTTCACTTGTCTTTCACTTTGGGTAAAGCAGACGGGTTATGCAGCCAACTGTTCACAGCTGGTGCCGAAGTATAAGGAAAACCGGAGTTACAACTCCATTTCCCTATACGTCATTCTAGGTGTGCTGCTCCGTTAGTTAAACGGAGGGCATCATTATCGTTATATAGTAGCGTCCGATGCAAACACAAGGAGGGTAGGGTTGTGGCATCACTAATTGGGTGGGCACCTTAATTACAATACACAATAGTACTTACCGTTTCTCGGGTGTGGTCAAGCAGTTGACCTGCTTTCCACCAGGAGATGTTGGCGGGAGGGCGTGCACCCGACGACTGACAGGCCACTTCGTATTCACTAGCAGCACTCAGCGGTTGGTTTTCCCCCAGCAGATGGACGTCCAAAGGGCGCACTGCAACACAAACCGTTCAGAACTTTGGTGGTGTGATCATATGACCAGCCCGATGCACCTCGTTCTTATCACTTCATAGTCGTTCGGCCGCGTATCATCATTACTACTACTTTTCACTTGTCATCATTCTGAACGACTGGACACCTACAGTTCGAATCTCTTGCAGGATATCAAACAATTAAGGGTTTTCCTTGCTTTTGTAAGGACGGGTAGATAAATGCTAAGATAGTTCCCGCCAACTGCTTAAATATTCTTTTCTGTCCATACTCTCAAAAATTCACACTTTTACACTTTACTAACTAACTAACTAACTCCATGGAGCATAGGCCTTCTTGAGAAGCTAACAGTTTCTCAGCTAGTAAAGAAATTCCCCGCATTTTATGGGACCCGAGGGTTCATTACCGCATTCACAAGAGCCCGCCACCTGTCCCTATCCTGAGCCAGCTCAATCCAGTTCATGCCCCCATCCCACGTCTTGAAGATCCGTCTTAATATTATCCTCCCATCTACGCCTGGGTCTCCCAAGTGGTCGCCTTCCCCCGGGTCTCCCCACCAAAATCCGGTATGCATCTCTCTTTTCCCCCATACGTGCTACATGCCCCGCCCATCTCATTCTTCTCGATTTGATTACCCGAATAATATTTGGTGATGAGTACAGGTCATTAAGTTCCTCGTTATGTAGTCTTCTCCACTCCCCTGGCGCCTCGTCCCTCTTAATCCCAAATATCCTCCTCAGCACCCTATTCTCGAACACCCTCAGTCTTTGTTCCTCCCTCAGTGTGAGAGACCAAGTTTCACATCCATACAGAACAACAGGTAAAATTATTACACTTTACTACCAGCCGAATATTTTACTAATTAAACCCTTAATGAAACTTGTCACGAACGTTATTATTACAGACAGAGTTTTGAAACAGCCCAATTTTTTCTGCTAGAAAATGGCTGAACTTACTCTGAGCCATAATTTTTAATACATTTTAGATACTCGTTACGTGGCATATATATATGTGTATATACATATATCTGTTCTTTCATTTTAGAAAGTATTTCATGTTCAATGAAACCTAAAAGTACACTCAATGGGTCACATGACTCAACCATGACAACCCCTGTCGCACTCCACATGCAGTCGCATAAATTGCAATGCCAATTATGCTATCTACATCTCCCCACTGTGCACCGTTATTACCCTCTGTGTTACCGGCCTTGTTGGAGTGGTATAGAAGCAGATATAAAAAGTTACTCTCTTGTATAAGTATAGTTCACATGCCCGGAATATGAACCTGAAATAACGGAAATACCATAATCTGAACCACTGTTCACACGTGTGCAAACAGGGAAATGTGATTCTTGAAAGAGGCAAGGCTTACCGGTACTTCCCCCACTTGTAAAAGTACCACAGCCAAAGCCATTATCTGAGTCAGTATTTACAAACCTATCGCTCTCAGTCTCGTTGCTTGCACCCAGAAAGTCTTCTATATTGTCCTCTCTGACGACAAAGCAAACAAAATATAACACGACCCACACTATAGAAAGCTGCTATGATGCAGCAGCTCGCAAATGACACTTATTTGACTATTCGATACACAGCGATTTTTGTGCTAGACATTGACATATCGCGGTAAGTGGATAAAATACACGACGTACAAAATCATGTTCATTTAAGTGGAGACGTAACACCAAAAAAGCTAAAATTCTAGTGTTGTGCTATTAATGTCACCGTGATTTTAGCCTGACACAACACACAGTAACATTAAGCTGCAGTAACATCGCACAGTAGCATCAATCTAAAGCAACACAACACAGTAACATTAACGTGCAGTAACATCAACCTGCAATAACATCTCACAGTAACATTAACCTGCAGTAAGGTTACACGGTAATATTATCCTGCATTAACATCACACAGTAACCTTAAGTAACATCATGCAGTAACATTAACCTGTAGTAACATCCCACAGTAACATTAATCTGCAGGAAGATCACACATAAGCAGTAACGTGGTGTAACCTCACACAGTAACACTATCCTGTAATAACATCCCACGGTAACATTAACTTGCAGTAAAATCACATAGAAATCTCAACCTGCAGTAACATCACACAGTAAGAGAAAACTACAGTAACATTACGACGGACACAATCTACGTGTTAATAAAAAGTCATAATATAGTTCGTTCGCTAACTCCTTGGAGAAAAATTCTTCATACGCTAATTAATATTCACGTAATAATTCAAGCAGTGCTCTGTCTGTTAAGGAATCGTATGTTTCAGTACCGTCTGCTAACAGATCCTCACGTCAAACCTTAACCTGAGGGAGGTGAATCTATCCCACCTAAGCACGTCTAGACAATAAACCGTTCACTGAACTTCGTATTGCAACAAGTTCGATCATAAATGGCAATAGGTGTCCCTGAATTCCAGCACTTTGGCTTCATGCAGCCTATTCTGGCAGGTTGATTCGAGAGGTTGGAACGAAAAAGGCAGTTCTAAAATCATCTGACCTGAGGCGTGTCTAGAGTACTGCACAACTCACTCCCACACGCCACAAACACGTGGGCACAGAATGGCTTTTACATGTCGAAAGGAAATGTTCCCCAAGGCTACCGATTCCCGTAATTAAATTTTGTAATTAACTGCGTAGGTCATTTAATAAAACAGCTCAAAACGTGCGACATACTGTTAAAAAATCAATGTTGCACATTCGAAGGTTATTATTACTGTATAAAACAATATCACAAAAATGAGAGAATAAATAAGTAAAATAATATTTAAATATCACTTTGGGCAATTAGGCTATGAGGAAGGAAAGTGTTGCAGAATAGCGTCTAGTGGCGGAATGTTATACTGCCAATATTTGACCTCTAATTTATGAGTCCATCCCGTTAGCAATATACATAAGGTACAAAAAGTATAAAGCCAATCCTGGCGTCCGCGCTGTCTAAGACGTAGATCTGTGGCTGCTTGCTTGCTGGGGCTATGGTTTCGAATACTGCTGGGAGCATGGAGGTCTGTATCTTGTATTGTGTGTTGTGCAGGTAGAGGCCTCTGCAACGGGCTGATTCTTCGTTCAGGGGAGTCCTATCGAGTGTGTGGATGTGATCGGGTGCAACAATCACCCTCGCCACCTAAGACGAGGTAGAAGGGACTGGACGAAGAAAAGAAACTTATATGTAAAAACATCACTTACAAGAAATTGCAGCCATAAGCAACAAAAACATGTATGACTTACAAAGCGAATGACAAGGGATAAACTGGATACTGTAGGACTCCGTGAAAAACGAGTTGTTTTCTATGGCATAATGGGTACAGCACAAGAGCAGCTTCAGTTAGTTTTCAGTGTAATTCAACGCACTGTTTCAAATGTATAAGTTATGCATAACATCAAGAGAAACAAAAGCACGAGACAGAGGTTGTGCATGCAAACAATGTATTTCAGATGTGGATAGGAAGGGACTGCATGAGCGTCCTTCTGGAGACTGTGACGTAATGTACGGAAACTGCAGTTAGGATAGCCCACAACAGGCCAGTGGTTAAACTTTGATACCTCCCACATGTAGGTTATGCGTGGTATTTGGGGTTGTGACATCCTGTAGTTTGGTGAATGTATACAAAAATTTCCGAAAAAACCGCTGAGTCCATATTGAGGGCAGAATTTACTGTCAATGTTTTCATCCGCAACGTTATTAACTACATACACGTGTAGACTGCATTACATACTAACAGGCCAAGATAGTGAAAATCTCAAGGTAGTGAAGATCTCAGGGTAGTGAAAATCTCAAATTTAAATAAAGCGTGAACCGACAAATACGACGTGGAAGAAGTGTGTGATACCTAACTTCATGTTTCGGCAATATTTGATAACATGTCGGTAATCCACTTCTGCGCTAAACGTTCATGTCAAATGACAGTTTGATTATTTGCGCCTTACGGATTCCTGTGGCGTTTGAACGCCTCGCTTCATGACGTATGACCGTCCAGTGGAATGCAACAAGGCAGCAAGGAAAAAACGCAGCTATCAAAATTAAACATTTCTCATCCTCTTGTTAATTACGGGCACAGGAGTGGAGATCGACAGTATTGTGACGCACGAGTGTTTTGTTCCTCTGCTGTTGGTTAGGACAGAGCTTGGTGTAATTAGGAGGCGGTTGTGAATCGTCATGTTAGGAATGCTGTGTGCCTCATATTCTGATGAAACTGTGAACACTAAGCCGATCCATAGGGGAATATATAAATTAATTTATGAAACAATGAGGAAGTATGGCCTAGTATAGTCTTTAGATATGGATAATAAAACTTTTAAAAGGTCAAAGGCCGATCTAAGATAGGTTGGTCTCATCTGTACAAAACGCTGAAGCATGCTAAGCATAATTTTTCGGTCTCCCTATTAATACTTAAGTTTACAAACAATTTAAAACGCAGCGAACTATAAAACTGCAAAGACTAATTCATTTTAGAAGAGGGACAATTGTAGGGGCATATTTTTTCGTCAGCGACAAAATTTCGTGTCAACGGGACAGGGACATTAAAGAAAAGACCGCGCAAATGGAATTAACCGTAGCATGAAACAGTATTAGTGACAGGCAGCAGGGAAAAACAGACCTGAATAGAGTTGAGAAGTATAGGCCAGGGATGTGCCAACTGCAGCCCGAGGGTCAGATATGGACAGCGAAATATTCAGTCCCACCCAGGGAAATAAGGAACTTAAGATCCTGTCTTAATTTTAGGCCGCTTTTACAGAGGTCATGAATGCCGCCAACTGTGAGCCCAGTATAATATCCTTTCCAAATTACAGGTGGGTGACTTTCATGATAGGCTGTCCGGAATTTCAGATTTGAAATATATCCAGCTGTAATAATTTCCTATAAGCAACTAACTGACATTTTATGTCTATCACAAGCAGTTAATTAAATTGCATAGACACGCTGCAATTAAGCTTAATAAACATCAAACAACGCCTTGGAAAATTCTGTTTAATTTATTATGGAAAACACATTTTTCTCTCTAATACTCAGTGAGATGCAAGTACTGTAACTGCATAAAATAAATAAATAAATAAATAAGAGTTAATAAAATTCAGATATAAAAAATTCAAGTTTTGGGAACCCTACTTAACACATATGTTTATGACTCTTCCATCTGATGCCTGAAAGCTTAACAGAGTGCTGAATGAGACAATGCATACTAAGTGCTAAGCAGTCATAGAATAGTGAAAACAGCAATCACAAGTTAGGATATCCTCTCCGAATTAAACATCAACAACGTAAAATTCTTCGGTATTTACTTGTAGAGCTACGAACTAAAGTATAATCTGTCAGTAACAACAGGTGTTAGCTATTTAAGTGTCCCAAATAACGGAAAAGATTTTTCTTTCAGGCTACTGGGTCCACCATTACTTCAACACATAGCAATCCACTCCGAACAAAAAATTAATTCTTCATCCCAGACTAAGAGACATGTGGAGACAGACGCTCCAGTCTGACGAGAAATATGCTAAAGACCAGCGGCAAATGAAACCTCGGAGTGTGATGTACACCCAGTATGGTACGTTTCGTTCAATTATGCAACGTCTCTGCTGTATAAATATACACAAGATGTATTAATGGGCGAGCAGGTGCTAGAAGGAAGGTTAATACTAGGAATTTGGACAACGATTTCCATGCGCACAATAGGTTAGTCTATTATTTAAATTAGCGAGTCTTCCTAATTAATGATTTATAAATTTGTTGTTTTACATAATATATCGTATACACATCTATACACTTCAAAAGAAACACCCTCACAGTTTATAACTAGCGAGATAAGTAACAGACATGTGCAGGACTACGCGTAATTGTCACCTTTAAGACGAATTAAAGTAAATAAATTTCACACAACTAATATTGATACATTATCAATGGCTTTCACAAGTTTTAACTAACAACTACCCTAAGACACAAGAATACACACGATTATTCTATTAGAACCCTATCTTAAGTAACATTCCAGGTAATACTTAAAATGTAACAACTATACTTTCTGTTGTGCAAAGCCCAAACCGGACGCAGGCCGCGTCATTGCTGAGGTTTCTAGAACACACACACACACACACACACACACACACACACACACACACACACACACACACGGCAGGAATCCTCTGAACGAGCGATCAGCTCGCTGCAGAATCCGCTCTCTGCAAAACACAAAACAAACAGAAGAGACGAACAGCCATGCCATGAATGACATTCACACCTGCGATCCCAGCAATCAAGCGGCTGCAGACGTACGCATTAGATCACACGGCCAATGAGATCGGCTAAGGTTATAATATTCGTAACATGAGACACTGCATGTACTTGTACTGCTGGTCAATTAGGGTGATGACATCGAGGAATATGGCGTGAGGTACGTATGCCATCATGCGTGGAGAAAGTGAAGAATTTATGCACAGTTTCAGTTGAAAACCCTAACAGGAAGAGAACCCATTTATAAATTATAATTTCGGTCATACAGGATGCGATTCTGGTCAGTCTACGTGAGAATATAATATTAAAATGGATTAGAATGAGCCATAATTAAAGAAAGAGGATACGTGAATACACAGTGGATTTGTCTAGCTCAGGACAACATCCCGTGATGTGATGTTTTTGTTTTTGGAATCCACAAAAGGACAGGACTTTTTCAGGTGCTGATCGACTATCATTTCCCGAGAATAAATTTGCTCTGTAGTTAGAAACTATATCTGAACTTCACATTAATCGGATAAATGTTCATGTCGTTTAGTTAGTATCAATAATATAAAAATCCTGTGTCAAAGTCAATCGAAACTCAGTAGGGAATTTGGGAAATAAGGTAAACGTACGTTACAGAAGCGGAAAAATGTACACAACCTTCCCAGCAAGTGTTTACTGTGTCCTACATGTGTAAATTATGCATACAAAACCTGCGGACAAAAAGCAGACGGGCCGAGGTACACGGGATGCAACTAGAACATACTTCAACGAATTTGTTAAATTCTCCGCAGTTTTATGGATGGTCTAAAACACGAAAAGCGGTCACGAACTTAAGAGGCAGACTGTAATTTGTGTGGAACCTGATCACAGAAAACGGTCACGAACTTACGATGAGGAAGCCAAACAAAAGACACGCTTGCTGCGGCTGAACAAAGCAGCACAGAGGGTCCATCTATAGGGAGTTGAAATTGAAAGCATTTGTTATTATTTTGAGGAAAAAAACAGAGCAGTTTCCTCTTTCGGATATGCTCCAGTCATTCTCTATTTCTCTTTCTACTTTACCCTACTGAATGTTGCCATATGTCTGTCAGGTTTACATGCACGATATTTAGAACCCGATAAAAGTACAGAGAGTGGTGACTCTGTCGAGGCAGTAGTAAAATGGCACAAAAATCGTCATGCCAATAGCTGTTTGATGACGTAAAAATCATATCCTCATATACACACAATTAATGTAGGCACTGTTTATCTCAAGTGCCATTATACATAATACTTATTAATACACCATAATCTTAAAGTTGTCCGTACCGTGTGCGTATGAATTTAATTTGTATTATTTGGACCAATTCGTACACTAAAAAATCACAACATATTTGGTTTTACATAATTCCCGACGTGTTTCGGTGTGGATCTACACCATCCTCAGGGGAACCTATATAGAACACTTGAAACCAATGAAGAAAAACACTGTTTTAATTACCTAAAATTCGTTAAAATCGCTGCTGTTCGGTTGATTTTAACGAAATTTAAGGCAATTAAAACTGTGTTTTTCTTCATTGGTTTCAAGTGTTCTATTTAGGTTCCCCTGAGGATGGTGTAGATCCACACCAAAACATGTCAGGAATTACGTAAAACCAGTTATATTGTGACTGTTTTGTGTACGAGTTGGTCCAAATAATACAAATTAACCACTATAATCATTTTACCGAGTCACATTAAAGAATACCGATGTGCCTGCTAACACCAAGTTTTCCTCCGTGCTCATTCCTTACATTAATCCTAAGTCCTACACTGTTAGTAAAATGTTCATCTTCAATTTGCCACTCATTTATTTGAGTTTTAACTCTTGCACTGAGTTTTGATTCGAGGTCTAAGCTATAACTTTTTCAAGACCATTCATTCCCGTTGTGCTTTTGATAACAAGACTCACAGCAGATTCAGTCAAACACAACACTTTTTTATTCAGTGTTACCTCAACATGTTTCAGCCCATTGCGTCATCATCAGGTTGGCAAGAATGGAAGATTAAACACGCAGTTTAGAATGCAAATTTAGATCTCGATTTCTTACATTGATATGTATTATATAACGGAGTAGAATTGAACAATTCTGCGTAGGTCTGCGGCCGAGCGCTTTCTGGGATCGTGGGTTCGAATCCCACAGTGGGCATGGATGTTTGTCTTGTACAGTGTTTGTGTTGTCAGGTAGAGGTCTCTGCGACGGGCCGATCCCTCGTCCAGAGGAGTCCTACCGGATGTGGTGTGTGCTTGAGTGTGATCAAGTGAAATCACAAAAACCCTCGACACCTGGTGTGAAGAAGTAGGTAGTAGAGGGAAGGACTAAGTAAAGTAAAAGTAAAATAAAGAATTGAATAATTACGTTTAACCATGGTAAGGGCTAGATTTACAAAAGTCGATAAAAATTGTATCAAAAGTTAAAAACTGAAATTAGAAGTTAAAAATTAGTGGAGAAGTAGACACTTCTTCAGACGGAGTTTCGTATGTCGTAGTCTCTCACAATGTTGAATGTTTTTCGAAAAGGGGAGACTAAGTATATAAGCGTCTTATAATTTTTAAAGTAACCTGAGAATTATATGTAATAAGTAAGTAGCGTAGAATCATTAAAGTAATATGTAAACGAAAATTAAGGTGGTAATAAAGATATTAGAAACTTACATGGCTCCGATTATTTTTATGAGTAAAGCTGTAGAGGAGTAGCCTTGTATAGAATAGAGTAGCATTGTATTCAATTATTAGGTTGATTTTCACGTCATTGGTCCATTTAGCGTGTATTATTAAAGAACTGTAAATCCAAGACGCCTTACAACATAATGTAGAAACTTGTGGCACGTCTTGTCTGCATAGAATTCGAACGCCTACTGGCAGTGTGCTGTCGTTATGGGGGAGAAATGTAGGGGTATGTTATTACGTCACACGACCTTCGCCTTGGAGACACACAAAACCTGCCATTCACGTAGTTTTTAAAATCTTTATTACTACCTTAATTTTCATTTCCATATTACTTTAATAATCCTATGCTACCTGCTTACTTACTTATTACATATAATTTTCAGGTTGTTTTAAAAATTATAACAAGCATAGCCACTTAGTCTACCCTCTTCGAAAAACATTCACCTTTATGAGGGACCACTAAATGCGAAAATCAGTCTGAAGAAGTGCCTACTTTTCCACTAATTTTTAACTTCTAATTTTAATCTTTTAACTTTTATGATTATTTTGCTCTACTTTTATAACTCCATCCCTCAGTCTATTCCATTATGTGTAATATAACAAAACTGTAAGCAATTTAAATCTCAATTGCCAACCAAAATGTTGTACTCTGTCTTCCATTCTTGCCAACCGGATGGTGACCTATTAGGCCGAAGAACGCTGTCGAGTTAAACCTGAATAAATGAAACGTTGCGTTCGACTGAAGCTGCTGTGATCTTTATGATTTGTTCTCTTTCTAGTTTAATTACCAATCAATCCTACACACGAACTACTGCAGTCCTTATAAAGCTGATTACGTGACTCAGCTCCACGACTGACAGAGCCTTGGCCTACAATATTGTGATAACTCTGAATTACATTGGAAACGTTATGAAGAGATTTTTTTCGAGTGTACTTGCAGCATAATTCTTAAAAGACAGAGAAAATTCACAAAGCCACTGTAGCCACTATTCAGGGTAAATGTGAAATAAATACAGGTAGATCAAATGTTGGAAATGTAGAGGCTTAGAGACAAATGCGTGCTTCAAGTGTGTTGATGGAGACTGGTTTAGGCATATATCTACATTAATCAACGAGAATTACAATAATATAATTAAATTACCTTTATTATTAAAGGTAATTACATTTCAGTTGTGATGACTTAATTATAATGGTTTTGCATGCATTGGACCATATACGAGAGAAATTAAATAACACATGCAAACCCAAAAAATGTTTAGGTAGATGAATAACTTATAATGAGCTCAACATAGCATTAGGTGCCACAAAATAAGAAAAGCACCTGTATTGCATGCTTGTTGGATTGACGCTGTGTTAAGAACTTAACTATGTCTTCTGTCGCAAGCTAATATCATCTTTATTTTTTTTTCCTAAGTTCCAGACCGATTCTGATGACACGGATTCGTTGGAGACAGGGGTTAAGCAGCCAGGGAGTCAAATTGAGCGTTCATCTTTAGCTGGTGCTGAAATTAAGAATGCGAGAAACTATACCTGCATTCCCGCCGCATGCCTCTGTGACATAAAAAGGGACAAATCTGATTTAATCTAACCTATACAATGACAGTGACATTGTAATAATCCCGATGATGATATAATAGATGACCACGCAAAACCACCGTTCATGTCCCACAATGCCCATTAACATGCTCAAATAGCACGTCTTTCTATTCGATTCGGAATCAGTTAAATTTAAACAAGAAATTTCTGCTCCTAAATCATAAAATTGGCTACTCACTCGCAATACATGGCCGCATATCACCCTCGCCAATTTGGCTGACAGCAGCTTAATTTCCATTTTTCTTACACCGAGAAAACTTAAACAAGTCAATGAAGAAGGGACAGAGATGTTAGTTTCACACTGGACGTGTATTTTCTTTAAATAACAATCATTATCAGAATGAAAAGCCCTGTAGATTTCGGAATCAATACTGTCATAGTTTTTGAAGACTGCATTCTAAGATCTGAGGCAGTGTAGCCTGAAAAAGTGTACCGACGTTGCAGAGGAACGTGTTGCCTACAAAATCGGGGATCCTACCACAACTTTCTTTTATCCTGCCTCTAATGTTACCACAAGACATGGCCTCGCACCAAACTTTATAGCGTTCTATCAAAGAACTTCGAGTCTAACGTAATAATTCTTACACGTGTAGACTCCAGACGGAAAAGAAAGATCAAGTTGTGCCAGTTTTATCAACACATTTCATTCAGTAGACACAAGAAGATAAGGATTACATTAGAATGACTGTAGTGAACTACATCAAAGGACGCAGAACAACTTCCTTCTTTATGTGGTATTTAACTCGCTATTGTCTCTATCTTTCTGCTGTCAATTACCTCTAAAAATCCTATCAGTGTTAAGCTGTGGCAAAGAAATTGTAATACTCAGTGCAACCCCCCAGTAATAAGTTTGCTGGTTTCCTCTAGTTTCAAGTTGAAAAGCATGACCGTGAAGCTTACATATATTGTGCCTCATGCTGGGTTAATTGAGATCTGAGACAATTGACAATTCTAACAGGTAGCCAGTCGCCTGCGGGATGCGTGTACAACACAAAAGCGGACGCCAGTAATTTCATTTCAGTAATGCAAACGGCTAACGCTCCTAGTGTGGACTAACAAGCTTTGTCAGAATATTTTGTAGCTTGCACTGAAGGCGTAGTCGGTCCTGATGGCTTACATTCTGCGCTGGTTTTGTTACAGAACAGCACGGACACTACAATTGCGGGGTCGAATCCCGCTGCGGTGTCGATATGTATCTCGATTCTTTAATTTATTGTGTTTCTTAATGAACTTTATTGAGAACGTAAGAAAAATTCCTCCAAAGGTTGTTTTTAGATCATTTCATACACACTTCCTCGTTTGCCTAATCTATACAGTGTAGAACTACACAGCCACACAATTATGATTTATTCACATAAAAGTTGTAAAATCGACAACAATACGTCATTAATATTACTGAATCTGAACTGAGGGATTGTTATACGCAATAAAAATGTAACTGGAACCTAAAACGCCATGAAACTCAGATCTGGTTTAATACATCTGTCATTATTGTTGTTATTATTATTATTATAATTATTATTTCTTACTGCAATTGGGTTTTCACCCGGTGGCAGTAGTCTTAGACTAGTACAGATTATTTTAAGAATGAACATAAAAGCAGACCTCTACAGGAAGGAGATTTTCCACTTCCTTTTTAATCAGGAACTATCGCAGCGCTTCATACAAATAATGAGGAAATCCACAGTTTTGTCAAAACCAAAGCAGAGTTATAACAAATGAACAGTGACAAGCCATGGACCCTGAAGGTGAAAAAAAAACAGGTGACGGAAACTTTACTTCTTAGCCCATCATTAATGCGTGTGAAAGAATGGAAACAAATTAGTGGACTTTTTTGCCGTGAAAGATTCAAATCTTTCTAGTCGTCCTCTGTGGGGAGGACACAAACCATATGTGACGGCTGAGGCATTGACTTTGATGACGGAGAGGCAGAAAGTCTCATAAACGTTGCTTTTTTTAGCAAATCATTGACGCGGATTACAGCACAAGAACAAATCAGTGATCCACGTTGCGTCACAGCGAAGTTCTCAGTACAGATCAAATCAGAATCCGAACAAATTCAAAGAGAATCTCCTACGGTTTACAGCAATGTTTCTTTAAAATATTGTTCATAAAGTTCTTGCTGGCTTCGCAGTTTTTCCACTTTTGATTTCCATTGAATTTCACTCGGGACCACGGAAGTCGTACACAATCCTGTCTACTAAATTTGCTGTAGGCCTCAGGTTTACATTATAAATGGAAGGTTGCAAGTGGTTTGGATGTTTCAGTGTACAGTAGAATAAATCTAAGCGTAAAGAAGATTTTATCCGATCGACTGGCAAGGGATTCTCATAGAATTAGCGCAGGGAGAAATAACAGAGGGGTGTCTCATGTTTTGGGATAAAAGGGCATAAATACTTGAGACAAGAGTAAGAGGCACAAATTCTCTGTTTATAATCACATCAAGATTGACTAAAGCAGATAAAAAGTGTTTGGGGATTTACGTCCATTCCCTTAATCTTTTAAAGCCTAGCGGTAACTTTACATACCACCAGGTTTAACATTAAAAAATTCTACGTGGTGCCCACATTGCGTTTATGTGTTTTGTACGGATCTCAGAACAAACAGCAACTTTTGCCTTATAAAACATTAAGAGACTGGCTTTTATAACCGAAGTGGAGAGTGTTCACTGCGCGGTACGCACTGAGTCCTTATATAAAAGAGATACGCTTCGTCTTTAAAGGGTTAATGATTTATAGTATGGTGCTTACATAAAGGGAAATTCGTACGTTTATATTTTTTTAAGATACACATTTTGGTGAAAAGAGAACCTGCTCGTGGGCGAAAGAATTCCAACTCAAAGCAATTTTCAACAAATAATTCACGCTTGAATAACTTACTATATTCCTAAATGCGCCCAGCTATCCCTACGGATCAACTACTAAGGTATTGCACGAAAAACTTTTTATGTAGGTCTTGTATCTTGATAATATTACTTTCCAGTCCAATCCTTTCTCTATATTTTGCATATTTTTTACTGACCTTCGTATTGCAATTTTTGGTGACACAAATCTATCGTGTCAAACAGAATCTTAGTATCTGGAAAATACACATCTATTAAATTTACTTTTCCAGCACCGATAATCTAAGCATGGATTCCGTGAAAGTCTGGTAACTAAAGGTGCCTGTGATCAAGGGGAACAGAAGAGAGAAATTCACCAACATGTTAGGGACATCCTATTGTAAAAGTAGCTGAGAGCAAAACAAAGATACCCTCCTTCCTTTAAAATGTTACGTCAATGCAAGAAAGCTTTTAGAAAGCATTCTCTTAGGGCTTGTGTAAGAGAGTTGATTTTTGCGATGACCACAGTAGTTATTTAAAAAATACGGTGTTTGTTTGATTCTAATATTTCAATTCGATTTTGTAGAAAAAGAGGTCACAGTGAATGCAAAACAATCTGTGAAACGTTATTTAATTCAAAATTATTTTAGAGAGGTACTTGATACCGACGTAAAATGGCAAACATGCCCTTGATCCACTTTAACACTGAAAGCATACCTCTGCTTCAGACAGAACATTGTCCGGTAGCAACCCCCTCCCCCACATTCAACAACCTCTCTGTGGTCTGCGAACCGTGATCTATTGCTCCAGGAAACCTCAATTCAGCGTTAAAACTTTGCAAAGAGAAAAGAGAGACGACCGCTGCTTAGCTAGCGGCGTTCTTTGACAGGGGTGTCAACACCTACACAATCTTCCGGCGGAAGTGTTCCCACTTAGGATCAATACGCTCACATAAATGTTTTCCCGAAAAGAAGTGGGAAGGTCTTCAAAAATTATACAAAATACTCATGTTTTAGCACACGGTAAGATTAGAGAAACCGGAAGAGAAAACGGAGCTTTATCACGTCTTCGTACCTGGAAGGTCTGGCTTCGCATCAAGGATGCTGTGGCTTACACTTCTCGGTGGTTTCTACAGTCTTTACACATAAGTTCTGGGCAATACATTAAAGTAGGCCACGATCGCTTCTTTGCAGTTCCTTAACAATTCACTCAAAATCGTTACACAACCTGACACTTAGTAAAAATAAAATAAAACACCGTCAGAAACACAACACTATTCTGTATTGCACACAGGTATATAATATTGAGACACAAAATCCTGAAATGTAATGCTAATATACAGTTCAATAAAGGATGCTTAAATTCAATGTGTTCCATGTCCGTGTACTGTATCATATAAAATAATACTCACCAACTAATGCACGAAGATACATACACTCTTTACTCGTAAAAACCTCTTACATGTTTCGACCCTGCTGGGTCATCTTCAGGGACAATAGTCTGTTACACTGTTGGATGCACTTGTACAGTACCAGGTATCTAACAACGGAGGATGAAAGCAAAGGCACATTCTCACTTAACTGTACAAGTGCATCCAACAGTGTAACAGACTATTCTCCCTGAAGATGACCCAGCAGGGTCGAAACATGTAAGAGGTTTTTACGAATATAGATTGTATGTATTTTCGTGCATTAGTTGGTGAATATTATTTTATAGGATGCTTAAAATTCAATTTAGATCCAAAGTATGCTAATATAAAATTTAACGCGCATGTGATATACCTTTATGCAATATAGAATTGTGTTGTGTGTGACGGTGTTTTATTTCATTCTTGTTTATAAATTGGCACAACGAGATGACTCAGTGCAAGTTTGGCACTAAATGTTACATATGCGGACAACAGAGACTTACTGAATACCCGAAAAGTAAATCAAGGGAAAAATTAATAGATGGCTTTATAGAAACTTAAAGAAATTAGTTGTGGCAGGTTTCATTTGTAGATATTTTAAGCAGGTTCTTTGTACTTCAGTGATAATTCTGCGCTTGACTGGAAACGGGTAATATTACAGAATGCGGCGTGGTAGAAATAGTGACCTGTAAAAGAAATCAAGCGATACTGACAAGTAACCTCACATATTACTACTCAGATATGTCCGGTACAACAGCAATGTGGCAGGTTGTTTGTCAAAGCTGGAGAGCATGGTGGAAGAAGGTACGACAAAATACAGTAAAATAAAAGTGGAACAAGTTGTAAATGTTATAGCGTGTTATGTTGGGAAACTAAACTATAAGCTGTGCAAAACTGACATGGTGCAAATTCCCAAGTAAAGAAAAACAAAGCAAACTTCCTTTGAGTTCACGCCCCAGTGGAATTAGCATGCCAGTCAGACACTGTCGATCTTGCCAGTATTTGTCACATGTTCAACAAACCCTCCGCCTTTCACTGAACTCATAATTTCACTATTCTGCACATCATTAGCGCTTACGCTGGGCCAGATGAATACAATGAACATCAGGATATCCTACACTTGCATTAAACATACTCGCATAGTCTTTCTTTAAGATTCGCCTTAATATGATTGTTCTTTCATGTCTAGATCTTCCAAATTCCGTCTTTCCCTCAGAGTCTCCTACAAAGATAATTCATAATGTTCTCACCTATCTCGTGAGTACTATTTATGCCGTTTATTTCGTCCTCCTTGATTTTATCACTATAGTAACATATTTTTAAAGAGTACAAATTGCTAAGCACCTTGTTATGTAGCTTACTCTTATTTTCTAACTTTTCTCTTACTCGTCTTTCTTCTGTCCCGCTATCCTTCTTAGCACAATAGACGGCAATCACATAATTTCTGTCACGAATGATTTATGTTAGAATATAAATTATAGATAAATTTGTTCTCCTTTCGTCTGCCTGTTGGCGTGTGGACATAATACTGAAATAGTTTCTCTTTAATTTCTGAAGGTTGAATATTGATAGACCTAAAGTTCGCCCCATGTGAAATGTGTAAGATAATGGTTAAAGTCGACTTTTCCAGTACCAAGTTCTGTCGAAATTCGTAACATATTTTACTGGATAATAAGGATAGCAGACGGTCAGGAAGCTTTCCTCATGGGCTCATTTCTCGCACTCCGCAAGGAAACTATAAGAAATATACTAAAAATATAAACATGTAGTAAAAAATATGATTGGATGGACAAAATTCGGTTGAAGATAGTGAAGAAAGGCCCTATTTATCGGCCCCGTTTGTCCTTGTCAAAGGAATCTGATACGAGGAGAGTGTTCTATGCTGTCGATAAAATAAAAAATGACAGTTTTCCTACGATTAAACAAATTATTGTTTTAAATGTAACCAGTGAAGGTACTTCCCCTATTTTATGTGAAGTGAGGACATAAAGAGAGGCGGCGAAATTTCATAGTTGATTACATAAATGACAAAGAAAAGGCAGCCAAATTTCTCAGCATAAAGTAACGTTTAAAGTACATGGCAACGTAGACGGAGAAAGTCATGGGGATAAGGCACCGCAGGTCTCTGATGTGACGAGAAATAAATAACGTTCTGGCCATGAGAGTTGTGGGTTGAGACTCTGAAAGTGTTAATAAAAAGCATTACTGCATGATATGGTGCACGGATTTTAACGCAGAATCTAGTTTGGGCATGATGGATTGCCTGTCGCGTACACAGGGACGTTGTTAAGAGCACAAGATGATGTGTGGATGCAGGGGAAGGATGAGAAAAATAAAAGTCCTTCAAGAGGAGTGTTCCCGTTACTGCATAGTTGAATATGGAGTACTGTCCGACCCAGACTCACTGTTCATACCTTCAATGTTTGTTACTTTTGGAATTATATTTGCTGTCCAGTTTTCACAAAATTTCATAAGTAGACAGTGAATCCTGCATTCCCAGCTTTTATAATCTACGAGACTAGGTGAGAAGAAACCCTACTACAGTTTTCCCATATACTTTCATGCGAAACGCACTTTGAGATATAAGATATATTTATGAGAAAGAAATAACATACTCATTGTCTCCACAGTACGTTAACTGAGAAACATTTTACACTTCAGATTCTACACGATAGGTGAAAAAAATAGCATATTTGTAGTAAGATATATTTTACAGGGGAAATTATATCCAATTCAAACTTAGCACTATATAAGTCCGTCCTGTTCATACAAGGAAAAGATCTACAAAATTTATCACCACTACATTCACAGAAAAAATGCACACACACATAATCATTCAATCTTCGCAAAAGTGCAAGGTACCTAACTTCTATCTATGGAAATTTTCCCCGGAAAACAAACATTACATAAAACATCAAAAGGCGCAAAACGTACGTATATACGCACACGAAACATATTTGTGATAACAAAACAACCTACATTAATTTCCTAAATTATGGTCATGGAAAACATATGTAAAATCTCAAATGTTGCGCAGCTAGGCTCTAGGGTCTCTTCAGAGAGGAGGAAAGGGTCTAGTTCCAAGGTTATAGCAAAACGTTTCACTCGGAAAGAATTTAAGAACAATTCAGATCCTAGAAATGCTTGCTAACTTCTGGCTGAAAACATTATACAAAGCGTATCTTCCTGTTTGCGATGTGATAACTTAAAGATTAAAATATAAGGAAACATAAATGTTCCTCTTGTTTTGTACGGACGTCACACCTGGTCTTTCACAACCAGGGAAAACGCAGACTGATGGTTTTCGATAGCAGGCTGCTGGCGTGAATATTTGGACATAACAAGAAGCAAAGTAAAGCTGAAGAAAATTTCATAATGAGGAGCTTTATAAATTGTCGTTATTTGATAAAATCCGTTGTGCTATTCAGATTAATACATAATTAACAACAGGAAATATAACACAGTCGGTACAGCTTGTATATATTGCTTTAGTACTGGTGTTTTGGTTTATGATAACATTATCTGGCAAAAAAATTTATTTATGTAAGAAAGTTGTTTTTGTACCTACAGATCCCAATTTGAAAATATTCATACATGTAAAACTAAAGACCCATATTTATAACAAGACTAGTAGCAATGTAGGTTATGCAGTTAGTTAAGTAAACAAATTTTCTCGCTCCATGGAGACATAATAGCAGAAACAGATAGCTAGAAACCATCAGTAATAAAAAATATACAAGTTGTGTGGACTGAGTAAACTTTAGTATTATGAATCGTATCTCGTAATTTTACGGCATGCCAAATATTGTTAGGTAATAAAATCAAAGAGGATGAAATGAGCTCCTCGTATGACACGCGTGGGTGAATATAAATGCATAAGGGATTTTAATGGAAAGACATAAAGCAAAAAGACTCCTTGGAAGATCTAGGCGTAAATGGGAAGACAATGTTCGAGCGACTTTTAAAGAAATAGAAGCATGTGTCTGGATTCATTTTCTCCAGGGCGTGGACTAGTTACAGTCTGTTATGAACACAGTAATAAAGCCTTCTCATTCACTGATGTCACTTACAAAAGTTTAACTGTCTGCGTTATTATCCCACTTTGGAATAAAGTTTCAAGAACGCTGCTACTAATGAATTTTATTAACACAGAAATCATTCAAGTACCCTTAAGTTAAGCAACTTCTCATCAAAACAAACAAACAAACGAAAAGTGGTTATTATGATAGCACTTTCACCCTTCACGTCATTTCCCGCAACCATCAACCACACTTGAAAGAAACGACATCTCATCTACGAAACGTTTATGGGAGCAATAAAAGTGGGCCCTGGTATTATAAAATCCGTCAAGTCTGAGAATGGCTGACGTAATCAGAGTTCTCATTTCTGCGGACAGGCGATTTGCAGCGTTCTCAATGCAGAATGGATTTCCGTACAAAGACTGAGGCAAGACACGTAGAAATGGTTTTACATGGTAAACATATGTCATCCGACAGACAATTTATCTTCCAGGAAGTTTTTTGGTTGCACCTCGGCGTACCGGTCAGGATTACTTGTCCATGACATTTGTGCCCAGACCACCAGTGTCAGGGCGCACGGAGCAAGAGTGACATATATTCGGATTATCGAATTTGTATATTCGACACAGCAGTTCTCAATATTTAAATAATGCAGGGTCTAGTACAGCAGTAGCGGGATTTCCAAGGATGTGTTCCCCACTTGTCTCACATTCTAGTACAAATAATATCCTACAAACGAAATTGTTAGCACCAGGTCGAAAAGACACATATCAATAAAAGAATCCCATGTGATCACGTAGAGACATGGACCGTAATTAACTCCATGGGGCAAAGTGCTTCTTGAGAAGCTAATAAGTCCTCAGCTTCTCAAGAAATTCCCCGGAATTTATGGAATATGGAGATTTCATTACCGCTTTCACAACAGCCCGCCACCTGTCCCTATTCTGAGCCATATCAACCCAGTCCTTGCGCCATCCCACTTCTTGGAGATCCATTTTAATATTATCATCCCATATACGCCTAAGGTCTTCCAAGTGGATCTCTTCTCCTCAGGTTTCCCCACCAAACCCTGCGTGGACCTCTCCTCTCTCCCCTACGTACCACATGCCACGTCTATCTCATGCTTCTTGATTCGATTATCTGAATAATACTTGGGAAGGATTACAGATCATAAAGCTTCTCACTATGCGGTATTCTACACCCCCCTGTTATTTTCCTTTGGCCCACATGCCTTCCTCAGCGCCTCATGTGAATCATAGTCACCCATATAAAAATCAGTGCACATGAACAACTGACAATGCTGCTAAATGCCCTGACAATGACAAAACACCAACGTTACTCGATTTATAACTTTATACATACAAGTTTGTGTACAATGGTTAAAAGTGTTTTAATACCCACCTATCAAAAACTTGGGGCATTTAACAAACACCTGCGCCTCCAATTCGGAGAAATGCCACGAAAAACCTTATTAATTAATTAATTAATTTATTTATTTATTATTTGTTTACGCTTTACTTATTGCCGTTTTCAGTAGCACAGATGATACAGAGACGAATTATAGATTGATCACTAAACCATGAATTAAGGGGATACGGAAGGAAACGGCTGCATTGTAATTTTGTTCTCTATCCAACATGTTTCGTTAAGAACTGAGTAGATTCACAGAAGTCCTCATGACATGCGGTCTGCTGGCCGAGAGTGACCGATCGTAAACTGTGTTGTGTTCCTCACCATTCGATAGTTGACACGCAAATGGATACAGCATGATGTTTTCAGCATAAATCGTTCTGCAGTGAAAATACGAATGTGAAACTGGAAATTCACTAGCAGTATAACGTAAAATTCTGTAAGATATATACAATTTTAAACAATGAGATTTAATGCTTTTTGTAGTATGGAAGTACTCTGATGTTGCGTTTTGTTCTCTTATTTTGACAGCCGCGTTTGGACGACGAAATTCTTCGTCCAAAGAAATGTTTTGGGATTGTCTAATACTCTGAAGTCGCTGAGTATCGGCTTAACTGAAGGCCAACTTTGGGAGATCATGTCACATATTTTGTGAGCTGTAATTATGAATATTAAACTACATACGTGTATAACCGTCCATCTTTAACCGCCCGACTCACAGTTACAGAACTGCCGTATGCTCGTCGGTTAGCATGAATCTGTCCGAAGGAATATATGTAGGGATTTGAAATGACGTTGGTAGTAGCCGCTATAAATTTATGCGATCACAATTTCATGTATTTCTTTTATTACAAAATTACTGCAACTTCTTGCACAACTCGAACAAAACCACTGCAATCATGGAAAACTTGAAGATCGCCTAAGGCGAATGCTGTTAGAATGTGAACCGCACCACTCCACCACTCCGCGTTTGTTTCATTACTACCTTCAATGAAGCCAAAATACACAGTTCCACGAAATCTCGAATGCCCCTTCCTTTGTCAAGAAAACAACTAGCCTGCGGACAAACCCTCCGAAAATATCTTCCCGATCCAAGGAACCGCTTATCTGCGTACAACCACCTGTCACTGTAACAAGGAAGAGATTTTAAAACTGTAATAGAAATGTATGTTAAACGTCTAAACATGATAATGACATACAAGGCTTAAGTGTGGGGAGCGATCAGATGTTCGAACTGCTAAACCAGTCAGCGCATTCCAAAATTAGAATAGTGGTTTTTTATTTAATTTATATGCCATTACATAATGTGGATAATAGCCAAAGAACCAGTTTATCGTCTCATCTTCTTGAAGCTTAGTCCGAGGCTTGAACTATGGACCCTGGCCGGTTACACGTGGAATTGAACGACTGCAATTAGTAAAACGAAGACTTCGGGAAAAAGCCTGCCCGAGTCCCAGCTTTGCTGTTACAAAAACCGTAGGGACTGCCCGGGAAAAGAGGCAGAATAATAGAGGTGGGCAACTGCTGCCTTAGATTTTGAATTATGATGTTGGACTACACAATGTCACATAACAATATATGTAGTACAGGATTATGTTCACTGATCCGCTTTGCTATGCTTCAGGGAAATTACATGTTCGTAAAGTACTGCTTTACTTTTTCTCTAAGAATACACAGTGCCCGGTGAATTCAACGGATAATCCAAAACAATTTTAATACCAGTTTAAAAACACGCTTCAAATTTGCTCTTAAAAATTAGTTGCTACAGAGTGAGAAAATATTCCTTTACTTTTTTGGAAACATATTTATTTTGCAACAGTCAAAATAATGTTCAAATGAACATATTTTAAATTGAATATATATTCCCAGGAAATTTCAAAGAGCGAGATTTGAAAAACCTATAAAATTCGTAGACCGGTTTTTGGGCTTCCCGTCCTAATTTTCTAAATATAATGACTCAGTTTCCTTGGGTCTCCTCCCCAAGAAGATACTATATTTTAGAATTTAACACATTTTCACAAGAGTCACATTTCATGAGTTTTAGTTCAAATAAACCGCATTCAAAATACTATTTTAATATTACAACTGTAACACAAATTATTCCCCGTTTGTTAAACGTCTTTAACAGCGGTGTGTCAACCGAACAAAGTCTATCGTAACAATGAGTTCGATAGCGCGCGGTATAGACATGACACTTGTTTCATATGAAATGTGGCACTCGACGGCCTGGGACTGACGACTTTCATCAACGACAGTAACACAGGGCGCCAGGGAACTCAA
Source organism: Coptotermes formosanus (assembly GCA_013340265.1). Taxonomy (NCBI): domain Eukaryota; kingdom Metazoa; phylum Arthropoda; class Insecta; order Blattodea; family Rhinotermitidae; genus Coptotermes; species Coptotermes formosanus. The sequence continues at coordinate 3,713,096 of BLKM01006251.1, read as the reverse complement.
GCCTGTGTAACAGGGAAATTATACAGTTTGAAGAATAGTCTGAGCGGATATTGGTTTCTTGTAGGGCGTCGGTGGGCGGGACGAAGATCTTAATATAGGGGGAGGGACGAGCATGGTTTGCTTGAACATAAAGCGGTAAAAGCACTGAAATCACACTGGGTCGTTATTGGATTTTATCACTGACGCCTAGTTTGTTCTAAAGGTTATTTAACGAAATTGTTTCAAGTTATGAAGTTAAGCAGCGTCTAATATCCTCTAAATCTGATCATGAAAACATACAATAATGTTAACCATTAATGCACATAAGTACATTAAATTTAGTTTATATATATAGTGAACTGGTACATATTTCGACCAAGAGTGTGGCGATATTCAGGGATATAAAATACAAAGGTTAGATACATTAGAATTAGAAAATGAATTTTTAATGTGTTCCATGTCCGTGCACTATATCATACAAAAACACTAATCACCAACAAATGCACAAAGAGAGTTTTATCATCAATCGTAACACACTCCTACATGTTTCGACCCTGCTGGGTCATTTTCAGGGAGAACTCTTCGTTACCGTTACACTAGGGTTGCACTTTACAGTGCTCTCCGCGGTCCGCGCTTCAAGCTCGGGCCGCGGAGAGTTCACGTCTCCAAAAACAACGCCGTAAACAGCCAACAACACATTTTCACTGAACTGTAAAGTGCAACCCTACTGTAACGGTAACGAAGAGTTCTCCCTGAAAATGACCCAGCAGGGTCGAAACATGTAGGAGTGTGTTACGATTGATGATGAAACTCTCTTTGTGCATTTGTTACTGACTAGTGCTTTTGTAGAAAATGAAATCACAAAAGCATCAGACTCAATCCAAATACGTGACTAAAATCATAAGAACCAAAAGTTTAAAAAATACATAAATATAAGTCATCACAATAAGAATATGTTGACATTTGGTTGGATCGTACAGGTGCATGTAGAAGGTGTCAGTCATTCATCACGTCGTGGTATAGATTGTACGGTGAACCTTATTTATCATGAATCATGAGACGGTCACAAACTGGAAGAACCCGGTTATGACAAATACCATGTATTGTCACGCCATTCATCTGTCAAGACTGGATATAAACCAATAAACTCTCAAGACTGGGTAACCAGGCTCTGATTCGAACCAGGTAATTCCCCAGTACATGTCAGGGTACCTCACTTAATGCCATCTCGCCCGCTATTTAACATAGAATTAAATGAACTGGGACTATAACGAAGTGGTTTCGTAAAGGGTTTAAACTTTATATAGTGGCTTCGTACGAAATACGGAGGGAAGGGACGGTAAGCTCATAACAAGATAAGCAAGCCGCGATCTGGACCACAGCTGGGTACCAAGATAATGAGAGCCAGTTTGTTAACGCTTAACAACCTGCATGCCGAGCAACCAAACTCTGTTCATATATCATGCATACTCTCTGAGGCTTCTGTCGTCATACACTGGGTCACAGATGCAATAATATTTGTGAACAATTCCTCACAGAACGGTTAGACACAAGTATAAAAAATCCCTCTCCAGATTTGAAATTCTCATCACGTGACTCTTACAGCCACTTTAATCCAAAGAAGAAAATAAAAATTCTCTGGATACATAAAACCATTTATCCATGATAAGTTTCCGTATATTCGCACAGTTCATATTTTACGTAGCAACCAATCATGTAACTATTCCATTCTACGGAAACAAGGACATATATGAATAAGTTATTTTTCGTATTACTACGGACAGAGAAAATAAAGTCATAAAAGGCAATTATTATTATTATTATTATTATTATTATTATTATCTGAAATTACCCTATAGTTGATATTCTTCTTTCAATCTCTTCAGCCTATTCTACCATAAAAGCAGCTACGTGCTTGAGTGATTTCAGGCTTCCGCCCCGATGTAGATGACATCTGTGCTCTTCTGGGATATAACGCAGCTTTGAGTGGTATTTCTGTCCCGAAACGTCGGTACAGAACTACAATTCAAAGCTGCGTAATATTCCAGAAGAGCACGGATCACAGGTGTGTACTTTTTGAGGCATTAGGTACTGAAAAACAAATTTACGTTCTTTTCACGTGCGTTTTAAGCGGATAATTCGTGAAAATTTTCTAATACTTTATTACAGCTACATAATTTAGACATCTGGCTTCCAGAGAACGACGCAGTTTTTTCTGTTACGGGCATCCGCAGTATAATGTCAGTCTCTAGCAGGGAGAAAGAAATAAATACAAACCGAAACAAACATAGAAAGAAAGGAAGAATATCAGGAAAAAAAAAAAAAAGATAGAATAAGGGAGAGAAATAAAATTCCATAACGCCAGATTCTTAATATTCAGTATTTACTCAGCACTGTGTATGACTTTTTGTTGACTGTGTCTTGACTGGTTTTGAGATAAGCCGATACTTCTTATAGGAATGCTGCTAAATGTCAGAAAAAATTCATAGTTTCAGAAATTATTTGTGAGTCGGAGAAAGTCAAATAACAATTTTTGCAACTGCTTATATTGGCTGGGAATGAAAACACATAAATACTATTGAATCAATGTTCCACGAGACGTCACGTTAATTTTGACCCGCTGCAAATATTCTACGCACGTCTTGTGCCTAGCAAATGTTTCACCGAAACTGCTGCATCTCGCACAATCGTAGTAATTACATTTGTCTCCACGTTCCTGATTTTAATATTTTATCACTCCACATAATTTCCATTCTAACGACATGACACATGTTGCAACGCCTTTCACGCGTTTTGCACCAATTATCTGATAACCGGCTAGAAAAATCCATCGTGAATTACAGGACAACCGAGCAGCCACTCTTTTTGGCTGTATTCTTATTCACACGAACCAGTATTTTACGAAAAATAAAAGTGCAAATTAATATTAATAAACATGGTAGCCTTACAATATGTTTTAAGATGAATTTAAGTAAGTGGAATACCTTGCACTGGTAATGTGATTATTAACAGTTGGTTAGAAAAGACGTTTGCAGTGTTTATTTCTTGGTTTACCTATTTTCCACTCTACCAGGAATAGTTCAGATTCAACTGTGCTGCTCTCTATATTTTCATACACTCCCAGCCACAACTGAGGTGTTTATTGTACCATAAAACAAGCTTTCCTCTTTCTTCTTGGCATAAGTCCGAGCATGTTCTTTTTTCGTATCATACTTTATGACACAAATATTGCCACATTACAATCGTCTTCACATTTGTGGCCGCCAGTGTTTTCCTTCAATGTTGAAAAAAGAAGTCAAAGGCTTGGAGAAGAATTCACAAGTTATATCGTGCATTTGGGCAACAACGTCAACATTTCATTGTTCCCTGAACATCTAAAGTTGTAATGGTTAAACTTTGTAGTAGCATTTATAGAAAGCACAAGCTTAGATCCACTACTTAAATGCTTATAAAATCTTAGTTAATTAAGAAATATTTCTTTACAAATTTTGTATATGGCATTACAACCCGAAAGTGAAAACTTAAGGCCAAATATGTATTTTGGTACTCTGGGTAAGTACAAAATACTTTAAATCATTTAACATAGAATAAAAATTCCTTCAATAACGTAAACTCGACATATTTTACAAGCAAATATAATTAAAATCTCCATTTTGAGTTTTCAATAAACACAAAACACGGCACAATTAACCAAAAATTTAACTGAATGGGTAACGAATTAGTTGACGGTCTGTTTCATTAGGACAAAAATTTTAAACAATGTATAAAACAACAGTATAGGCCACTCTCCCTTTGTGAAGCACAACCCTCATCACATAAGGCAAAAGTAACACATTTTCAGCACACTTCATACCGCATTTCTGATGGTACCAGAACTCACACTGAAAGCACTGAATACGATCATTGTAGTATCCTCTGTAGTTTAGAAATCAGTCGTCATTCTTGTTAACTTCAGTTTCTCGATCTTTTAAGGTGGGATTTTATTTTATTTTCGAAAAATTCGAAAAGCTGACAGCGTTTTCTCCGTATGGGATGCAAAGGTCGAGCAACAAACCTAGCTTTTACTTTCGGAAATCGAAGAGTCTTTGCTGATTTTCTTTTCATTTTTTGTGTCAGAAGAATGTTACGAATGAGCGGTAATGATGTCCCTCATGCGTTCGTGGATAAACAGGGGAGCGAAAACGGAGCGCTCTCCTTATATTGCTGCAGTTTTGTCTGGATTGGAGTGGATGCTTCCAGTTGTAGAGGCTGAAGGGAGACATGACTTGGAAAAAATGCTGTCTCAGCGATGACACTTGGATTTTATGGACAGGTTCCAGAGAATCTGAAACCTGAGACAGCATTGCGTGGCGTGACAGCATGCATGAATGCTGGTGAGAATAATTTTGAAACTGCAGATTTCCTACCGGATTCAAATGATGTTGCCTTCTGTGCCTTTCTACTACTTTATTTGTGTAAGATTTCACAGGCTTGGAAAAATATTTACCATTGTTACAACAAAAAAGCTGCATATTATAGGTGTCTTTAGAAGTTCAGAAAGTCTCTCTTGTATTTTTCGTCGAAAATCAAGTGGCGGCAGTACCCTAAACGCTGTCTTTCAATTCACACTCTATTCATTCTTTGGCAAAATACACTTAGCCAAGAATTTATAGGACTTCTACAGACACCAAACAATAGAGTATATGAGTGATTTTAAGCTTCCACTGTTGTGTAAATGAGGTGTTTGCTCTTCTGGGATATTGTGCAGAGTTTATTGGTAGTTACCGGTGTTTCGGAGACAGCTTATCTGTTCCGAAACATCGGTAACTAACTACCAATCAAGGCTGCGTAATATTCTAGGATAGCGAACAACTAATGCAGTATATGGCTGGATGTACATAGAGTTAGCACTGCCCAAACTTTGAAATCTTGTCGAATATTCAGACTCTCAATCAAACATAGCAGTAGAGACACATTCAGACTTACTCTCTTGTAAGTACAGCGTAAGGGCGACAAGCACCTTAACGTCACAAAATTTAATAGTCACTAATACTGGGTACAAGAATATTCATTTGCAGTACTCCTTATCTTTTGACATATCCGTTAAGTAGCAGCATTTCCGTCGGCGTCATTCTACGAATTCTCCTCATACAACCACGATCAGTATAGCTTCTTTGGTTACGAAAATACACACGGTGTAAACTTATTTTCTGAACGGCTCTCCTACATTTTTTTCTGCTGCATTTTAATTTTACTTTCAAGGGATTGAATAGCAGGTCAAATAGTCTGCTTAGCCCCGCAGCTGGAGCAGTCAGAATAACAACTTCTGTGATTATGCAAATGCATCAGGTCTGAAAGTTTTGTCAAAGCACTTACAGTGCTACAAATTATTAAGTACAGCAACTCACTCATAATTCGGAGGCACAGGTATCCGCTAATACAATTGACCGTCCTGGATGTAATTTTCCCAATCCCGTTCTTTTTTTTCCAGTTTGGACAAAGAGGGATCAGAAAATTAAATGAGCCTGGATAGCATCGGTGTTGAAATATGTTGTGCAAGCACAAGCCTTTATCTCCCACACACAGTACAGGGAAAACCACTGTAACACGAAAATTAATTATATAATTGTAAGCACGTAATGTATTAAATATATATTATATATTTAATTATAATTACATAATTTATTTTCGTTTTATAGTGGTTAAAGGGAAACAATATATATACGTATACATATTTCTATATATACATATATATAGAAATGGATATAAAAGAGTTAATTATATTAATGAGGATTCTTGTTTTGTGGAATGTGACGTGTAGTGTGGTAGATGCATACTTAACTGCCAAAATACATGGCGCCACTGTCAATAAGACCAAAAGTTTCATAATTACCGCAACTCAAACATCACATGTGTTTGTTTTAGTTCAATGTCTGCCTCAGCATCTTAAGAACACTGAGTATGACAACAATGTGCCAAAATTAACGGTCATATTCATGCCGTCATCTGTTTTCAAAGCGTCTTGAGTTACTGCGGATAATTTACAACTACACAAAATATTCTGAATGCAGAAATTTCTGGCGAGACTGTACAGCGTTGAAGTGTCGGAAGAAGGAGGTCTGAGGTCTTATCCAAAGAAGTCCAAAATTTATACAATTTTCTAACTGCGATAGTTACAGCAGTCTCGTAAGTGTCCAACAACTTCCTTAGTTGACAGTAGTTCCTCTATACTATAGGCCTTGTCCCTACTTGCGCGTTGTTAATACAAATAAAACGAAGTAGTGACTGCAACACGCTCTGTTATGATTGCATTTCAGTGCTTTATAACACAGAATAACGGAACATGCTGACATTCCCCAGTATGTTGTCTACTGGCTACAAGGGACGGTAACAGCTGTTCACCGTTTCATGGGGCGTATTCTAACGAAACGTGACGTACCGTAATGTCGCCCGCATCCGTGAGGTGACTGCCAATAATGAGACGCATACACAGTATTGACAGTACCTGATGACCTGCACACTGGCTTATCAGTTTACGTACTGTACTTTAACATAATTAGTTTACGCCATCTAGACCCTACGTGGCCGTAAACCGATTTAAAAAAAGCCTCCATTAACGATATTTGATTATGCGTCCAGTGGTTCACTATTTAGTGACGTTTCATGTTCAGTAACTCCATGGTAGGTGTCAGCTGACAGTTCTTTAGCTTTATTTACTCAGGTTACTTAACAGTTTCCTTCAACGGTACAGTATATGGATACAATAAAATAGGAAACTATCGTCAATGGGGAACAAGTAATAGTTTGAAAGAGTCGACTCCAGCATATTTGCAGTATCAGTCAGACGCTCGTTTGCAGAAACTTCCCAAAATTACAAATATATTACACCAGACTGAAAAGTACCGCCAGGGTTCTAGCCAAATATATGTAAAAAGAGAATAGTAGAGGTGATATGTATTCTTTTGGTCACAAAATTAGGGTATGAAACACAAGAAAGTTAATGTACTAATAAACATAATATTGAAGCGCGTTCGCGTAACCATGGTTGCCGTGGAAAAGCAATATGTATTACATACTCCGTGTGTGTGTCTGTAGCCTTAATTATCCAGCAAGAAAAGCGCATGCGCCGTATTATACTGTCATCTGTGGCCTGTCTGGCTCTACTATATTTTTCCACATTATCTCATAAACAGTACGACTTTCGGGAGAAAAGTTATGGAACATAAAATGTGTGTTTTGATCTTCTCTACAAGCTTTGCCTGAAGTATTTTTCATTCAAAGAAGAAGTCAGCGAGTTATCATCATATATGTACACAGATCTTCATGTAAAGTACCCGTCATTCTTGTCAGATCTTAATTAAAACTGAATTTCGACAGATTTTCAAAAAATATTAAATACGAAATTTCATGAAAATCCCTCCAGTGGAAGCCGAGTTGTTCCATGCGAGCAGACGAACGGACAGACAGAGAGACAGACAGGCAGGCAGGCAGGCAGGCAGGCAGGCAGGCAAGACGACGTCGCGTAATAACCCAGAACAGCGCAGATCTCATCACCAACGCGGCGGAAGCCTGAAATAATGGCTAATAAACTCTTTTTCGCAATTTAGCGAACGCGACAAAAAAACGTTGCGTCAGCAAGTCCACAAATGACCGCCACTGTGCCCTGTAGTCAGCCAGGTCAGTCAAGTCCAGAGTTTCAAAGAACTTCCAATATTATACTGTACGATGCAGAGGTTCTATATCTGTAGGCTGAGTCATGATCGATCAGTGGATCGCAAAGACCAAGTATACAATTTAAAACGTGGTGCATTTTATAAAATTAGTTCTCTGAAAAATCATTTCTATTTACAGGGCAACAGAACTCTAGTGTGTAACTGGACGATGAGTATTATCATACTTGTTCACAGACGGAAGATTGCGCACGCTTACTATGGAAGAAGTCGTAATCTGTGAGCGGGTTTCTAAGTTTTCGGGCTGCCGTCCTATGTCTCACTCTTCCGATGACCTTAGTTGGATACCCACCGACATCCACAATTGCTGGTCGAGACGCTTGATGTTGCCAACTCATATTAACTTATGAATCTGTCTTCTGCCATATAACTAAATAAGTATCACTAAACAGAGATTGAAATGCAACGACTATATTTTCCAGATCAAATTTTCGACTTTCGATTAAATTTACCTTACCTTACAATGGTTTTCTGGGTTTAGTCAGACACAAGTAGATTTAATTATTAATACAGAGCATAAATTTGAACAACCACAACAAATTCAGTCGAGTGAAACTAATATCCTTTACTTATGAAAGCACAAATAAATATAAGTTGCACCCAGTTGAATTTGCTATCGTCGTTCCAGTGCAAAAAAAAAAAAAGCAAATGGAAGAGTAACGTATATATTACAAAGTGTAAATAGTAGTTAATTTTCATATTCCGCCTAAGCCTTCATTTTTTGGTGCCTAGACGGAGATAAAGTCGTCCCGTTAAAATTACCTGCACACTCACACTAATCCAATACCTGGAAAGCACAGTCTTCCCCAGATAAAAATTCCGGTATATTACGCCGTGTAGAATGGTAATTAATTACCGACGTTTCGAAAGTACTACGGTTGTGTAACTATATACCAGTCAACAAGATCCCAACACATGACCGTACAGCAACACACCTGCCAGAAACTGAAGCCCCTCACTTCCCGACCAAAGTCCTTCATCGGTTACGCAATGCTAACAAACTTACTTTAATAGCCTAGAACAACACAGACCACGCTAGTGATACTTGAGCTTTATCGTATAGCCAGAAAACCCCCTTTTTATTCATTCCAAAATAAACCAACAAACATTTTTTGTGTATTATTATTATTATTATTATTATTATTATCATCATCAACATCATCATCATCCTCATCTCCTTTATGCAGGGTATTCACATTTATACGCCTGAAACAAACCATGTTTCTAAGGTACGCAGCGTCGCAGCTATTCCACGCATACTATTAATGGTGCACATAACGCTGTCTACAGTATTAAACCCCTTTGTGCTTCTACGTTAGCACTTCCCGCAGTGTGTGTGCTGTGCCCAATACAGCTGTTTTCTGTAGTTCCTTGATATCGTGCTTTCCTGGTATGCTGCTCAAGTATTTTCTGAAGGGTTTTGAAATGGTTCCAGTTGCTTCTATTATTACTGGCGTCACCTTTGTTTTTACATTCCACATGCGCTGTATTTCTATTATGAGGTCTTCACATTTTGGAATCTTCTCGGCTTCTTTCTGTATCACATTTCTGTCTCCCGGGGTTGCTACGTCAATTTGCACACATGTTCCTTTTTCATTGTCCCGGATTATGATGTCTGGTTTATTGTTGGGGATGGTTCTGTCGGTCTGCACTTGTTGATTCCAAAATATGGAATTATTATTATTATTATTATTATTATTATTATTATAATAAATCATTACAGTGATTTTACTGTGACAACATTCTGCATGACTAAAGTGCGTTTGAAAAAGACAGAGTTATAGAAGTTACATTACAGAAAGTAAGTAGCGAATGGGTTCACTGTCTCCCGTAATTTATTCTCGTCATATCTCTAACCATGTAGCGAGAAAGTGCATCTCCACACTTCGTTGCATCGGTTGGAGAAGTATGTTCAAACCTGCATTACATTGTATTACTTTATTTTAAGTAAATTTCTGTGTGTCGGCAGTTCGCCTGTGGGGTTTATATCTCGTCAAAATCGAAACTAGACAACACACAGTTTCAATTATTTTCACATGTTCTCGTGTACGAATACATAACTACAAAAATACTCGATCCGATAAAGCGAAATCAGGTAAAACTAAAGAACCAACGACGTCTGGATCATTTGGGTAGGATTGTTGTCTGGTTCGTGAAAGTAAATTTCAAGAAGATGTAGGCGACATACAACAGACGTAGGGAACTGGATGAAGCAACATCAGTAACAACAGAAGACACATTAAGACCATGCGTGTAATAAGCTACATCGTTATGCGGAATATTAATAATGTATTAAACTGTACAATCACCCAAACCTGATTTAGACAGCTGCCGTGATTCTAGACCATTTCGTGACCAGTTCTGTTCTCCAATCTCGCTTTCGTTACTTTTTGCATCTGCTGCTGCTGCTGCTGCTGCTCTGCATCGAAACATTAATTTGTGCATAGAGTGTAATTTATTTAATGTTATCAACGTAGCAGTTTCATTTATTTTAATCACTACAAAATATCCGTCAAATATTATTATACATTTAATTAACTCCAAAAGTATTTTTATTTTGTAACTATATTTATTTCAAACTACACATTTTTACCCGTTTCATTAATTCGAAATTCTCTGACTTATGTAATACAACTGAGAGCTTACTGCTCTGTCGTTCTTCACTTCGATAGAAGCTGGCACTATTAGCACAGTTCCCAGAGAATATTTGTCTTTTCAATAGGCCTACATAATGACAGTAGAAGAACTCACACGACAAACATCCAAACAATGCAGAAAACTAGTAAGGATCTGGTGCTGTAACTTATCACTGATAAGACAAACGATGCTATATCTACAATATATTCTTGAAAGGAAATTAGGCAGTCAGTAAGAATGCTGTGACACATAGTAGTTACCTTAGTATGGTAAAAAGGTAAAACACTCCCCTTATAGGCCTGAACAGGCCCTGAGGGTTCCAGGAGGTTCAGGCTCCCAGATTTCTAGACAATCGGCACTTGAAGGTGGTAAGGTTGTCAACCCTACGCACCGACCACGTCTACCCCCCAAGAAATGTTCCTGGTACTCATTTCCTTTAGACGCTCAGTCGATCCCAGAGCCATGATTATGCCAATGAAATATTCCAATGACATAATCGGGAATCGAACCCGCGACCTTCCGGTTTGTAGGGCAGTGCCTCAACCAACTGCGCCACGGCGGCCCCTGTTACCTTAGTATGGGGGTTTCAAATTCACAGCTCGGCGTGTAACTCAGTGCAGTACACATGCGTGTTTTAAAGAAGTTCACAAATTCATGCCATGAGATTTTCCTTACAAAAGTCGGCAATTGCCTTACTTAGCTGGAGATCATTTTCCGTGATTTTATACAACTTGAAGGTTCACAAGCGTCTTTAGAAAAGCTAATTTAAAGAGAATGGAATCAAATTTACATTATTACAGCACAATTCTCTACGATATACGCTTAAGTCTCCCAAGTGATTCTTTTTCCGTTTTGTTTACGAACAAAATACTTTATCAATGTCATATCCCATGCTTGCTACACGTCCTGCCCGTCTCATCCAACTTGATTCAATCACATTACGAAATTTTTCATTAAGTAATTCTCCGCTGTTTCTATTGGTTAGTCTTAGTTCAGTCCAAATTTTGTCTTCACCGTTCTTTGTTACACAGCAACCCACAATGGTTCTACCTCAGTTAACGAGACCGAGGGTAGCATAAATATACGGCTCCATGCAAAATTATTCCAATAGTCTGTTTTAACATGCACATTCCTTCTTAACACTCTGAATTGAATTGAAATGGAACGAAAACATTTCATGAATTTAATCTTCTCTTAATTTGATCAGAAGTACGTTCGCTTCGAACCCTTCCTGTTATTACAGAGTAATTGACCGGTGCCACATTTTCAGAAGATTTGTGTTTCAATGGATATCAAAGAATTTGTACTTCACAGGCTATAACGTAGAAATTTCTTAATGAGAACGAACGGGACACCTGCTATCGAGTGTTTCTTAAATTGGTCTATTAAACTTCAATAAAGCTCAAGAAGGGGCCTAGAAACACAATTAAATTTTACAAACATATATATACCTGAACTGATATTTTTTAGCTGCCTCCTTCTGGGCGCGGGTAGAATGTAGAGCGAGTGACCGTCTAAGTGCCAGCTGCCCCAGAATCTGTTTTCAGCTTTGTATCTCTTAACAGGCCTCCCTCCAACATACGCGAAATAACTTACGTGCATAACACAGGGCAGTAGCATGGAGCAATTAAAACTACAGCTTTTCCCTTGCATTCTCACCGCCCTTGAACTGGAACTGTCTTTCTTTCTTGGACGAATCAGGAATTGCAATTTACCTGCCTTGCCCTAAAACAGGGCCGATGAACCCCTAGCTCGCGGGAAACATGCCACTATGTTAAAGTTGCCTGCGGAGACATTTGTAATGAGAAACTATATGTTAACCCTTCCCCTGGCAAAGACGAAACAGAATGCCGAAGCAACGTTGGAAACTTATGAGATGTTTTATTTATGGACACACACGCTACAGTCTTAAACTTTTAACCTTTTAAAGCCTAGCGGTAACTTTACATACGACCAGGTTTAACATTAAAAATTTCTACGTGGTGCCCACATTGCGTTTATGTGTTTTGTACGGATCTCAGAACAAACAGCAACTTTTGCCTTATAAAACACTGACAGATTGGTTTTTGTAACCGAAGTGGAGTGTTTACAGCGCGGTACGCACTGAGTCCTTATATACAACAGATACGCTTCGTCTTTAAAGGGTTAAAATGTCTTTAAAATGTTAAGTCGTTTTGCAAAAATGTGCTAAAAATAGCGACACCCTAGCCTAAGCTGTCAGTTGCATTTTTATAAATTTTTCCTATTATCATCAGTACATTTTTATTTCACATGAGGAATAGACAAATATACAGGTATAATTATACCCATTGTTATATGTATACTTATTCAATCTTTATTCTGTGGATTAAGCTTCATGTTGCCCCCATGCAGACCAAATTTTGCCTGTGTGGCTCATCACATAAAAGATGAAGCAGACCTGTCCTCAAACATGTTGTGAGACCCCATCTTACGAATTTTTCAGTGACGTCACCTATAATATAAAACAACTGTGACAACAACATCTGTCGTAATATCCTCTACATCAGAATGTTCTGGCATGGCAGAAATTGCAAATGATTAAAACGTGACTTTATTTTCATCACGCATGTCATCATCACAGTCACTATATATTTACAAATTTTACATATAAAAGTCTCATTCATCAGTACCAAATGAATTCCCCACTTAACCGGGCCATTTCACATTTCTTCTTCTTCCATTACTTTTATCGCAAGGAGACCACACTACCATGCGATATTCCGCCGACATCCATTTTCTGCAAAAATGCGTCCAGTTTTTTTCTCCCACCAGGTTCTCTGTTGTATACTTACGGTTTAAACTGAATGTACTTCCAGCTACTGCTGAGAGAAATATTTCCTTTATTTACTTACTGTTTTATCACGGTTTGATTTCCTTACTCACGAAGATCACGGTCTCCTGAGATGTCATGTTATGCAGCTTGGCAAATAGGTGCAAGTGTTTTGATGCAATGTGTTGTCCCCATCTTCATGACGGAACAGAAATTTTGTCTAAACTCCTGCAAATTCAGATAGCGCATTTTTCCAATATATTTGTGTTTATCTACCAAACTACACGGCGTTACTTCTACAAGGCAGTGATGTTCACAGTCACCGCCCTATGAACCTGAACTCTCACATTTTTCACTCTCGTCCGTAGGTCGTTTCTGTAGCCCTGTAGAAGACAGATCCATGCGTAACAACGTTTGCCTTCCCACTTAGGCCTCGCCTAACATTCCTTAAGATTATTCATAGGCAGGTGTTTTATTAGAACTCGAAGTAACTGAAAGTGACCCATGGTTGTAACTAACGGCGGGGTTTGATCATCACAGTTGTAGTTACATTACTTTCATAACTGTGTTACCAACTTCTGATCAATTTGCTAGTCTACATTTACAAAACACAAAACACTTCAATTATTCAAAATATTGACAATTTATCACGTATTTAGATCGTATTTGCTAAGATGGTTTTTCGAGTAGCAGGCCAATTAGCATTTGAATTAATATCAATGACGTTTATGATAAGTTGACACTGCTGCTGCCACAGACTTGGTTAAGCGTGCTGCATTATTAACGATTATTACGAAGTCACTTCGAAGCAACTATTGTTAGTTACTAATTAGTTTTCTGGACTAAAACAATAGGTTGTCTTCGGTGAAATAATTTAACTTTATAACTTCTCTGTGCGAGGAAACTTGCAAGATTCTCTACGATCTTACGCAGAATTTGCTTTCTAACCTCTGAATTCCATTCTTCCTACAGTGGCAGTAAGTTCCTCACGATTTTCGTTGAAACTTTTCTCTGATGATTCAATTCTGAACCCCGTACGTAACAGAAAACTCTCCAAATGTCTGTAAAAACTTTTTTGCAACTAATTAAATGGAAGTTGACAAATGAACAGTCAAGTCTCCTACAGAATATCTATGGAAGGTAAAGCACGAGTCATTTCTTTCCCTTATTGTTCACTGGAAATGGTAACTGGTCATAACTAATCAACTAGTGTGAACAAATGATAATGCCTTGCACTGGCACTTCGTTCGAACAAATCAGTCTTCTCTTCAACACAGAATTGCAAAATTGCATTTCGTACCTCCATTACTTTCTTCGGCGGAATAAAGCATAAAGCAGCCTACCTAGTAACATTTGAAAGTAAACTACCCGTGTTTTTATCGCTTATTCTCTTTTACGTTTTCTTCTCCTCCTTATTCTTCCTCTGCCGCTTCCTTCTGCTCTTCGTTGGCAGTCAGTTCGATCTCCTTTAAATACAGGGTCCCTTCAATCTTGTCCTGATGGACAGACTCCTTATTTGGAAGATCAGTTCTTTAAGAGTCTTACATTCAAAAGAAAACACAACAATAGAGAGAAACGTAAAAACGTCAATCTGCTGCGAGTTTGGACAATGTGACTGACGTCTTTAAGGAGATTAAGGACGTGCTTACATTTAGACTTCCGTTGCTGTCGACTTCTTGGTATTACTGCAACACTGCAGTACCATTAGGAAAGAGAAACGCAAAAGTATGTGACAGAGATAATGTCGTGCGGTTATCCGTAAATCAAGTGGAAGAGGCGAAGAAATTACACGATTAAAATCAATAAATTAATGTTCACTTGAAGTGAGAGACGGAGCGTCATGGTTGAGTGGGGGTAGCTTTGCCTTAACGAGGTCTCTGGTTCAAACCTTTTCCCGACACTGACTATTCTGATAGATTTTCGTAATCTTTCTCAGCCTATATAGACACAATATCTCAAATTATGACAGCCAACTTCCAGCAACACAATTTCGGATACACTGCTCACTAATCACCCCAGCATTCAGTATTATATTATACAATTTTTATGCGAAGGTATGCGAGTGTTTAGGTCCTAAAATCTTGCCTATGAGAACACTGCGTTCACATCCACTTTGAAACCGGGATGTACGACCAAAGTGTTTTAAATCGTAGTGTCTTGCGTAAGTGAAGAATCTGCCACAAAAGTGATAAACAGCTCCAGAAACATATTGAGGATAAAATTTTGAATAAAATAAGCTACACCTTCTTAGACATAACAAGTGAAGAATTTAAACGGGTTTGGAGGAGGATTTGCTAGTGAAGGCTTTGCAGATATTCTTCTTTTAACTAATGTAACAGAATCGTGTGTTACGGTACGAACCTTTTCATGCGAGGTTAGTAATGGACAAAGTGGCTTCAGGACAGGTTTATTTTTCTTAGTACTTCGGTTTTCTCCTGTTAGTATCAATTCAGGAATGTTCCGCACTTGCTCATTTATTTACGTTGCCATATAATCTTACCACTTGACAGTTTCTTTCAATAAGGCACGTTTCTTATCAACCAGGATGACTGCTACATTACGAGAAAGACAAGATAAGTAGGGTACACTGTGTAGTTCGGCGCGTTTCATACACTGTGTTGATTTTGTTCGAGATGTCCATACGAACGTCATTAACAACTCAAAACACAATCTTGCTAATAATTTACTACAATAACGTCTATGTAGCTTGCGCACGGCAGTGAAAATATCGACCAGCCGGAGTAAATGTATTGACTCTGCTTATCGTGTTGTTCTAATTACAGTGTCAACAAAGGAAACAATTATTCTGCCAGCCTGCCGTATCCTCGCAATATTATAACCACCGGAAGCAATTTAAGGATCCACCAGGCCACTCGGTGAATTGTTTAGCCTATAACACACAATTCGAATGGTGCAAGCGTGCTCGCCTGAGGAGAAAATAGATTCTAAAGCTTTCTTTAGGGATCGGCTTCCCCATTGAACAAAACAGGCATCTACAATTAGCTCTAGACAGAACACTCTTACTTTAGAAGCAATGTTCCTTCTAAGCTGCGCGGGTGCGGGGCCGCGCAGTAATTGAAATGCTTCCGCGCACACTGAATTGTTGCCGCACAGCTGGAATATTCTTATTATGCATATTACGGAAAAACTTTTTAAAGTGCCGCGCAGTCGTCAGGTCGTGTAAAAATTTTCTGCTCAGAGCAGTAGCAGGTCCGCGCAGCTGTAATAAACTTAGAGGGAACTTTGCTTAGGAGCGAACAATCGATCAGGTTACAATCAATACACCCACCCACAAATGAACTCAATAAAATACAATTCATAACAATTATTAGAACACCTACATGTAGCCGCACGGGGGGCCATCCTTGTGGAATAATAGAAAAAGGAATATAAGCCCAAAATGTTAGTTTAGTTATTACACTGCCCGTATTAAACTGTCTAAAATGTTAATATTCTAAAATGTATAAAAGAATTTATAAAAAATTGGTAAATACAAAAATTGCAATATTGTGATATTAAAGTCGTATAATAGTGAGCAGTTTCTAGTGTAAGTTCGTAGCTGTTTACATCCTGTACGGAGTATGCCTACAAACACCTGTCTCATTGTTATGTGATCCGAAAGCATCTTGTCCAGGTAGATCTTGTGGCGTGTGTCGTATCGGGCGGTCTAGTGTACACTACACCGCCCGATAGACTTATAAAAATTTTTTACATTTTTTATACATTTTAGAATTTTAACATTTTAAGCATTTCAATACAGGCAGTGTAATACCTAGACTAACGTTTCGGGCTTATACTCCTTTGTTCCACAGCGGGTTTATACTCCCTTGTTCTACAGCGGGCTTATACTCCTTTGTTCTACAACTCCCTGAGGATGGCACTCCGGTGCTGCCGAAACATGTACGAGTCTTAATGTCTATTATGAATTGTATTTCGTTATATTAAGTGCATTTGTTGGTGGATGTGTTGAGTGTAAGTATGCACGGTATGAACAACACAAAAAATCGATTAGCTCTTCGAGATATCCACAGACCTTCATTAAAACAGAGGATTCATGACCGTATATACAAAATCCTGCCGTTTATCGCTCTCCTAATCCAAAATAATCCAACAGACGTTTCCATATACATATAATAAAGACTTATTTCAAATACAAGAATGTTGTAAGAGAAACAGTCGCCCTTGTAGGTAATACATTTCTTTATGTTACACACGATAGCATTTGATCGATTGTAGACTTTTTAACAAAGCTGTATTAATACACCTGTAATTTACAGACAAATGTTATGGGAGAAGTTTCTTTTGGTAAACTCGAACCACAGGAAAGAAGTGGCCGTAACTTATTTGAAGGCTATGACATGAGTCTAGAAATAGCGGATGAAATCTAAAGAAACCGAAAGGTCATATTCTGTGGCAGGCATCAGAAATGAGCAGTCCTCCTGCATAAATATTCGTGTTTGAATAATTAGTTCTGACACTATGCATTAAGTAAATCAGGAGTAGAGATGCTACACAGCAATACAGGCGTAAATTTAAGTCATACTTCCTGCTGTGACGTTTCGTAGAAATATAGAATAATGCTTGGAAGTGGAAGTTGAATTTAAGATGTTCACGTTTCCTGCTAAGTGGCGAATTTTTAGGTTTAGCAGTCTTTTCATTCCATTCGATTTTCACAAACTAGTTGATTCGTACGAAACAAAACAAATACTTCCCGGCCTCCTATATCAAATTTCATCAAATTCGGTTGAGTACTCTGAGAGACCAAACACAGGATATACGTACAGAGTTTACCGGCTGATTTGGCCTTCATTTGGTAGGGATATAATACATTACATCTTCGAATAAATATCATATGAACACCTCTGCAACACGTAGCTTTATCATTATGTACATGAAATTACATACTTGTCACTGAAATAGCCTCGTGATAAAATGTCATGTTAAGCCTACGGACTGAACGACTACTTATCAGTAATGCTGAAGGAACTGTAAGTTATAATTCTAATAGTGAGTCTCCTGACACATTGACACTTTGCACCAGCAACGACTAATAAAATCTAAAGAGGGTTTTCAGAATTTTAATAAAATATTCGATTTATTTTTTATTAAATTATGCAAAGCATATGTAAAATGAACGTTACGTGTCAATAATAAGTAGAGGTCTTGAGGGAGGAAAATACATTAACTTATAAATATTAAATTCTAATTATTGATACTGAAGCTGCCATTTCTGGCTCTATTCTTCTGTTCTTATGGAAACCTATCTTGTGTGTGGAAGCAACTTAGTGAGTTCATTGTTAATGTTATCATGAGTGAAACAGGCTTATCTCATCATATTACTGTCATTCTCAATTCGCTTCGAACTGTGAGAGTATTTATCCTCCCTGTTGTCAAATATAATGTGTTCAAAAGGATTTCACAGCCAGTGACAAATCAAATCGTGCTCTGCCACTGGAACAGCTACTTATCGAAGTTAGATCGCAGCAGATGTCACGTGACAGACAGATACACGACGAATATCCTGTATGATGATTAGTGTGTACAATGATGCACGCAAAATTACGAAACAATTTCTCTCATGTGTTGAGTATTTTGAACTGATTCTAGATGCTGGAGGGTCTTTCTGCGGAATTCTGTAGCAGTTCTGACAACTAATCGTTTGTTATTGAAACCGGGAGTTTATTTTTTACCATTACAGAAACTCAAAAATTCCAGCTACCTTTTGGTACCTCCCTCTTGACTTAAATAACACAATGTGCACACCTGTCTCAAAATTTTTTCAAGCATTTCCTTCGCTTTGCTTTACATACCTACAATACTAAGAGATTTCCTGCCACATTCCTTACTTTATGTTATTAATATCACCCGCCTATTGCGCCATACGTAAAATTATCTTCCCTGCTGAATTTTTCGGAAGTTTTTCATGGTTTCTCGCAGTTTTTCAAGGTATTTTACAAGCAGGTCTAGCCGACTTTCTTCCATATTCAAGTCAGAATTTACAGTAACTATACGTTTAAAAGCTATTAAACGTACTTAGCTGAATCCGTCGCAGACTAAGCTAAATATCACAATGGTAGTCTCGGCATTAGTTTTGTCGCTTATTTCTTTCATTTAATTTCTTCTGTCTTATTGTGTTTATGTACCTATTGTTTAAAAAAACATTTCTGCAGCCTCTTCTTCTTTCTCTGTTACCCTGTGAACATGTCTTTTATTTTTGTAGCATTTGTTTATTTAAGACAATTATTTTTATTTTACCTTCCAGTCTCAGGTTATTTCTTCCAAAAGATTAATTCCCTTAACACTTCCCACGTAAAATCAGTATGTCCTTCTGTCTAACCTTGTGTTGTTACATTCGACAGGGCTAGGAAACGATAACATCCCTGTGGATAACAGCATAGTCGAATTAACTCTTTGGGACCTAATGT
Organism: Coptotermes formosanus; assembly: GCA_013340265.1. Classification (NCBI taxonomy): domain Eukaryota; kingdom Metazoa; phylum Arthropoda; class Insecta; order Blattodea; family Rhinotermitidae; genus Coptotermes; species Coptotermes formosanus. Next base: position 3,693,555 of record BLKM01006251.1, on the reverse strand, counting down.
TTTACATATACACGTGAAGCACGTAGTGTGATGCTCAAAACACCAAACGTAACATCACCATATCTGCTGTCATGCAGGCCCCTTATAGAGGAGGAATTTAAATTCTGGTCTCATGCACATCGCCATGGGCATTTAATTCTGGCGTTAAGACACAAATGAAATGATAAAGATATTTTCAGTTTTATATTGGATACTATTGTAACGATTTCGACTATAAGGCTGGCCTACGTAATACACGAACATGTAGTTACTACCCAAAATAAATACACTGCATCCCCATTACAAAGAGGAAAAATACGGCTATGATCCCACAAGTGTAAGAATTCCACACACGCAATCTGTAAATAAAATGAAAATTTTCTTTTCACCGTTCTGTAGAGGGTAATTTTAAATATAGGTAAAATCGTGCTGCAATGGGTGATGTCCCACGTGTCGGACATGTTTACCTCACGTACTGGTAATTTTGTAAAATTCCTTTTCACTAATTAACGCTACAGAAATTGCATTCCTGTCCGCGTACGTATCCACGGAAATCACAGCGAGTTGTACGATGCAAATCATTGTGGTCAAATAAACTTTGCAATGCAACATATGTTTCAGTGTCATGTCGTTATGTATGTGTTCATAATTATCTGCAATCAAAGGTTATAAATATCAACGGGAGGTCACTATAGGCTACCTTCTTGACGAATAAAGTCGTTTAAACATATTTGCTGTCTGATTGTTATGAAACTGGGCTCGAAAAAATGAATTTCTATTAATTTCCTACCGATGAAATTGCTGCGGAGTTTCGGCTTATGTGTGACAATGTTTAGACTGCATCGTCGAAAGTAACAAATAATTGTGAATGGAGCGCACATGTCTGTTCTTCGTATTCCCATCTCCAAATCAAAACCTAATCCACATATAATTTCAAATAGGTAACAAATCCTCCTGTCTAGAACAATTCCTACGAATTATCTTCCCATGCGACGCGACGGTACATAAGTCCTTCATTTAAAACGGGTTACTAAACCTTTCCTAGCCCGACGGTGAGTACACATGTACCCACGTACCACCAGGTTTAGCATAGAAATAAAACCTCTGCGGTTTGTGGGCCAAGTGTGTTTCTGTTTTCTGTAACATTCTGAAATCAAACGGCGATTTCAGACGCTTCTCCGACGTAGAAAGAACGCCTTACGTGGAGACTATGTTCTTCCCTTCTTCCGTCCTTCCGCCTGTGACCTAGTGTCAGCGACTACACTGTGCTTTCACAAAATTCGATATGAGGTCTTTGCAGAAAATTGTCGAACAAGAGTGGGTTTCATGGACGCTGGATCAGTGACGACCTTACTTCATTCGAGGGATTGAATAAATTTCTACCCTTACTGTCCATGTCTCTTGAAGAGTTCAGGTAAAATCTTGCTTAGAAAATCTAAATGTAAGCCACAGAAGGATTATGAGTTTTGTAACAACTGATGCAGTGAAAACCATACCTTCCTTAATTGCGTAGATGAAAAATTAGTTTTATCTTCTACATAGTGTCCGATTTTTATTAATGTCTGTACAGATAATGTCCACAAAAATTATGCAGTGATTTGAGTATAGTGAAAATCGGAGCGGTGACTGTCGTACTTTGCTTAGGGACGTAAGTGAATTTCTTTTCTTGCTTACCACACAGTCAAATCTGGTTGAATGTCGGTACAGTCCTAAGAAATATACACATAATTACGTGTTCATTTATGTGTTTCGCACATACTGACACACGTAGGGCTGTACGCTTCTTAGGATTATAAATAAAATTGCTCTTAAGCATTTAACGTGAAAAGCTATGACGTATGGAAAGCAAAGAAGCCTTTCATAAAATCCACGTACTGCATCACAGAGTACAGCATTTACGCTCTTTTTCCACTATACATCATTATTTTATTCATTTTTATGAGAGGCATAGACTGTGTTCTCGTTAAAGTACTAGCTGGATATTTAAATTTAATGTGAATTGATTTTAGTCTTCAAAGCGTTCGACAACATAACATTCAGCCATCTCCTGTTACATTGTCTTTATTAACTTCACACCTTAGCCAGCTCAGATGTAAGGGTCTGCGTACGGTGTTTCCTTACTGTCAAGCTGATTAAGTGGTCTATCATACAAATCTATATAACTTCTTCGGTATGTGGTGTAATGTACTTTATCACCCACGTTTAAAGGGTTCATTCAGCATCGAATGAAAGGTTTAGCGCCGGTGAATATGAAAGGCTGAAGAAAGAAGCTACGTGTAACTCGGTTATTTTCTTGGAGTCACTATGAGGAAACTAAAATAGTGTTGAACTACGAACGATACGATGACTATGAATGAAGACTCTAGTTGTAGAGGGAAATAAATTATCCTGCCTTATTTCGTGACACTATGTAGATATCAACCGTTAAAGCCTGATTTCTGCCACAAAAATTCGACTTAAAAGAAATATTACCACCAGCACTTTGTTCTGTAGGTCTCATATTTAAAGTAACTGGCACTGGTTTAAAATTGAGTAGAAAAGGGAAAAATGTTTTTGTACATAAACATGGAGACTTGTAAGTCTTGGTTTCCAAGTGCAGTCTTGTTAATTAACGGTTACTGTCAGTTACTTCGGCCCAGTTTTGAACTGAATATCAGCCTGAGAACGTTTACATACATCGTAGGCGCATGTCGACACCGCGATTTCTGGAAGACACTTGCGAAAGGGCGAACATTTACACACACAAAAACACACACACGCGCGCGCACGCACGCACGCACGCACACACACACACACAAGAAAGTACGACAGCAAGGGACTTGTACATTTCAGAAGATTCGAGCTTGCACTAATCCACTCTCAGCTGCAATTAGTGAACCTCTAATTCCTACATTCAACTGTCGACACAACCGAATCAGCTTCCCCCATTACGTAACCCTCCGTGACTGCGTCGTGAATCCTACCCCTTACATAGCTGCACGCACGTCACCCTTGTCAGGTGTAGGAAGAAACAATACGTCACTTTGAGTCTTGACTGTTATATTAAAGCTATCCTCACCTACTGTCTGTGCGTCTTGCTTCTGCAGCCCTCTGTGCGTCTTGCTTCTACAGAAATATATTCTGCTACACGCATTAGTGTGGTGAAAGAGACGGTGATGATATAATATAAACGAAGTCAATGATATTCTGGTATCCTATTGAAGAACCTAAATATAATTACTCGTAATATTTTTTACAGTTTTATCAAATATTTTAAGGGAGTGAAGTTTTGTTTCTTATGTTAAGTGAAGAGTACAAATTGATAGGGTCTGAGAAAAAAATACGGAGGTAATATCTGGAGATAAGATACAGTAACAGGAGACTGAACGAAATGAAAAATAAATATACCCATATGTTGTAACAAAAATAGACAAATCTCATAATGAAAATAGTGAGAAAAGACTGGCGGGGCATGAGATATGGGAGACATGAGACGTTTAGGTCAGACTTTAATGAAAAACACGAGGGAAAACGTAGGTGCAAGTAGGATAATATTAAAATTGATTTCAGGGAATAGCGTGTGAGGGTGCCGCCTTGATTCATCTAGCTCAGGGCACTGAGCAGGAGCGGGCTCTTTTGAGCAACCTGGGCTACACAAATTAGATATGTTTAAACAGCTGAATAACCATCAGCTTCAGAGGAAAGGACACTGCTCCATGAATGCAGTTTAGGTCCAACCGAAAATATGGAATTAAAAATGTGGTGTGTTGCGTGTGGTGTTGGCCGTTCGCGCAGAATGTCACCAATTCGACAGCATAAAGATACACAGCGCATCTTCCTGCAAATATTTCCTTCCCGTTCCCTGACCTCTGGAGAAACCGCGTATCTGCTAATGAAAAAATTGCAAAAATCACAACACCTCGGTTCAGATTCCACATTCAAACATTCATTCTATTCACGTAAAACAAGAATTTTTAGAAACACCTTAAATGCTTACTTGCCCTTAAGCGCATCAATAAATAGGGCAAACACAGCACAAGCCATGGATTAATAATTGTAAAATTTAGTTTCCACTTCCGTAAACAATTTGCACTAATGTAGAATCGAAGTACATTAAAAAGTCTTCGCTTTGTACATACGTCAGCAGCTTTGTGACTGTTAATATATCGGCTACAGAAGACTCGCGTATAACTCAGGTATGTTTTTATGATCCAGTTCAGCAAAAGACTCAAACATAATTAACTCAAGTTTTAAAATTTTTTATTGAAACTTAAAGCTAAAATAAAGATCCCGGGGACATAATTTTTAATTTTATATTCTGTAGGCCTATAGATCTCACATGACAGATATTATTTCAATATCTATTTTATACAACATATGAGAACCCTAAATTAAGACCCGCTAATGTAGCAGCCACATCAGGACTCATGAATAGCTATGTTGGTATTACTGATGCCATAAAGTAACATATAAAATACGATGTAACTTGTAGTGGAATCATACTCAAATACGTTTCACATCAAACCCATGTATTTGTTAGGAAGGACCGACAAAAGGGCATGTGGTGTTGAAGGCTGTTTTCACTTCCACAATAAAGAAATCGTCACACATGAAGAAATCGTCACAGAGGAAGAGGCTTTGAAAGCAGAAATTGAGAAAAGACAGGAGGGAATCTTGTCTACTTCAAGGGAATATCCCTTTTTAAAAATTTTCTTTCTTTCTTTCTTTCTTTCTTTCTTTCTTTCTTTTTCTTTCTTTCTTTCTTTCTTCTTTCCTTCCTTTTTCATAAATAAAGAGTCTAGGCATTCTTCTTTCAAAAAAGCTTTCGGATGTCAGCCAGAACAGTAGGTCATTAGCTAGGGACATATCCTACGTACGTATCAAACGCATTACGTCTCCAGTTGAAATTTTCGACCATAAGAACGTGGCAATTAAAGCTTACTGTTGTATAAGTCGAAAAAAATAATTTTACACAAACATAAATTAATGGCCTTTTCTTCATCACTCCAACAAAACTCCGACACATTTGTACACATATTTAAATTCTTGGAGCAAACAGTCACCTTCGGTGGCATTATTAAACGCGTTAAAGTTTCATGGGGCGAAACACAGCCGTACAAAAGGAATATTGGATACCCTTTACAGCTCTTGTAATATCACACTTCAGGATGTTTTATGAATGTGTACGGACATCAAATGACGTCACGCTTGTGATTTCCTAATAGAATGTGTCAAAAACACAATCTGCGTTATTTTCAGTGTCAGTCGTAAATTCGACAGAGAAACACATAGTAACTCGGGATTCAATTACAGTTCGTGTCCCACTCCCCTAGGTTGGCCGACCTCATGCAGTTTGGTGATGTACGTAACCAGCACTTCTTATTGTAAAATGTTTTGTTGCTGGGCGAGAAGGCAGTAACATCACTTATCACTGGCTTCCCGATTTACTGTGATGAAATAAAGATAAGAACGAACGTTATGTTGCCATATATTGTCATAAGACATTTGTTTTGCGAATGCCACTACGGCATACACACGAAGACACCAACCACAGTGGTCGCCGTTGTCGATAATACAATCCGAAGCTTTGCAAAAATGAGCTCCAACGAAACTTGAGAAACAATTTTCTTCTCATTCTACCTACAATTACTACTCAATCGCAAAGCACAGAAGTGCCATCTACTAAATATTTTCATATTAAAAACCTTACATTTTGCCCAGAGAGTGCATTTAAGCGTTTCTTATGATAAATAAAACATATTAATTCTCCAAAATGTCATTAATTAACAAATTTTTATACATAGTGTGCTGGTTGTTAAGTGAAAGGTAAAATTTAAAACATGATTTAGTTCATACTGCGGGTGATCAAATCGAGAAGAATGAGATGGGCGGGGCATGTGGCACGTATCGGGGAGGGGAGAGGTGCATACAGGATTTTGGTTGGGAGACCTGAAGGAAGGAGACAATTTGGGAGACCCAGGCGTAGATAAGAGGATAATATCAAAATGGATCTTCGAGAAGTGCGATGGGGAGCATGGACTGGATTCAGCTGGCTCAGGATAGGGACAGGTGGCGGGCTCTTGTAAATGCGGTAATGAACCTTCGCGTTCCACAAAATGCGGGGAACTTCTTGACTAGCTGAGAAACTCTTAGCTTCTCAAGAAGGCCTCTGCTCCATGGAGTTAGTTAGTTAGTTAGTTAGTTAGTTAGTTAGTTAGTTAGTTAGTTAGTTAGTTAGTTAGTTAGTTAGTCAGTCAGTCAGTTTAGTTAGTCAGTTAGTTAGTTAGTTAGTTAGTTAGTTAGTTAGTTAGTTAGTTAGTTAGTTAGCTAGCTAGTCAGTCCGTCCGTCAGTCAGTCAGTTAGTTTAGTCAGTCAGTCAGTCAGTTAGTTAGTTAGTTAGTTAGTTAGTTCATACTGGCCTTTAAGGGGTTAAAATTACAGTACCACCTGTTTCCGTGACGTCACCTCTACGTGAAGTTTTTACGGAACAGGATATGATGATCTGACAGTTTTCGCGTCAGAAGTTCATTTTTATTTTAATTCAGCGATTTGTGCCGCACATAGAATAATCAGGGACATAAAACGGCCAAAGATTGCGGCTCGGCATGGGATTGGTACAGACATTGATAAGTCACCTTCCCTAAAAATTAATTTTCAAATTAGACATTCCCAGACTTCAGCAATTCCAAGTTACGCAATTTCAGACGTATGCAAATAAAATATAAAAACTGAAATAACAACATTTTTTAAACATGCGCCTGATTTTTCTTTACAGGAATAAAAGCGTAATGAGCGACATGTGGCGAAAAACACTGCTGGGCGATGGCACAGTAGGGAGAGCGGTCATGCTGCAGCCGACGAATTTCCGGTGACTTCGAGTTTGGATTTCTTTCAACTGGATTCATTGGTGCATACATATATACTGGACGACATGTGTACTCAATTCTGACTTGCGCAAAATTCACTTGTGTCCCATCTTCCCGGCCGTAATTATTGCGTCAGTCGGGGCGTGTCTCTAGTTGCACTTCCATAACACGAAATGTAACACAACCCCGAGCTGCGTAAACATTGCGAGATTTGAGGTACTCTCAGCGTTGTTTCTGAGGATTCAATTATTCTGGGACACAGCGCTGTATCTTTGTGTGGGTTATTGCAGTAACTTCGACGAAACGTAGCGCCTCCACGGGGTTCCAGAATGTAGGCCTATGGCATGAATATTTAACAGCGCTTTCCACCCTTCAACGGAACTGCTTTATTTAAGCAGAGAAAACCTACAAAGAAGTTAGGACGATGCGAAAACTTTGCCCTGTTCCGACTGCGATTACGAGTTATTGAAAATCCGCGACAGTTCTAAGATAATCTCTAACAAAACTACAATATCACAGACACATCCGAATCTAATCCAGTATTACGTGAATAAAAATCACAAGCATTAAGCGCTACGCCAGAGATAATTGTCAATAAGAACAAAAGAGCAATAATAATAATAATTATTATAATTATATGATTATTTAGTTCTTTATTATTTATATGCTGGCATAACAACCATAAGGCCAATTACAGAGACTGCACGAGAACATAAGGAAAATAAACAAATAACAAACGACAAACAAAAACACAAAAGAGATAAGAAGTCAATATAAAAACAGCATTAATAACATTATCATTCTTAAAGAAAAAATTTTAAAAGGCACAATTTTTCCTGAATATATAGATAATGTCTTTCCATTTAATGTGAACAATCGAGTGCGACCATAAACAATTTCACAGAAGCTGCATAATTACTTGACAAAGGAAGAAAAAGCACAAATGGGTAAAAACATAATTAAATTATTTACAAATATCCAACCTAAGTTAAAACCGCAATTCACACGAAAAGTTATTGACCGAAAAATAGCACAAGGCCTGTTATGAATCCTTACTCAGTAAAAATATCTTTATCTAAAAATCGTTAATGAGAACAGACCTTCCATTAAATAAAATTGAATATTATAATAATAACAGTAATAATAATTTTGATTTAACAAGAGCTTGTTTAATTCCTATTTAATGTAGCGTGAATGCCGGGGGAGGGGGTGTTATAAATGAACTGCGAAGAACATGGGCGGTAGTAGTCACTTCAGATTACAGCATTTATCTGACAATGGTGAAGAGAAGCACCACAACCGGTTCCTCAGCCGATATTTGAACATGTAGCCGCTAAAGCTTAATGCTGAATGCTTAAGGACCCTGGATTGCTGCAGCAGCTTCTTTATATCATACAAGCGCATATAACAAACACCATTCATACAATCGATGAAGTGCGTCAAAATGTGAAATTAATTTCATTATTATGATTGCGTTATGCTCTGACATATTTGCTGCAACATAAAGGAAAATGGGTCGTTTTAACTGAGCAATTACGGGATAATTAATGGAGCAGTCATGCATTCAGTTGTTATACAGGTGAGCTGCATTGGTTAACTTCCATACCTGTTCGTCTACACTCGTAACACGTGGCGCTGCCCGTTATCACAGCACGATACACTGGCGTCACACGTAGTACATAAGTACATTCAGCATATCCGACATTAGCCTGCATTGTGTTCATTAAGTTTATGCGATTTTTATTGTTTCAGACTGCAAACTGACCAAGTGACCAATAAACTGACTGATGCCTTTGATGACAAGGTAAAAGCTCTTGATCGGCAGAGAGAAGTCAGAGTTCAGAAAACAGTTCAAATAACCTTGCTTTTTCCACGGTGTAACATTTATGAGTAATAAATTACCGTTTGTTAGAAGAGAAACGCTATATTACATAATAAAATGCATGTAAAAGTACCTTTCATATATAATACGTGTTTCCTAAAGACGGTTAGCTACTAGCCAAAATTTTAACAACGAAATAACGCCGAAGTGTAGATGGTTGTGTCGACTGTGGTAAGTTATCTTTTTGTTTTCTCTCTCTATACAAAACATAACGGAATGTCTCAATTGAGGACAGACCCGTGTAGTCTACAATAGGAGACATATGGTATAATTATGAAGAAAAGATTTTAAACTCTCACGGCAATAAAATTACAAACACACACACACACACACATGTACTGTGTCCATTTGACAGAACTCGTGGTTTTCGGTTACCGTTATGATGGTCTGTGGTTCGACTCAAAGAGGAACTACCATCTGTCTCCTTCCCTCTATGTCGAGTGATGGTTTTCTGGGATGGGAAGTGAGATTACGGAGGCAGAGAATATAATTTTTAGATGGGCACAGTGAGGATAAGGCAATATCGATACCCCTCGGAACGTTGTATATGGGTTTCAGCGTGTGTCGAAGCTCGCCAGAGATCACAGTTAAATAATATTGCTTAAGCAGTGATACGTACTTTACTGCGCAGTCTTATGTGATGTGAGTAAAGAGAAGGTAAAGCAATCCCATTACAAGCCTGGACAACCCTGAGGGTTCCAGGAGGTTGAGGCTCCCAGATTCAAGACAATTGGCACATGAAGGCGGTAAGGTTGTCAGCCCTAAGCACCGGCCGCCTTTACCCTCCAGGAAATATTCTTGATACTCATTTGTGTTAGAGGCTGAGTCAATGAAAAATTCCAATGACACCATCGGGAATCGAACCCGCGACCTTCCGGTTTGTATCGCAGTGCCTCAACCAACTGCACCGCCGCGTGCCGATAACATAACAAATTTTATGTTGCTCATCCCGTGCGTGATTATTATTCAAATACAACACTTGTCCAACCAGTGCACTATATATAATGTCTTTAGGTTACAACACTTACAATATTTTTACATGTTTGTCCAACGTGTTTCGATGCTGTAGTATCATGATCATGATGACGATGATCATCATAATCAGGGACTCATTCAAAGTTAAAAATTAAATAACTAAAAGTTACACACACAGTTTTCACAGTATATGTCGCAGAACAGGAAATATTTGGTTGATATGAAGTTTTACTTGTGTGAATCTCTCGGGTAATTACTGTAAACGGTCCTTTCAAGAACCTCAGGCAAAAACACAAATTTTCTTGTTATTCTAACGTTACTGTCATTCCCTAGCTCAAAACTCCCTTCACTGCCAAAACTGTATTGTGAGAATATATTCTAAGTCCCGTAAAAGCAAGCTTAGTAACAGCAGATACCATTGGGCACTGCAACACTTGCTAGGGGAATAACCTGATATCTGTACTTTTTTAAATCAGCACGGTTACTTCTGACTGGCTATTTGAAATTTTATAGTCTGTCCTCCCTTCGAAATACAAATTTAACCTAGCTTGTCCCCATTTCGCTTGTATCATGTTTTCCACCGAACAACACCGGGAAAAACACTGTCCTATGCTTTTCAACAAATAGGAAATTATCAGACGCATCTTGAAAAATGTGTTTATCCAATTATTTTCACTTTGTTTTCACCGTGCATTTTCACATAACACTAATAAATCACCAACACAATGCACTATATTACGATAAAGTCATTTGCTATTTATTTGAATTGACTCAGTAACACGCGATACGCAGTCAACTCAACCATGCAGAACGCCACGGGAACATAGCACAGGCATGCATTAACAACAAACGATTATTTATCTTCATTTCCATTTTCACCTTCAAAATTATTGATATCAATGTTCTATATATTATTATACTCCTTTTCAGACCTTGACACCAATACACCCACCGCCTGTTTGAACTTACATAGCTTGAAACCCATAATAGACGACTGCACAACGGCTTAATTGTATAACAGTATATTGAAAAATGTGAACAGCGAACCGTGGAACAGTCATCGAACCTTAGCACTGCCAATGTGTGATCATTTTACCATTCTATTGTTATTTTATCTCTTAACCAAAAACTAGTTGAATTGTTATGTATGTGACATACGATTTTAACAACTTTATTATTCAGTATCATCTACAGACATTCATCCAAAGTGACGAGGGTCTTAAAAGTACACGGACATCCCCCTGAAGATGGTGTTGTTAAACACCGAAACATGTCGGGATATATAAATAAATAGTAAATGACTTTATCGTAATATAGTGCATTGTGTTGGTGATTTATTGGTGTTTATCAAACTTACTGGTCGAAACCCCATATCACGTTCTTCTCTCTGTTCTTTACATTCCCTTGTTGCTATCCGTGATCTTCTCTGCATTTATGCTCAAAAATATCTTCTAAATTCCACGAGTAGAAAGAAATACACAAGCTTACTTTAAATTACTGACGGTAGGAGATGGGATCTTTTATTGTAATTAGTCGCGATAAGAACAGATTTCGAGTGCGAATAGAAAGACAAACACTTCCTGAATATATTCTGCCTCTAACATTATAGGCAGTTTTATTTCTAATATTAATACCGTTGAAGTGTGAGAAGAAAAGTGCCTCATAAATCACTATACATTCAAGAAATTTCTGTTAAAAAAAATTGTATACAATATTCTCGCTCTGTATGCAAATTTATAAATCACGAAAAAAATGGCGAATGCTCGTGGGCGATAATTCCTACCATTTAGTGTTCTAAAAGGCTATGTATAAGAAATTCTTAAGTCTAGTTGGATTATGCTACATGCTGAAATGAAATGGGGTCTAGATCTTGAAGGAAAATAGCATTTCACTTATTTGCTATACCATTTATTATTACTTAACTAAAACTCTAAATAATGCACGTCAGCCTTAGACATAGACTTCACAGTACTACAAAATGCTCTTTGTTCTTGGAGCTAAACATGCGCTGACGATGTTCCTCGTACATAGCAGAGCCTTCTTAAGTCGCCTAACACTTTGATGCAAATGCAAACCCAGGTACATGGCACTTGACGTCACGCATTCTTCACTAATGATTCCACACTTCCATCATAAACTAGGGACATTAGATAAACTGATCCATTTAAAAGCAAAGGTAGATGACGCAACTAAGTTGTATATAGTGGGACAACGGAATTTGGTTCAGAAGCAACTGAACTTTTAAAAAATTCCCTTTAGAAGATCCGTACTAAGAAAATGCATGTTTCACATTAACAGAAATTTTGCGTAACAGCTAAGGGATCACATTAATCTTAACCCCTTAAGCACATGGATAGCTATGTGTATCATCTACTTTAATATTATCAAATTTTAAATTTTGATCACATAGTGTACATTATTGTTTCACCCGTTTCTTAGACCAAAAAGCGATTTTACCCTAAACTACATTAATCAAATAATCTGTAGTATTTGAAAAAAGATATGTTTCCTGAGAGGTGGTAAATATACTTTTGAATATCATGCAGATAAATGTGAAGCTTCATTACGTTTATCTGCAAGTTTAACTGCAATTTCAGTTATACTGAAATTTTTAACATGATACTTTTGGTCACAACTAATAAAACTCACAGAAAGTAAACACCGTAACACCTTCAAAACACAAAAGTTCTTTCAAATAATCAAGCGACCGCTTTAAAGTTTACTGGCACTGAGACGTTAAATAAAGTCACTCCAAATACATCCGACAATAAAATATAAAGGAAGGAGTAGCGGCAAGCACTCCTACATGAATACGTAATGGCATGCAAAGAATAACTACGTACATCAAGGAAGCAACGATAAAACCATGTAAATAAAATGGACGAAGACGGACGTCCGAGTGTGTCATAAAATTATACAAGCGATCTGAATTTCACTGTAGTATACTATTGTGAGTCGAGAAGAATGAGCTGGGCGAGGCATGTGGCACGTATGGGGGAGGAGAGAGGTGCATACCGGATTTTGGTGGGGAGACCCGAGGGAAGGCGACCACTTGGGAGATCCAGGCGTAGATGGGATGATAATATTAAGACGGTTCTTCGGGAAGTGGGGTGGGGGGCATGAACTGGATTGAGCTGGCTCAGGATAGGAAGAGGTGGCGGGCTCTTGTGAATGCGGTAATTAACCGTCGGGTTCCACAAATGCGGGGAATTTCTTGACTAGCTGAGAAACTGTTAGCTTCTCAAGAAGGCCTCTGCTCTATGGAGTTAGTTATGGAGTTAGAAAACACAGTTGACCTTTTGTTTTAAGAACGGCGCCTTTTCGTTGTGTGTAATTTTCGCTATAACAATGATGCTTTGAGGCGAAATTCATAAAACATAGTGATCTTCTTATTAGCCTGCTTATCATTAACAATCGAAATTAATTTTCTTCATTAGCTGCATGCGCTATATTTGGGCAGAAGGAACAGCGCTGTGACGTAACGTAGGAATGAATTAACACCAAGCAGTTGTCACTAACAATTTTACACCTACACACAAACCCTTATATTGTAAGATTTTCGCTCCACAATCGCGCGGAAGTGTCATAGGGTTACATTCAACCTTCTTAGTGGGTGACTGTGCAGTAGGCATTAGTTACGACGGCCCTTCTAGACATGCAGACCAGCAACACCTAACAACTTCCATGTAATCGAAGCGTTCTTGAAATCTAATAATTCTTCAGCCAGTCAAGAAATTCCCTGCATTTTATGGAACCCAAAGATTCATCACTGCTCTCATAAAAGCTCGTCCCTTTTCCCTATTCTGGGCCCGATAAATTTATTCCACGCCTCCATTCTATTGCTTGAAAATCGATTTTAATATTATCCTCCCACCTACACTTGAGGGTTCTAAGTGATCTCTTTTCCCTACAATTCCCTACAAAAACTCTGTATACAACTATCCTGTCCGTCATACGCGCTGCTTTCCCTGGCAATCTCATTCTACTTGATTTGGTCACCCTTACAATGCCAGGTGACAGTGCAGGTCACAAAGTTCATCACCACGCAGTATTACCCGTTCCGCTGTTACCTCGTCCTTCTTAATCCCCAACATTTTCCTCATCACGTTATTCGCAACTTCAGCCAATGTTCCTCTCCCAATCTGAGAGACCAAGTTCCACACCCATACAAAACAGAGGCCAAAATACACGCAGAAGCTTCTTCTAGCCCATTTTTACAGAGCCTGCCATTTAAACTGAAGCACAATTTAATGTTAAGAGGTCTATTTTGAATGAAAGGCACACGTTTCTCCTACAAAGGTCACAACGTTTTAAATTCATATTTGTAACAATTTCTAGCGTATTTCAGAGTTCTCATGCGTCACACGTGTTGGATGTCCTGAATTAGAACTTTACGGCCTGTGAATTGCTGATACGACAGATAGATATATAACCGGTTATAAATGTCGGAAACTATGACAGTCCTCTCTTCCGACCTGCTGAGATGCGTTATGCCAATTTTGAAGTAATACCTATTGTGCGACTGGGCAGTGGACATGAATAATGCATGCAATTAAAACACGTGCCGGTTGTCCTGTTCCCATACACAGACGAAACAAACTGCAATACAAGAAACATCAACAGGCAACATATTGCTGCACTAAACTTTCCACCCGAAGTTTTGCGGCAAAGAAAATTTAAAAATAAGAGAACTTTTTATGAAAAAGTAATTTCTACTTTATTTCACTTGGAGCTGCCATCCATTAATTATGCGTGAAGTTCTTTTGCTGTGGGACGTAGTCGCGGGGCAGCTACGCGGCTTATTGTGTGAGGCAGCAGCAGCAGCAGAAGGACAGTCAGTTCACGAATAAAGTGAACACATGTTGTGTGTCACCCTTATCATACATAATTTTTTTTGTCATGATAACATAGACCAAAAAAGTAAGACAAAATTTATGTGGATAAGCCTTGTGTATTTTCGTTCAAGGCAAAATTCTGCCTTACTTTGCGATGTATAATGTTCGTTCTCCATTGTTCTCTCGAATTCAGAAGCAAGTATCCTATTTAAAAAAAGGACAATTTTGATGCTCCGCCCTTTGAAAAATCCGGACTTGGACGTTTCAAGTGATGGCAACGCGTGCACGATACACGTCACTTTGTGGTTCAGTGTTCCGGTTAACTAGAGGCCTTATAATGGGCGATTTCCCTACCTTCTGCATAAATTATTCATTGCTCCAGAATTTATTTTGAACCGGAAAGCGTCAAAAGAGGCTAGCCAGTAAAAGATTAAAGGAGTAAGTGTTACCTTACACTCCGGTTATAGGAGCAAGTCCTTTTCCTCTGAAGTTGGAGGCAAAAATTTCCTCCTAAACATCAACATTTTTCTACGAAAGGACTCGGCATCACACCCCAGAATATCGTTATATTTATATTCACGCTTTTGATAAACTGAAATCTTAAAATTATCAGCACTTTTACCTACTTGAAAAGAGATACAGTTCAACCTTCAAAAATCCCAGAAGCTGAAAATCTTACGGTATACAAGGAAGAAATATCCAATAAATTGACATTAATAAGTCTCTAGCAATGACCAAACCGAAAGAGAACGTCATCATTTGTGACGACATCCCAGAGGAATTTAAACGAAGCAAAGATGGCTGCTTATTTCATCTCATCTTCACAGAGTATTCACCGGGGACCTCATTGGTGGATAAAAATATCTCAAAATATTATGTCGTCCCACGTAGTCTGTCGTCTGTTTCATCTCGCATTTTTCTTCTTCCTTCACTAGAATTAGCCCTCGCTTTAGAGTTGTCCTTTGGGTGTTACGCCTTTTACTTGTTATTTCTGTCTCGTCTATACTGCCATGTATACGGGCATAAAGAAGGCATTCGCAAAATCCTGCTTGACTCTGATTGGCTCATAACAAATCACGTCTCTTTTCTCTATGATGATTCTTAGAAATGCCATGTAAGTTCATTTACAGAGTACAGTTATTACTCAGTAATAACAGAATAGGTAGCTCAGTTAAATACGGTATCTGGAGATGGAAGGTGTAAGAATTCTTATATTTGCCCCTACGTCCAACCTGATCTGCAGCCCCTAAAGCACTGACAGAGAGCTGGCAGTTATTTCCACTGTTAAAGCGGTTGAAATGTAAAACTAATTACTCACATCATCTAACATAGATGTTAAAATATGTGTGTTGTGTTGTGTTGTGTTGTGTGTATTGCAGCTATAAATCCGAATTTCCACAGGCTTTAGTTAACTAATTTCACAGTAATTCTTTATTGGATCCCATTTTGTCCTTGGAGCGTATATGCCGCAAAAGTTTAGCAAAATAAATTCACATGCAAGGACAGATTTTGTCCATTCATTACGCGGAAGAAAATAAATTACTTCTTATTTAGTACGCATTCTTATTTGAATTACATACTGTGGATTTTATTTTAAGTAACATATCTTACGACTTGCCTTAAAGGAATGAGAAAAACCACACAGAAATTCAATCATAAGAGCCGGTCTCCGGGTCAAAATTTGATACGAAAACCTCCAAACACTACTCAGTGCTGAGCCCCCTAATGTAATGTTTTTCAGAACGTGCTTAATTTTTCGTGGAAAAGCTTATAAGTTCTGTAATATACAATATATTTGTTGATGAACCATTAAGTACTCAACTCTTTACTTAACAATGCTTCTCAATTGTCTAAGGTACATAACATCAAATGTGAGAGACACCATGTGTAAGAAACAATTTGGAATAAACGCGAAGGAAAACGTGCAGCTAATTTAACGTACTTTACAGAGCTTTGCTTGAATGCACTTGCAAACCAGCGAAAAAACATTATAAAAGTCAGTTTTAGGTCCGAAATTTGACCCTGGTATCTACCGAACATGAAAAAGTATAAGGACTACAGTGGGATGGCACACAGAAAACCAACAGCAGAATGGAGTGGGTAGTCAGTAAGATGCACATGAATGCGGAGCAAAGCCTCTTCAGCATTGGCCGTTACGCTGCAAGCTGACGCGCACCACTTGCCTGCCAATAGCCGACTGAATGGTCACTCCCTGCCAAAATACATAGGCTCGTCCCCTTCAGCCGAAAGACGAAAAGTGTTTCTGCGCACGTGCCATTAGATTGTAGCCGGGGTGTAAAAGTACTGACATACATACTAGGTGTTAGCTGTATGCGAATGCTGAAAAAGTGCGCTGAAATAAACCACATTATTTCAAATACTTAGTTTCTTACCATTTGCTTATCACCTTTCCATATTTTTGTTTCGCAGAAATTTTTGAATAAGGTGCCACTAAATAACTCGGAAAGTAGTCAATCATTATGTCCTTCTGAAATGCTTCTGGCTGATTACGTTACCTCCTACGAGCAGGGACATCACATAGACCCCCAAATTCTACGGTCAACAGTGATACGAATATGCTCCAGTGAAAAGCGACGCGTTCTTTACATCTCAAAGTAGCAGCTTCATATTAAGTTTTATTCTCCATTTGTGGGTTACTTTATGGTCCAAGGTAGCTGGGAATCACAGAGCTGTTTGATTTATATATTGTTATATCACGCAAAAATGACGTCTATACAAAACAAAAAAAACAGGCTGCCTTATTTCTAGCATCAGCGAACTGCGCGCTCTTTTTACGCTACGTAGAGTGCCTCACTCTCTCTTCCTTCCAAAGAGACAAAACAAAATTTATTTTCTAGATGAAAACGTTTGTCCGTTTACATTTTATCAATTTCACCTTACCGAGAATAACGTTTTTGCTCGGGAAATTTATCGGCAAATATCGACATGTGTTTACACAGAACATTCATAAAGAATTTTATGCGTCACACAACAAGGTTTATGGGTGATTCTTCGTTTATTGCTCACAAAATTGTTTTAAATTGAATCGGGAAGCATTATAAAATCCCTTTAAAGTGTACAGAAGTAATGCAAATAAAATTAACGCCCTCCTTTGTGGCAATTATAAAACAATTTATGACACATTAAATTCAGTTCATACGGTAAAAAAACATTTCTCCGTTATTTTCTGTTATTAATATATCACATTCTGCTGACATTTAATAACAGAACAATTAATGCAGCCGATCCCAGTGGCTGCGCGGTCTACCGCGTAGGTCTGCGGTCGAGCGCTTACTGGGATCGTGGGTTCGAATCCCACGGGGGGACATGGATGTTTGTCTCTTGTGAGTGTTTGTGTTGTCAGGTAGAGGTCTCTGTGACGGGCCGATCCCGTTTCCAGAGAAGACCTACCGACTGTGGTGTGTTTTTGAGTGTAATCAAGTGAAAATAAACAACCTCGACACCTACTGTGAGTAGGTAGAAGAGGGAAGGACTACGAAACGAAACAATTAATTGATTAATCTATGCAAAAATAATCTTACTCTTTCGCACCTGTGAAAGAAGTACAAATATTTATTAAACGTAAACGCTTCTACGGTATTTCAGTATTATTAATTGCAAAATATCTCTTCGTATGTGGGAGCCCGAATGTTCCTTGTCGTTTTCACAGACATTGACAACTGAATCTTACATGGACACATTTCACACTCTATTTTTACGAGATCCATAATCCAGGACGGGTTTCCTCCTAGACTTTATTTTACGGTTGTTTCACGTATATTGGCTAATTTGGCTTTAGCTTCTAATCATGTGTAACTGACGTTAGGTTAGGCTGTTAGACATTGTTAGGTTAAAGTACATAAACTTTGTGCGGGGTTATTTGTCTCTAAATGTGATTTCATTAGTCTACGTAAACTACATAGTCAAACGTCTGCGCGCGTGTGAACCTGTTAGTAAGGTTTTCGTAACACATCGTAAGTTCGTCGAAGAAGTGAATCTCGAGGTGGCCTCGGTTTTCGCAGCCACATAGAATTCTCTATCGCTTCTGCTCTTTCATTATTTTGCAAAAGATGCCCAACTTTTTAACACATCCTCTGGTGCCGACGACATTGTGTTTAACCAGACTTCTTTTCTGCCATTTACTAAGTCTTACAGTCTTTCTGAGAATGAACTTTCTATGAAAATACTACGGAAACCACCTCAAGCCAACATTTACAATCGGCAGTACGAGTAAATACATGACGACGCACGAACTTCTGAGGTGTGACGGACAGTTTGACAAGGAATTTATACGAAATGACAGATCCAAATATACGTACCACCACCACCACCACCACCACCACCGGTGGTGGTGGTGGTGGTGGTGGTGGTGGTGGTGGTAGTAGTAGTAGTAGTAGTAGCAGCAGATTAGCAGTTGTGGTGGTGGTGGTGGTGGTGGTTGTAGTAGTTGTTTTTGTTGTTTCTTAATAACACAATTTGATATTTAAATTACAAAATACCCCTGCTGTGAATGTGTGAGAGTGACAGCTAGGTTGAAAATTGATGATAACTGGTAGCAGTTGATAATAATCGATAGCAGTCGATAACATCGAGAATAATCCACCCACACTTATAATAACCGATATTTCTAATTCTTAGTGACTGGTGTTCATAGTAGATAATAATCAACAGCAATCGACATTACAAGTTTGATCAACTTAAGCATTGGTTTGCTCAAAGAACAAAGAATTGCCAGACGAAAACGGCCGTGGAGGAGCACATGAATTTCACGACACCCTGTTATAGTATCATTCACATAGAAATACACATTTCTTGTCTGAGTCATGCTTACTATCGCGGAACTCAAAGGAGACTTTAGCTACACATTTTTGCTCACTTGCAGGTAAGCAGCTATGGCTGTCACAGCGATGTTCAAATATTACTGTAGCGTACACTGATGCCATTAAAACTTCATAGGAAGTGTTTTTGAAATTAAATTTCTTAATTTGAGCATTATTCCTTACTTAACGCCAAGATGATTAGTATGTTCTGATACTGACAAGGAGGGCAACTACAAACTGGTAAAACACGTTTACTTCCTAGCGGTAATAGTGATATGTGACATATTAGAATTCCAAGCAGTAAAAATATTTGACTCGACCATAACTAAGTTGTATAACCAAATTTCGCAGCAGTATACAACTAAACTCCTTGAGGTAAATTGCGGAATTTCGTTAGTTACATATCATGCTAACAGCAGCAGATATGTAGGGTACGTGGTATTTGCAGTAGGAAGGCAGGCCGCACGAGTTTTAATTGACAGTCTCAATTCCATGCGTCCTGTCCCAAGAATTCTTAAGTCCTCCTTCGGCCTGTGTGGAATAGGTCCTCAGGCCTCTTACTGCTGGGAAACAAGAATTTACTGACAGAATAAGAAACAACGTGCCCGTACGTGTTGCAATATTAGTCACGCATTACTACAGGGCGTTGTTATACCCAATCTTTATTCTTTGAACAAAAGAAAAGGTTAATTTCATCTACCATTTGTTGTCGATTATTGTGTATTACCTATTATTATTATTACTATTATTGAGCATACAAATTATCACAGATTAATGATGATTATTGTCACCCCAATAGTGCCTCACCCACTGTCTCACACGAAGAGTATATATTACATTGGTACAGAATAATGCAACAATAATGTAAATTATTTCAGTAAATTATTATTATTATTATTATTATTATTATCATCATTATTATTCCTCATATCTTGCCTGTTTACGTTAGATTACAAAAGTTTCAACTTTCCTTATTTATAACCTGTTCCCTGTTCTATTTGCTAAGACTGTACAGTATAAATCAGAGCACTTACCAGAAATCGTGTGTGTTCACGTGACAAAGGGAAGTGCGTGACCTGCCAATGTTGACAACTCGTGTTGCATTACGAAACAAACCGTAAACTAGCTATTATCAGTTTAACTATACAATGTGTGCTTTGTGACTAAAAAGCAAACAAAACTCTGGTCAACGTTCCAAAAAATAACCAACTCAAATTAGGGTATCTGTTTCAGAAAAAAACACCAGTATCGGTTTTCTTATTTACACTGCTTTGAATTTAAATCTCGAATTGCAGGGTAAACATAAATTTACCGAATCACGGAAAGGAACGTGCTTTAATCATAGACGTGTAGGAAATATCCTCATCGTTTGATCCAGCTGCATAATTATGTAGGCACATGCAAGTGTATTGATTTAAATGACTTCCATGAAAACAGAATAACAGTAGGAGTACTGAAGATATCAACACCACATGGTAGAAATAAACATCACTTCAATGCGCGTTTTATTAACAATGATTGACTTCCTACTGCATTGTTTCAATCAGGTTAATATGTTTACCATCGTCATTGCTACACTTTTGCTATAACATCGAAAAACTCATATTTCTGCTGTGGAAGATAACGAAAATACAGTCTATGTAAACCAGAACCTCAAGTAATTATTTGGATTGGCCACGGTCATTAAGAAGTGTCACTTGGGCTGCAGTGTTTAAAAATTTCTTAAAATGTACAGCGTTTATGTCTAGTTTAGTAAGACCACAACTGATTGATAGACCGGGCAGATTTAAAGGAACCTGGATCCTTTATATTTTGAAATACACCTAAAATTGCCGTTAGTTTGGTTTAGTTTATAACGCTGCAGGAAGTTGGTACATTTTCATACGAGTAATGATGACATTATTAGATTTCGAAAGCAGGGGAAAGCTCGGTAACTACTAACGCTACTGCAAGAACCCAGTACTTACGTGTATTAAAAATATAAGTACTAAGACCGTATCAGCCAGGGTACGATTTACAAGTAGACAGTACGGAACACAAAGCGGAAGCATCATCAATGTGCTTCAAAGTTCAGCCTTCGAAATCAATATCAAGATAAACATATAGGAATTGAACAGCAGTCGACAAAATCGTCAGGACCTGGGAAATGGGTTTATGGTCACCTTGTAGCAGTACGTCTATCTGATGAAACTAAGCAGCACATTTTTAAAAGCTGAGGGAAAAGGGTCGACTGCATGAGGGATAAGCTCGCACATTCTGCTGAAAGAATCAGACAGCGTAACAAGGAGTCGGATTAGTCGGGGGAGGGGGGGGGGGGGAGAAATCCGACAGTTCCAGGGTAAATTAAAACTAAAACCAGCGAGCAGATGAGGTTGTCAGAGCTATGGCAATTATATATCCTACTTTTAACTACATAATGTACAGTACACGAGCTGTGGCGAGCTGAACGTCATAAGGATCAACAACCGAAATATACAGTATACTAGGTGTGGCGAATTGATATTGACAAGAAACCACACCACTCTGAAGAATATGTGGATCTTACTGGAACAATACATTAGTTACAGGATTCAGTACTTTACCAGTAGAATTCTGCTTGTAAGAACTTAGCCAGACGTTAAGTTCATTCAAATAAAATAGGCTTGAAGGGAGTAAAATTATGGAAGGGTCCTTAATAGATCGCACTAAACTCAAAAGACTACAGGAAGGATCCTCGCCGAGAAAACTTTCATTCAATCCCGGAGATTTCATGCAATGTTCTTAGTGCACAAAATGGGATTGCAGTAGTCCCCTCTCCTACTTTCCCGGTTCCACCCTGTTAAACATTATTCCACAACTGGTCTGTAATCAGTTTAAATGTACAGTTCAACTGCTTTCATGTAGCCCAATTACGTAGAAGAACTGCAGTTATGAGATATTACAACTAGAAAAGTCCTTTTAAATTTTACGATAACTTGTAATAAGGATGTGAAGTATCAGCCTAAACATTTGTGTGTTTGTTTGTTTGTTTGTTTGTTTGTTTGTTTGTTTGTTTGTTACTCGATTAAACGCTGTGAGTCAGAACCGACTAGAGCGGTGTAATATTCCGACAAAATGTTCGAGATTGTGTTGAGCTGAACCGAAATAAGAAATAAACTCCTTAAACTGGCATTATTTTACCAGGTCGGTTCTGAGGTTTTGGTTCCATATGACGGCAATCCGATGTACAAACATCTCGGTAGTATACCAATGTAGATACAAATTTCAAAATTTGTACATCATTGTTCCCTGTAGCCTTCAAAATCTTGGGTGCGGTTTCTACTTAAAGCTATAAAACATCTAGTATTCATCAGATTAATATCAACAGTCACCACCATCACCACCACCATCACCACCACCACCACCACCGCCACCACCGCCGCCACCACCACCACCGCCACCACCACCACCGCCACCACCACCACCACCACCACCACCACCACCACCACCACCACCACCACCACCACCACCACCACCATTACCGAAAATAAAAAACAGTACCTGTTATGAACTTCTTAGTCAGGAGTAGGTGGGAAGATCAGACATTTCCTTTCCAGTCCCTTTGTACTACTCTACAACATTTTATTCCTAATATTCTACATATATTACTTTTTTCGGGAGTCTTTATCAGCAGTGTATTTATATCTGTTCTACTTAGTTATTTTTTATGTCATCATTAATCAGTTATATAGAAATCTGACAATGGTGTGTAAAATTTAGCCCGATATATCGCCAGATATAGCTACCGAAACACTCAAGTGCATACGGATCTGTTAATAGTGAATGCGAAAGATCACGGGACTTAAGCAGACATACACAGATGTTAGCACAATAATTCTTCTTCGAAATCGGCAAAACCATTATGCTCAAGCCAGCGTAGAACGAGGACTCGCTGTACTGAAATACATGAGCTGCCAGTGACTGATAGCTGGACGAAACCATTACTGGTATAGTCCAAAGAGCTCGAAAGGAAATGAGAATATAATATGCGAAAATAAGTACAGAAAAAGGGTAAAATAATATGACTTTCAGTGGCGTATTCTAGTTTTGTATTCTAAGTAATTGCCCTTTCACAGTCGTATATATAGCTACTATTCTCTTTGTCGTTTAATTTTTATGTCAAGGATTCTTTGATTCAAATGTTCATTATCAAGAGCTTTACGTGCTTAATAAGTACTAAAGTTCCGTACAGCTGCCAGTACGCTGTGAAGTACTCAACAGTCATCAGATCTCAAAGCCGTTGATAAAGAACCTTTGATCTGAAATATGTGAGACGTTATGTACAGGTTAGAATTTTGTGGTATAATGTGTGATTAAAAAAAGTTAGTTTGTATATACTTTGCCGGGAAATTTTGTACGGAAACACATAAAAGCGACGACCGATGTTTGTACGAGGAACAAAACTCACCCAAGCACTAAAAGACTTGTGCTATTATATGGAACTGTACAGAATTGCCTTCAGTTGCGTTATACTTTACATGATGAGTGAATTCTCATTAATTATTTAAGAATTACCCGTACACATCCAACAGCACAGCTTCACACCCCAGAAGACTGGTTCCTTCAAGTTAGTGTTAGATGTGGAGGTATGTCAAAAGGCTAAAAAGAGGGCGTTGGGAACGGTGGAGGCACTGAATTACATCCAATATGTAATAATTCTAAACCACACAATACGCGATGTCTATATCTAATATTTCAATACTTGTCTATTTTCAACGTACTCAATAAAACTGTAGTTAATGGAGCATGGTAATTCTATCTCAGTGCTGCAAACGTAACAGCCCTACGAGGAAACGAAGTACCTCGCTGGAACCAGCGTCCACTGTGAAATGAAACAGAGTGGCAAAGTGTGGCCATGCAGTATGTATAGTACATTTGATTTATCTATTCATTATAGAATCGGAAGAGATGCCGCATACTGGCACTGTTCAAGTCCCTTGTGATCCCGGGGGACAATAACTGCCCTCTCTCTAGTCTCCTCGCAATGGGTTTATCAATTTAACCCACAAGAAAGATGTCTGTGAAAAAGGCAGAGGGAATGATACCGGAAAAGATTTATTCTGTGAGCACAATTCGGCCAAGTCGGCAAGTCTGAGTTTTTGAAATCCTCATAAAGAGCAAATGAATTAACGACCGCATTGTCACGCGCAGTATGCAGTCAAGCTTCCAGTTTCGGTGTTATGTACTAAATGGAATTGTGGAACGAGATTTTGCACTACTTCTGAAGAACTGTTTACATAGCCATACGCATAAAATCTACCGCAATCTATATTACTAAGAGATTTATGCCTTGCCCGAAGTGTCCAGGCCGGCTCTGGGGCGAACACGAGCTTGTTACTCAGTCGGTAACGGGGACAGTCTCCGAGAGGGCAAGGCTGAATATCGGTAACGTCCTTTTAGGTACATTTGCATTAATTTATGCTTGTGTGCATGTATGGATGCTTGCGTGTATGCATGCACGCCTGTATGCGGACGTACGTACGTAGTATGTATGTATGTATGTGTGTATGTATGTATGTATGTATGTATGTATGTATGTATGTATGTATGTATGTATGTATGTATGTATGTACGTATGTATGTATGTATGTATGTATGTATATATGTATGTATGTATATATGTATGTATGTACGTATGTACATATGTACGTACGTATGTATGTATGTATGCATGTATGTATGTATGTATGTATGTATGTATGTATGTATGTATGTATGTATGTATGTATTATGTGTGTATGTAGCGGTGCACGTAATCATTTACGTGTTTGTATGTACGTGTAACGTATCTGCCAACTCAAACTCTGGACTGCGAGCCCTCGAAAAAAATTACTGTAAAAGGGCGATTCCTCTGTCAATCATTTTAAAACTGCATGTAAGCTAGGGAGTTCCTTGCAAAGTCTTCTTTATTTAGGGTATTCAGTGTGAAGTCAAAGAATTATGACATTATGATTTTGCCTCGCAAGTTTGATGTTCGGTGAAAACCCTAAAATGTTTCGAGCCGCGTGCCATGACGGATAGCTATGACTGACTAGAAGGATGTTTGAGACACCAGTGATTGATGAAATAAGGATATAGTTTGAAGTGGGTCACACGAGGAATTTAGGATGGTTAGCTTGTGAAGAGACACTTCGATCCACACAGTGTCAAAGGCTTAAGCCACATCCAGGGAGACAGCAACTGTTAGCTTCTCCCCAAAATTACTGCTGTTTTAAGGAGCCCCAACGGATGTATCATCGAGCTGAGAGGCAATCTGCTGATATTCTGTGTACGTGAAATTATGGCGAAATAAATCCACTGTCACCAGTCTGCCGCTAACCAAATGAAACATGGTATAACCATACCTTTCCTGACTTGTGGAGGCATATAGTTTGTACGTTTCGTTGCATAATCTTCAAACATAAAATCTTCATCAGAATCAGAGCAAAGAAAAGATAATTATCCGAAAATGTCAGAGGCCATTGAGTTTTTCAATACTTCTTAATTGTAATATGCTTTACAAACGCCAGTAAATTTAAAATATTAAATGGTAAAGAAATACGGATATTTGAAGTTGGAATTGTCCAAATTTTGGTGATGACTGTTTACGTAAAAAACACTGGAAACCATAAATTCAGACAGGGTGTAGATTCGAGATTTCCCACACACACTGTAAGGTACTAAACCCTGAGGAATGAG
This sequence comes from Coptotermes formosanus, assembly GCA_013340265.1. NCBI lineage: Eukaryota > Metazoa > Arthropoda > Insecta > Blattodea > Rhinotermitidae > Coptotermes > Coptotermes formosanus. Next base: position 3,667,523 of record BLKM01006251.1, on the reverse strand, counting down.
TTATATAAACAGACACCCTTCCCCCCAACTGGTTTACATGCAAAAGACGCCAAAGTTCTACATGAACTTTGCTACGAGTCAAGTTCTTAATTTTACGAATGGAAAAACACCAATCAAGAACTTAGCTCTGTTCCTGTGCCAATAGGTTTACGAATATCTGGGTGTTTTTAAACAACAGCATCTGGAATGAAATCAGACCCACGGCCTCACTGGAAGGACAGGCGACTGTGGGTTTTTATCAGGACTCAGAAAATGTAACTGGAGCAATGGAAAAGGAAGGACTGAGAGAATATAGCTACTCACAGTACATAACATTTAATTTGGATAAGGTCCAGCAAGAAACTCAGACGCAATCAGATTCTTCGTGTACTTGCTTGCGCCCGTAATGTGCGAGACACGACTTTTCTAAGTTCCTGTTACCGGTCATCGAAGTCTATATGCTTGGCTGTTGGTCCTAGGTAGGCTAGTAATTGCGTTATCGAGAAATTATATCACACTCTATTAAAGGTAAACGTAAAGTTAAAGGTAAAGCCAAAATTGTCCCTGTAAACGCCATTACGGGTTACAGGTGAAGTGAAGATATTGCTCCACGCATTCTTGACCTCGGCACTAGGCGCAGGTGAGTGGCAAGCCTCACGCTACGGCCGCTTTATATGCAGACACAGAGTCTTCGACACCCATTGACCAGAAGGCTGGGTGGGCCCCAGATTCAGGTTGGATGGTTTAGGCTGCTTTTATTGCCTGCTTTTCTTTACAAATTTTCAATTAAAAGAGAGCAAAAAAGTATAATATGGAAAGGTCAATACGTTTGCAATCTCACATTATTACCTTAAGATCACATACAGGACCACAGATTGCTTTTGATAGAATTATATATAGTTCTTTTTACAGTCGTACCTCCAACGCATTTTTCCCTTTGAGATTTTCCTAGCAATATTTGGCAAAGGTAGAATACACGAAGAACCTACGTATGTGATTTTCTCTCTCTGCCTGTTGCTTCCTGTCACTTAGGTCCAAATATTGGCCCCAACACACATTTCTCAGACAACCTCAATACATGTTCTTCCTCTGCTTAGTCTCTTGGATAAGATCATAGCTTATGATGTTTGTACTTTTAATACATATTAAACAAATGACCGTTAAGCAATGGTGCACTTAGGTAGACTTAGCAAATACAAGGTAACTCAGTCAAGTATTGGCTTTCTTCAACAAAAATTAGTTCCATCTAGCTTATTTCGAACAACGTACTGTAATTTGATCCACTTTGAGCTGTCTCACAGATATTTCGTATGAGGCTTGTTTACTCTGCCTGTACTAATAATGTCTTATGCATTTGTGAATTACTGTAAATCCCTAATCTTTATTCTACAAAAAAACTTACACCTAAAACACTAATCACCAACAAATGCACAAAGAGAGTTTTATCATCAATCGTAACACACTCCTACATGTTTCGACCCTGCTGGGTCATCTTCAGGGAGAACTTTTCGTTACCGTTACACTGGGGTTGCACTTTACAGTTGAGTGAGAATGTGCTGTTGACTGTGTACTGTGTTGCCTCCAGTACACAGTACACAGTCAACAGCACATTCTCACTCAATTATAAAGTGCAACCCTAGTGTAATGATAACAAAAAAGTTCTCCCTGAAGATGACCCAGCAGGGTCGAAACATGTAGGAGTGTGTTACGATTGATGATGAAACTCTCTTTGTACATCTGTTGGTGATTAGTGTTTTTATATAGTATAGTGCACGGACATGGAACACATTAATCTTACACCTCTTACACACGTGGAATATTTGTATTTTAGTTAGCAACATTCACACAACTCCAATAAATCAAATGTAAACCAAAAGCATGTTGTCTGTTCGAAATTCATAAAAGCCTACAGAACACCACCGCCACCTTATTTTATATTGGCGATTGCGCGACTTAATATCCCCACCTCAAAACGGGCTGTTTCAAGTTTTATGTTATTCATGTCGTGCATATTGTTACACTCACCACATCAACCAAACAATGCAGTGAATAAAATACACTCGTAGCTATTATTAGCTATTATTAATTTTGTGTATTTTAGAGTTTAATATTTAATATTTTAATCACTTCAGTAAAGGCGATATAATAACTAGATTCGTGTGTTAGATATACATTCCTTTGTACTGTACGGTCCGCCGGTGATGGCACCCCGGTGCTGAAACACGCAGGGTGTTTTTATAATAGCTACGAATGCACGTTATTCGGTGCATTATTTGGTTGAAGTGGAGGTTGTTTTAAGGTCTTCCGGGTGTTTATCACTTTCCCCAACAAATTCTGGTAGTGTACTAAGAAAGGCCACTATCGCAGTCCTTCCCTCTTCTACCTACTTGTTCACAGCAGGTGTCGAGGCTGTTTATCTTCTCTTGATTACAGTCAGACACACATCACAGTCGGTAGGTCTCCTCTGGACGAGGGATCGGCCCGTCGCAGAGACCTGTACCTGGCAACACAAACGCTCACAAGAAATAAACATCCACGCCCCCAGTGGGATTCGAACCCACGATCCCAGCAAGCGCTAGGCAGCAGACCGACGCCTTAGACGGCGTGGCCACTGGGATGAAGGCCATTATTACTGCCCTTAATTAATTTAAAAATTCATCATTTACACAAATTTCTTACCATTAGACTCTATACAATCCATCTGGCTTAAGAAATGCCGTTAACTACATTGATCACATAAGTTTATCGGTGTAACAAGGCGGCTTTGTCAAGACCCTAAAGTATGGACAGAAGTCGCACTGTGTGTGTAGCTATGCCTCCCGTATCACTGTAAGATATTTGCGGAATTCGAGGTTAAATTTGTTGTAAAGTGCCGAAAGTTTTGCAACCCTTGTACTTCGTGCTGAAGTGCGGAGTGTGAAATAACAGAACAGACTATGGTGTCATATTCAGGAGCTGCCAGGCGTTAAGTTCGCGACAGCATTGCAGTGTCGTGTTCTGCAGCATACTCGCCTACGTACCTCAGTATTGACAGCGACATCATAATATTGACCGACACGTAAGACTGGTTGCTAGGAGGCGTGACGACAATTCATCAACTGCACCGATTACAAAGCGGCGAATAAAGGAACACACGTCTCAACGGCAAATTGGATAGGATGTGGAAGGAGGCTGTTGTGGTCCGTTATTATTCGCATGGGTCTGGAAGGGCTAAAGGAAGCAATGAAATACCTCTCTACAGCGTAGAGACTGAAATTGGACACAGATTAGAACACGAAATACCACAATACGAAGTAGATGTGTTATAAAGTGTACAGGAAAGGTCGGTGACAAAACCGTGTGAAGCGAAACTTGCTGAGTCTGAGGAAAAGTGAGCAATTTTTGTGTCGATAATATTCTAGCAAAAATGTTAAGTGCTGAACTGCTAACACATAACGCGTGTATGAGTGCTAATTTATATTACGCATTTTATAAGTAATAAAAAAATAAACATCCTGCGCCACTGTGCAGGTTCAATTAGCGGTGTCGCATGGGACTTTAATTCGACTTTTTCCGTGGCGCAACAGTCCCTAATGGGCCCAGGGCCTCCACATTATCGAGGCTCCACAATCACATTCAGACACACCACACTCAGCAGAACTCCTCTGGACAAGTGATCAGCCCGTCGCAGAGACCTCTACCTGACAACACACAACACTCAAAGAGACGGACATCCACGCCGCCGACGGAATTCGAAACCACAATCCCAGCAAGCCAGCCACCGCAGACCCACGCCTTAGACTGCGCGGCCACTGGGATCGGCACTCAAATTCGATTACTGATACCTAATTTGTACAACGACGTTGCTGTAACTGTAGACAATATACAGTCCAATGAAAGGAAAACGATTACTTCAGCTGGTAATTTATTTGGAAAAAGGCGAAGATGGAATAAACGTACTGTTGCTACAGAAAATCAGGCGTGTCACGCAGATTCTGAGTCGACAAAAGTTAATTACTTGGGTGCAGGTGCAGCGGGCAGTCTTCTAAATACAAAGTAGGAGTTCTAATTGCTATACAGGTACGTTCAGGAAGTAGATATAAACCTCGATAGAGAGGATAATATCAAAATGAAGTTGCTGTTAAAGAAACGACATGCGTATATGTGGATTACATTCAAGCGGCTTACGAAAACAACTAAGGAATGTTGTAAAAGTGTGTGTTACACCAAATGCGAAGTGTTACAATAGTGACATTATTTTGTGGTGTCACTTATTTACCGTTTAAAGACCAATGGTATATAAAAGTACCACCTGCTGTAACACAAGAAATTCTGAAGTTTGCTCCCACAGCGTATTTCTTACCTGCCCCGCAATAAATACCGTATATTCTTATAAATAACATTGACTAATTGATCTTCAAAATTTACATGCACTGTTTTCTGTGAAGTAGAAATTCTAGCTTAGACTAATGTCAGTCTACATACGGTTAACTGCCTAAGGAATTCTTGTTGGTTTTCTCTTTGTACCGTCTTATGTCCCAGAGAGTTCTTAGGCAGCTTATGGGTACTAAGACAAGGACAAATAAGAAACTTCAGTCACAAGGGGTAGCTGCTACACTAGACTTTTGGACATCCTGAAAGCGGGTCATGTACGAATGATAGGAACTTCGGCAAATGCAGCAGAATCTCAGTATGAACATCTATACATGATTCGAGGGAGAAGAATGTAGATATCCCTCAGTAAAAGAAAATTAAGCCTGTGGAGCACAGAAGATAATAAAGTCAAATAATATACCTTAACAAAAAAACAGAGCAAAAAGGAATTCCGCGATTTATAGAGTGAAATACGAGTAATATGTGCGACTACTGGCTCTGTCCTAACTATGGAAAATCATAATCAAGAAAAGCGCATAGAACAGTCTCCTTGCATCAGTATTTTCCTTACAACACTGATTGTATGCGACTGTTGAAAGCCACCCATTACAATTTTTAAGAGTCAGATGGAGATAAAAACGTCAAATTTTAAATTCAAGATCTGTACGTAATCAATCTGACATAAATATTTATATTTTTACCTTGTTTCTGACTCATAAAGAAGTAGCCAGCTGGGACCTATAAAAGGCAGTCTTTGTAAAGACGAACCTTAATAAAAGGACAAGCGAAACAGACGTAGAAAGTACATAAAAATGTCACAGATGTGTTTAGAAAAACAATATTCGAAATGCAACAAATATTTCCTCCTCTCTACCAAACTCATATTCATTGCGATCAATTCTGTCAAGCATGCCCAAGTACGCAGCAAAGAGATCGCCTTGTGATACAGTTCAGGTATGCACCTAGAGCACTGAAATATTGCATCATAGACATGTACGTAGCAAATCAACCGTACACATCCCGTTACAATACTGTGTGTTGTCTGTTGTAGACGTGTTCATTTGAAATAAAATTTTATCTTAAATAAGACAATGTGATATAACAAGTAGCAAACATTCATTCGGTAACACCCTAAACTGAACTGCTTGTACAAATGGCATGACATTGACGATACAAAACCACACAATACTGCCATCGGTCATGCTTATCACGTGACATGATATGCAAATTGTTTCCATCTCCCAACATACAATTTCACTAATTGAAATTCAAATGCAATTAAAATTATTTTTGATGCAGTATGATCAATATCTGACTACCTCTCTGTCACTGCCAGTGTGCACTTCATTCAGAGTCGTCTCTCCATCGTGGCCTGCCGTAATTCTGAGATGTGATATCACACAGAATTACGCATGTCTTGTAACGTTGCACCGTATTTGGGTGTGTATTATTCCTGCGTTCGTTGAAGTACGCAGTCTATTTGTTTCAATTTTGCTACTGTTAAAAACACAGACCCACCTGAAGTTTGATATATGACAGTAATGGGCCTGTACTCTGAAATTTCCAAAGTGCTGTATAGGTCCTAAACCTAAATGTTTTGCTAGAAAGATATTCGATACTTTCTACAAAAACACTGATCACCAACAAATGCACAAAGAGAATTTTATCATCAATCGTAACACACTCCTACATGTTTCGACCCTGCTGGGTCATCTTCAGGGAGAACTTTTTTTTTGTTATCGTTACACTAAGGTTGCACTTTATAGTTGAGTGAGAATGTGATGTTGACAGTGTACTGCGTTGTTTTTGGAGGCGTGAACTCTGTGCGGTCCCGGCCTGCACTGCACTGCACGCCTCCAGTACACAGTACACAGTCAACAACAAATTCTCACTCAACTAAAAAGTGCAACCCTAGTGTAACGATAACAAAAAAGTTCTCCCTGAAGATGACCCAGCAGGGTCGAAACATGTAGGAGTGTGTTACGATTGATGATAAAACTCTCTTTGTGCATTTGTTGGTGATTAGTGTTTTTGTATGATATAGTGCACGGACATGGAACACATTAAATTCGATACTTTCCGTACTTTCCTCCTTGTTTTCACAACATGATGGATAAGTGGGCGTAAAACTTGACCCCATTCCTCTTACATTTCCATGTCGTTTGACTTCCTAAGTGCCTGCTGCACTAAGCAGGTAGCTTATCTGCACTGACATAATAGGCACGTGATTTACTGGACCAAGATGAGCTTCAGAAAAAGCATGTGCTCGTTGAGGGCTGTGATATTACTTGCAGGGCTGGGAGCTGGAATTATTTTCAGAAATTTGGCCGCGCGTTCTGCATTATTGCTGCAGAGATTAAGGCAGGCACCATGTCCATTTATCTTTCACGTCTCCCAACAAGCCTCTCAACGTAGCAGCGGACTGATGAATAACGTGCGAAATTTTTAACATTCTTAACAGAATTACTTAGGCCACACAAGTTAATTATACGAATATCGCGGTGTGGGTTTAATCATCGTCACCCTTTTTCGAGAGGTCCCAGCTTCGATTATCGGCTCATACCAAATCTCTTGGCCGAACGTAGCGGCCGCGCGGTCTAAGGCGTAGGTCTGCGGCAGAGCGCTTGCTGGAATCGTGGGTTCCAATCCAACGGGGGGCATGGATGTTTGTCTCCTGTACAGTTTGTGTTGTCAGGTAGAGGTCGCTGCAACAGGCCGATCCCTCGTCCAGAGGAGTCCTACCGACTGTGGTGTGTGTCTGAGTGTGATAAAGTGAAAATAAACAACCTCGACACCTACTGTGAGTAGGTAGAAGAGGTGAGGACTACGAACGAACCAAGTCTCTTGACCGAGGCTTTTTGGTGTTTCCTTATTCCTGAAGCAAAGTCTGGGATACTTTTCCAAACTAGCCTGCGACCGCTTTCGTCTCTTATTTTGAACTCACGACTCACAGCTGTTTTCCAATTTGACACAACACAATTGTTTAAACTTCCGTTAAGAAGCAAGGAAGGAAAAGGATAAAGAAGGCCCACTGAAGATATTTCCAGACATGAAAATACGCAACAGGGCTGTTGACTTGAAGGAATAACTGTTTTATGGTTTAGTAATTTCCATTAATATTAATTGTTCTCCGTGTAAAAGGGCAAAACATGTAGGAGAGTAAAACAAATTCGTTTATCCCAGATTTATATGCATTTTTTGTTCTTTTATCAATAATAAAGTATATTTACAGATTTCGTAAGAGCCTTAGAATAAACAATGATTATTTCGTTAAACAATATTAACCTAATACTTTTCAGATGGAGATCGACGCACGTTATCTATAAGGTACGGACTAAACAGATCAGTAAGGTTCGTGTTTCAGATGTAAAACAAAATATTTCTATCGCTGGACCACACAGAGTTTACAGGCAAGGGGCGCAAAGGGCCTATCAAAGGCTAACGTGTATCTGGACCGAAAGGGCTCAAACCCATTGGCTATTCTATATAATACAGGACGGAAGTTTTCGATTATTTTCTTCTAAATGACATTTCGTTAAGCGGATCCACAACTGTCAAATCATCAGATCTCAGAAAGAGAATATTTATTGAATACTCTATCAGTTTCCTCAAACTGCGTCTAGCATCTAATCAATAAAATATTCAATTCCTGTTCTTAAAAATATATCCCTAATTATGCAAGTTATTTTACGTTCCGTCCTATTTCTGTATCGCGGTTGTACTCAGGTATTTTAGAAGTACTTATGGTGGCTGCAGAAGTACATCTGGCTGCTAATTAATAAAGATTTAAACAGATCACGGTAATATTTTCATCCTCGCTTTAACGCACAAAATACTTCAAAACCAAAATGAACGTGGACTGTTTGCCCTTTCCTTCCAGCCAGCTTTAATTGCTAGCTTAGGATTACCAGGACGCGTGCCGTTATTTGAAAGAGGCTTTAGTCAAATAACACCAATGACAGGTCATCAATGACCCCATTTACTACGAATGATTTATTTTGTATGCAAACTGCAGGTCCTTATGTATTTAATGTAGGTAAAACAGTACATAAATACTGGTCTGCAGTCAATTTCGTTCCTGTATATACGTGTGTGTGTATAAGAAGTGCCGGCGTAACAACAATAGAATTTCACTGTTTTTACTCTTTAAATCCCTGTTAACACTACAGCCTTCTTTCGTGTTATTTTCGGAAAAGTATAATATCCATGGTCATTTTTGACAATAAGTTTTGTTTTATAAATATTTTAGCTAAAACAGGTAGCCATATTAATTACAGTATGATATTACAGACTGCTGATTAACTTAACGCGGGCGACAATTAATTGAATACTGTTAATATTGGATATACATGTTGTCGGAAGAAGCTGCCTGATTTAACTTTTTGAAGGCTGGCACCGGCACCGAATATTAATTATGGGCTACGCCTGTCTCTGCATAAAGCATCGCAACAATCATGGTTACATGGCTGAATGTTTATAAAACACAGATTTCCCCATGGTATGGCTATTTACAGCGCTACAACATCCTGCCGATTTACAGCACACATATACATATTTCCGAAAAACGTGAGGCGGCAGGCACAGGTTTATGTGAGCAAATTATGGACTCATGACAGGCTACTTTCATGGTACAGTCATCAGTCACCAAAGTACGCTATCGACAGAAATGCGTACTGGTCTGCGATATGTCTGCATCTGCAGTGCTTTCTACATGGAGCTGACTTACATATAAAGTACGCAGGCAACAACACGTATGTTCCTACTTTACACCGAATAAAGGCCGTCATCACTATAGACAAAAATCATTTAATTCTGTTTATGGCAGTAATCGCTGTTAATTTTTTTTAAATAATACAAAATACATAAATACACTGTCCGCAGAATGCAGTGTCCATTACTGTTCAAAGAGGCGGTACATACTCGTACCATTGGGCTTTAAACTGTTAAGTTTTATCCTGCTTCGCCCTCTGATTGTGAATTGCTACAGCTGACACCAGAATAAATAGAGTATGTATCGACGTATTAATCCACTCAATGCCAGCAAAATTTCCGAGTATGTTTACAGTTTCTATTTCATACTTTCGTATTTCAACTTTTGGTAGTACTGATGTAAAATAATTTAATGTATTCGTGTAACAAAATTCAGCACACCTATCCGAACGGTGACATCCTTGATGCAATATGCTTTCAATTATCAGTTTTACTGATTTCATATGAAAACTATATAAAACGTTGTAGTCTTGTTAAAATACTAAATCATATACCTAGTCTCCACCCTCTTTATGTTTTTCGTCTACACAATACAAACTCGGTATTATACATTCTAGTTTATAGCAAGATTTGACCTACTTAACAGATTTACATCTCAGAGCAAAGAGTGATTAACTGTAGCTGTAAAAGTCCGTGTTGCATATTCAGACTTGTTACTCCAACATATTAATCAGGATCCCACACTCCAGTTTTGCCTCCTGCATTTTGGGCCCTCGATTCAAAATCCACATATGAACGGCCATCAGAATATTTTATAAAGAGGGCTACTGCCATGTGTTTGCATGATTCATTCCCTCTTTCATGCATGAGTCTTAAGCTTGGCATTCTGGAAGGAAGAGCAATCGAGAGGTCACCCTCTAATATCTAAAATTTGGGCTTGAAAATTAAAATCGGTGTTAAGTTCTCAACACCAGTAAAGCTCACATTCCCACTAGGAGAGTACTCGGCTTCCTTATGTTTCGTGTAACCGACATCCATCTACATCGACCCCTAAATGCTCGCGGTTTAGACCAGCCAATGAGAAGGTACGTATGCCCAAAATAATTGTCCGTTAGACAACAAGTCAATTATGAAGATCATGGCGTGTCTTCCCCTCTAGTCTGCATACAATTTCAAATCAAATATTTCTTCAAGAATTCGGACCTAGAAATTTTATAGACGATATTCATTTTATATATCTGTCAGTACATGTACTACACTTAAAGGAGTTTCACCAAAACTGTTCACAGAAATACAACACCAAACTGGAAGCTATTAATCGTATTTCCAAATTATAAAGACTTAGTACTGTGAAATTTTCTGGCTTACGTATTTATAATATTGTAACGTCATCCGTACTGCACTTTGTAAAAGTGCTGTCTGACCGACAGCAAAAAATGCCAGTGACTGTGCGCTATTCCAGCAAAGCGACCTGCAAATTAACTTATAATTTTCTAAATAATGGCCATGCATTTTACCTGATTGCACACTCTATGTCCTAGCGAAGATCTAATTTCCCTAGATGCTACTAGCCAGCAATTAACTGAAGCCACATATATCCCATCAATATCCCATCACTGTGCGTTTAGCAATAGTGACCCGTGACAGTGAGAGGTGCACTGCAGTGTGATTATACGAATACATAAATCGGTTAACCTTGGCACTAGATGGAGATAAGTGATCAGAAACATCTCTTTCTCCCACGGGAATCGAAAATAAAAGTCCGTTATCAAAATTAAAAGGGCCCCAACATACTTAGGCTGAAAAGGATGCCTCGAAGTACAGTGAGTAAAGATGTTACTGAATTCGAAGACACACAGGCCAGTAAGACGTCAAGAGACCTCGGTTCAATCCCAGGCCAGTCCATGCGAAACTTATTGTGGGCAAAGTGGCATTGGGCCAGGTTTTTCTCCCAGTGCTTCGGCTATCCACTGTCAACATTCTTCCACCAACGCTGAGCATTCATTCATCCATGCATGTATTTCCGAATATATATAAACTCAGCAATTGTTAGCGTCGTTAAGTAACACAAATAAAGGTAAGCTATCTGAAGAGCGGTGCACAATTGAGACACTTTCGTCACCACACCTCGTGACTTATCATTTACTTAGTACAGAGCGGTTATATCACAACAAATCACGACCCAGCAAAGGGTCGCGGTGTGCCGCAACGTAGCTTGTCGTACTGTCAGACCTCACAAGTAGTTAGTGAAACTGTATGTTTCCTGACAATTACATTCACTTAATAAGCCAACTGGTTGAAATGGGTTGTGAGCTGGTCACGATGACAACCACACTGAGTTATCATGTGGCAATCAGTGGAAATACTGGTTGCGTAGTCTACTGAAACTATCACAAATTTGTCAAAGGAAGGGGTATGAAGGTAGGGTCCTACTTATAGGTATCCTCGAACAAGGATCAACAAACACTGTACAGACTTAAGCAAACTTAGCAGTCACTTAGCAGAGTACATTTCAAGCGCTACAGAGCCTACTCCTAGCTTTACTTGCCACTGAACTCCTTTGACAATCTCGTGGCAATTAGACGTATTGTTGGAGCTGTCTGTGTATCTGTAAAATAATTTCCATAAAATTTCGCTCTATCGCATGATCGAAACTGATTTCTGTCTCGTGTGAAAGGCAAAGAAAGGTTGTAAATGAACTATTATTAAAAAAACACTAATCACCAACAAATGCAGAGAGGGAGCTTTATCATCAATCGTAACACATTCCTACATGTTTCGACCCTGCTGGGTCATCTTCAGGGAGAATTTTCATTACCGTTACACTGCGGTTGCACTTTACAGTTGAGTGAGAATGTGCTGTTGACTGTGCACTGCGTTGTTTTTGGAGGCGTGAACTGTCTGCGATCCGGGCCTCACTCAACTATAAAGTGCAACCGCAGTGTAACGGTAACGAAAAGTTCTGCCTGAAGATGACCCAGCAGGGTCGAAACATGTAGGAGTGTGTTACGATTGATGATAAAGCTCTCTTTGTGCATTTGTTGGTGATTAGTGTTTTTGTATGATATAGTGCACGGACATGGAACACATTCAATTTGTGAACTATTACCTTTACGCAATGTTTTCAGTATAAAGTCTATTTCTTAAGTGCGCTACTATCAAAACAGTGACTGCTTACGTAATCTTACCATCTCAGTACTGTAGATTATATCTTTAAGTTTTCATCTGTTGAAAAATTTCCTGTCTCGCATGGAAACCTCATTTTCGACGCTATTTCCACAGACGACCGCCATGGGACCATCCCGTTATTAAGGCAATCTAGCCTAGTCCTATTCTACACATATAAGATTCACTGTAATACTATCATCCCATATACAACTAGGCATTCGATTTGTCCACTTCCCTTTGAGTTTTATTAAGAAAAATAAAATACATTTTTTATTCTCTCTTACAGGTCGTGTCCATGATCTAAACTTCCAAATACTCAAAATAAAAAGCATTTTTCATACAGTAGAAACAGACGTACTATTACCAGAAATAGAGGAAACGATAAACGATTAAACGTTTATTCAACTGACAGAAGACAAGCCATATATTTTTTCTGAATTCTCATTTTTTCAGCTTCCATGAAGTGCATCAAACAACATTGGAAACCCTTGTGGTCACAAGGGTTTCCAATTCCATTAAAAGCTTACTGCATACTACAGAAATTTTAAACATCTGCCCAAAGTAGGAGTGAAATTTCCCTTGGTAAATTTATGCATTCTAATCTAAAAACCCTAAAAGGAACTGACACATATGCATATTGAACACAAATGCTGCAGCCTCATTTAAATTTTTCGTCAATGTACTTTGTCAGCATAAACATAATGAAAAATAAAGCTAGGGACTTTAGATCAGAAAGAAAATCTGTTTTGAAATTTCTTAATTGGAATAAGCCACGAGATTATTCTATAGTGATTATGATGATATTTATTATTTCCTCAAGTTTTATAATGGTTGTAGAAAGACTTGATTAAAGAATATAATATCAGCGAAGAAAGGAACGATATAAATTCGGAGTGTCTTGTTGCAAATACGTCACACTGTCGTGGACCAGTTTCAAAGTGATACCAAGTTTGCTTTGGGTTACTTTAAGACAGATGGCATATCCGCACTCAGACTTAAACCTAGGGCCTCCCGTATAAGAAGTAACATTGCGAACGTGACCTTCCTTCTTAGAGCGGAGAATAAAAATATTTCGCTTATGTTAATTCAGCCTGGATGATAATTTATGGAGCCAATCACAATTTAACTTCTGATTTGGTAGCTTCCAACAGGAACGCGTCTCATTGATATTTACTACTCCGTATTATGTACAAGAATTTCAATATTATAAAAGCTTCTGCCTGATACTACAGACAGTTATAATAGAGGGTGATACACTGGACATGGCCACGCAGAATTTATGACGACTGCTGCTGCCTCTCAAATGCGCTGCAACGTGCTGACTGCTTTGCGCTTAGCAAGCACAATGGGCCCACTTCATTTTAGCGGTTCTATGAAAGGTAACAGAGTACTCCCAACATCTACGTGCACTGACGCTTCTTTAATATACTCAGATGCGTCGCGTCCCTAAGATAACCACCGAAAGAAGTTTCATTAGAATTTAAATTTTGAAACAATATGAGACAAAGTAACACTTAGAAAATCATGTGTCTGGAATTCATTTCCTAAAAGAGTTTGCTCGTTGTTCTTACAAGAACCGAACCACAGACCAGAATGCGTATGTGGCTCAGATGCACCTGCAGTGTGTGTGGCACCACTACCTACGAAAAATGTCTTCCAAAATACCGTTTCGTTCCGTAGTCCTGACCCTTCTACCTACTCAAAGCAGGTGTCGAGATTATTTTCACTTGATCACTCAGACACACACACACACACCACAGTCGGTAGGACTCCTCTGGACGAGGGATCGGCACGTCGCAGAGATCTCTACCTGACAACACACAACACTCACAAGAGCCAAACATCCATGCCACCGGTGGGATTGGAACCCACGATCCCAGCAAGCGATCGGCCTCAGACCTACGCCTTAGACCGCGCGGCCACTGGGATCGGCCTACTGAAATATGAGGTCGTTTATTTTTGCCCTCCGAGATGTCGGTATCTACCAAACTACACGGCCTCACATTCCAAAAGTCAGTCTTCTTCATAACTGCCGCCTTGATAATACTAAATACGTCTTCCATTACATCTGAAACCACATTTAAAATCCTGGATGAAAGGTTTTCTCATAACACCTCTTCAGTTCCGTCCTACTTCACACTCTGAAGAATCTCAGTTGGACTTAATACGTCGCAGGTAACTCCTCTTTACAAAATGATATGAAAGATGTTTTTCCTGGAAGAATTCAGTGTATCAGCCTTTCTAGTGAGTAAGAATAATTTTAGGATTTAAGGCTTTCGCAAAGCAAATGACAGAAACTCAGAAATCTCAAGGAATAATTTGAAGAATTTTAAAAGAAAAAATTCAGCATTTTAGCAAGCAGCTTAACAAAAAGCTCTGCAAAGTGACAAAAAATAAGAAACAGGAGTGACCCAAGTACCCACACTTCACAAGCTAAGTGCGTGGACTGGGCTTCCCGGGACAGTGGCTACAGACACTAACGGAGGCTTTCTTCCTTTTACTCAGTCCCTCTGCACAAATACCTCAAACTACGCCACAAGTGCTTTCTTCCATACACTTATAATTTATTATTCACTTATAATTAAAACATTCAGCTTCACATACCTCGACTGAACTGCTGAAAATTAATTTCGTGACATGTAAATAAATAAATAAGTAAATAAATAAGCAAATTAGTACATTTTTAGTCTGACCACTTCTACCTACTCTCCTCAGGTGTAGAGGGTTATTGTTGCAACTGATCACACTCAATGACACACACACGCACACATTAGGTAGGCCTCCCCTGGACAAGGGATCAGCCCGTCGCAGAAGCCTCTACCAGTGCAACATACAACATTCACAACAGACAAATATCCATGCCCCCGGCGGGATTCGAACACACAATCCTAGCACGTCAACGGCCACAGACCCACGCCTTAGACCGTGCGGCCTCTGGAATCGGCCTAAATAGGTAAGTAAACTATACGTTCGGCTGTGTGCATTCGGTTTTATGTGCGTATGGGTTATTTGACAATACGTGTGGTGTGCCTTTACGAATACCTAAAAAAGGCTTGTACATTAAAAGCTGAATATAGCGCAGAGTTATGACGAAGGTTTCTCGAAGAAGAGATCAATACGTAACGTTAAAAGTCAATGACACTTGATAGTTTAAAATTTTATTTAATTTAAGAGCTCCCTTTTAAATTTTACGCAACAAACTTGGAGTTAATTAAAACGGAAGTAATTAACATTATTCAGACATAATGCTAAGCATAGACAGAGTTACAGCAGAACTAACGAATAGAGATACATCATCTGGAGCTCCAAAGAAAACATAAAAAGCTCCACTATTAGCTCCAGTTCCCATTATTCCAATACACTAACCTAAAACAGTGTTGTAACCACTCATAACTAACCAGACTGCACCTAACGACTCATCAGCTATTCAAATCCCTGTAATTTTAGTAGCTTGGTTTCGTCTAATTGGTCGTAAATTGACTATGTTTTCACATTTTCTCTTATTTTCCATACAACCTCTTTCGCTATATGCGTATTAAACGACACTTTTTCAAGGGTTAAGCTGCTGCTCCCATGAAGAAGTCAGAAAAATTTTGAAGAAAACTTGGATATAAATGTTCATTGTCACATAGATCCTTCTTACACTGGGTGTTACAAATTAACTCAATTTGCATATCCACACACGATCTACAACAGCATGCCAGCTCTACTCAAAGTGTAAACAATTGTCTACTCCAGGCCTTCTGTTTTCTGCAGTCACACAGCCAGCAGCCTTCGCTTTAGATTCGCTGGCGTATCACTCCCACATCTTCCAGTGGCTCAAAAACTAGAAAACCTGACAAACACAAGCCAAATATATGCGCAAACGTCCATTGCAACCGCAGTTGGAAAATCATTTCCTCTTGGAATTTTTGTCTCATCCACAATTATTATTTGCTTCTATTGTGTCATTTTCATACGCATTTCGTCCGCAAATGAAATTCAATATACAGTCTACTCTCAACGAAAGCTTAATTAGAGGTTATTGTTTTACCTCCGAATCCATTTTCATGTCAGTCACAGTGACTGCTCTTACAATAAGAATAAATTATCACATAGTTTAAATTAAACTCCACAGCTACACCAAAATGTGTCTATAGTTCAGCTCCTGCATTAAAATGATTATTAACCAGATTCGTTCGTAAGATTATGCCAGGTTTGACGGCGCCATGCAAAAGGAACCTGGATTAAGATGTGACCCCTCTTTCCCAAAATATTAATTCTTAGGATGCGCAAGATTTTCTTGGTCAAGGTGTTCATTCGGTAGAATGGAAATTTCATATAATCATCGTCTTCGTATTTCTTATACAAGGCTTGTTAAAAATTACATCAGATTTTTCCACTCTATTATGTGTGTTAGAGATACGATAGCTGAAAAACACTGCATGCACTTGTCCTATATGTATCAGATTTACTCTTGATTTCTTCTTAGGTTATTTAACTACATTTTTTAAATTACACAACACAATGTCGAAAGGCACGAGAAGAGTGTCATAAAAACAGTTTGGAGAAAGGCGGTCATGATGTACGTTATTTGGAAACACTACCAAATATCCGACGGAAGGGACATAAAGTGTAAATAACGATACCCGACAGTCCTGCTAAAATTTGAGTCCTCTGTCTCTAGAATACTTTACCATCACACTGACTTTCTCAGTGTATTTGTGAGAGGGATCTAAGCACAAGAAGACAGTTCGAGGCTTGTTATTTGGTAGAAGATCAGAGATTATGTTTGATAATCTCATGAACTGACAGTAATTTTTATGCCGAAAGAAATTCAACAATGACTAAATTAGAAGGTGACATCGTTTGTTGAACTAGGTAACAGAGTTACTTCTGCAGGACATCATTTAACAGTAAAGCGCTCCGAGGAATGTTAAAAAGTCTTTTTACTTCGTAATTCAGATTGGAATGAACACACACGGGATGGTATGTCCAGTCAATCAAATAAATGAAAGAGTTTTCGAAACTTACTTCTCACGCTTGAAGTAACGTAGTAGCCATATTCCTAGAATTATTATCTAATAAACTATGCTTTTAGAGGTCTTTATAATTTTGAAGTATGTATTTTTTTAAAATCTAAACTTATAAATCGAAACTCACTCCTTAGATGTGTACTATGAAGTAAATTTCCGATGTGGCCATCTTAGGGGGCACAAACGGTGGTTCATTTCCTGAATCTTCATCGTTCTGGAAACACTTATTTAAAAAAATGTGTTACAGATCTGCTTCATTTCTTTACCAAATAATTAAAAACACAATTTATTATACAAATATAATACAATGCTTTTTCTTCCAGTTCTAGGTACAGCATAGTTTTCCCCGATGGAATAATAGCCGCTAAGCTAGTCAAGAAATTTCACACCCTTGATAGATCTGTAGTGTTACTTATGGTGTTTGCAAGAATTCGCCATTGGACCACTGGACACTGCACTGAGCCTGAACATTTTTGAGCCAAATCCTATCTTTGAATTAATTTTAATGTTACATTAATCACACACAATTAGCAATCACAGTATCCAATCTGCTGCCCTCTCAGTAAGACCCGTAACTGTCCTTATTCTGGAAAGCATTTTATAGGTAAACACTACACTAACCCACCAAATGGGGAGAGTATCCTGAAGGATAAAAAGTTTCAAAACTAGAAACAAGGGGTATTTGATCTAAATTCTGCGTCATGGAAGGCTCTCTGAAAACAGATATCACCTTGCATTTTTAAACTGCTGTATAAAACTTAGTATGCAGATGCATTTGGTAATAAATTACAAAATAAGTTGTAAAATAGGTCTTTTTAAACTTAACTACAGGACTAAGCACATCATAGGCGCTCAATTTTCAGAACGATTCTCTTTCAGCTGGACCTTTCTGCAGAAGCCTTTGCTTTACGACTGTTATATAGTAATGACAGTCAAAGGGAATTATTGAAGACGTTCTAAAGCACTGGTACTGTGATCCTTTGGCTAGTGGGGTTACGGACGTGGGGGGGCAGCTTGCTGATTTTGTAGCTCTGAGCAGTAAGAAGTTAGAAACAAGACAGCTGGAATAAGGGAACGTATGTTGTGTTTGACATGGCGAAAATGTAGGGCTATTTAATTAATATTTCGACACACTGCAGAAGTTTAGAAACGCGTGCTGTAATCGTAAATGTCTGCATACAAATTTTAAAATATTTTTGTAAGAAAAACACGCCGGAGGTCCACTGCAGTCTTCCGAAAAGGTTATTACAATTGTGCTAAATTCACGTTCTCCATAAGAGTAATTTGAAGTATTTTATTTTGCATTTTTTACAAACCTCCCCATTTGTAAAAGTCAGAGAAACTGGGTGGGTTCGGTGAATTCGCCGTTTATTTCCCGTAGGAAGGAAATAAGTAAATTTATGCTCTTCGCGGACAAATTGCTTGTAATGGGCTGATTTCGATGATCCGCAGAAATGGTAGCATCTTAGAAAAATGGTCTGGGGAGTCAGTGAATATATATTAGCGTCTCGTGCGAAAAATATTTTTAATACAAGATTCCTACTATTTAAAGTTACCTATTTTGTAAAATAGAGTAAAATTTTCTGCTTTTAGAAAAAAGTTAATACAGATTTATACTACATGTCTCCTGGAATTGGAAAACAATTTTCTCTACAATACTGCATTGTGTCACCGATGTGTTTATAACATGGAATACTTATCAACAAGTTTTTCAAAGTCAGTGTAAAAATAGAGGACTTTTGAGTGAAATAAACGAATCCGCTCAATAAACAGTTTTGGCATTAGAGACGTTTAAATTTCAGATTATACACTAAAGGATTAGTTTTTTCATTTGCCACTTCATAGAATCCACAATGAGCAGAAATTATTGGCATACCCAGCGCTTCCGGACTTAATAAGTCATCCCTAGTTTGTTATCCTTTGTTAACCAGGATAACAAACTAGGCCAAGCCTCTATTTGCCAATCTAAATTACTTCTATATCGCCCAATTTATACAAAAATTTCAATTGTGTAGTTTTTCCCTGTCACCAACTGTTTGAAATATTTTGGCGTTTGGTGTGATCTTCGTGCAGTGAGGAGCAAGGACGCTGCGCATTGGTAGCAAAATAAGCGTTATATGACCCACATCCGTGTCTTAGGTTGGATCATCGTCACCACTCACAAGTGATGTTGAGACTGGCATTCTAGATACCACTCAGCGCTTTGAGATCGTCTTTACCATCAGCCGGTCACCAAATGTTGCCACTAAGTTGAACCTCTTGTGTCCCAACGTCCATGTCGCCCGGCAATTTTTAAGCGGAACTTCGAGCTGTAGTCCTCCTGTTGGGTTGTTTTTTATAACATGTCCTAGAAGGCTGCCCGGGTTGAAGCCAATTATTTCTATTTGTATGAAGCCTTCTTCCAAGGACTCGGATTTTAATCTCTCCTAACATTTCTTTGGTGGTAGAAATGAATAAATTCTGCTCTGTAGATTAGCTTAAATATCGTAGTATATTTCTGTGCCGTCTCGCTCTACCGTTTTACATACTCAGACCTTAATATTATCATTTCCTAGCACGCATATGTGGGGACATAAAATGCGGTAAATTAGTAATCAACATTTTGAAGAGGGCTGTTGTCTTCTTTAGTGTAATGGTTTCCTACGCAGGCCTACACAGTGTAGCTAAATAATATTACAACAATAATACTACTACTACTACTAATAATAATAATAATATCTTTAAATCTTAGACCCTAAAAATTGGGGCAGTAGCTACCTCCGAAGCACTGGTACCTACCAACCTACCAACCAACCAACCAAACAACCAACCAACCTACCTACCTACCTACCTACCTACCTACCTACTACATACACACCTTCCTGCATACCTACCTACCTACCTACCCACCTACCTACCTACCTACCTACCTTCCTGCATACCTACCTACCTACCTACCCACCTACCTACCTACCTACCTACCTTCCTGCCTACCTACCTACCTACCTACCTACCTACCTACCTACCTACCTACCTACCTCCCTACCTACCTACCTACCTACCTGCCTTCCTGCATACCTACCTACCTACCTACCTACCTACCTACCTACCTTCCTGCATACCTACCTACCTACCTACCTGCCTGCCTGCCTGCCTTCCTGCATACCTACCTACCTACCTACCTACATCTCTCCCTCCCTCACCACCTACCTACCTACCAACTACAAGTTGCTACACCCCATAAGACCATGACTTAAGTACTCCATGCAGCAGAGCATTTGATATCTCATTTTTCACCTTTATCTGCAGCCTTTCGCCGAAGACGGCTGCTGTGGATGCTTGACCAATAGAAAGTGTTACGGAAATATGATCAGTCATTCCACGCACAAACATGAGAGTCTATTTTGGTTTCTTCGAAAAACTAAGCTAGCCTGTCGAGTCTACTTCATACTTCAAAGGTGGTGATGTTTATGTATGAAGCACCCTATCCAGTGCCAATTTGTCTGCTGCAAGTCTCACACGGACTAGCCTGACGACACAAAGCAAACTGTCGCCGAGACATGTCAGCGGCTTACCACACTAGACAACGTAGACTTCCTAGACTCTTCTCATGAAAATAAATTAATGCAAATATAAATTAAACCTCGTATTGATCAGCATCCACCAGCAAAATTAGTCATAATGTAAACTATTATCCTTGCCTATTATCTCGCAGTGCGGTCAGTATTTTAGAATCACACTTTACAGCGTGGAATAGTTACTGCACTTGGAAAGAAGCGGCTGTGGCTTTATCAAGGTATTATTCCGGTATTTGCTTGAAGTGCCTGGCAGGAGCAACGAAAAACATGTTAATATAGGCGATGACCCGGCCGAGATTTGAAAGAGGCATCTCACGACTAAAGTCCAGGGAAGTACGGTCAAAATATTATCAGCACACAGGTTATATATACACACTTACTGTGTAATCTGATACAGGACATACTAAATCATTCCACTGTCTGATATTTTATACCTCCTACTCGATGTTAAATGACATCGATAAAGGGACATTTTCCTGAATTCAACCCATAATTTATCGCGAGGAAGAAAACATGCTATCATTAACTGCATCAGTGTTCAAAAACATGTTATAGATTACATATCTTGCGGGAAAATTCTGAATGTGTAGCATGTTATCTGATCCAAAAGGAATAAAAGAAAAGGTGGCGTACGTGGTAATATATTTATCACACAGGAAACCTATATTTCGTCATAGTTTTATAAACAACAACCAAAGAATCTAAGAAGACTAGAGGGAAAAATAATACCAAGATGATACTTCTAAATTAATGAAAGAGCAGCTAATTTATTACACTGCAATTACGTTGGCAATCGTGAGGGTGTTTTAGAAAATGATGCTGGTGAAATGTATGTGAAAGTAGGAGGAAGAAGTAAGAAACGAATAGAGAAAATTACGTAATGACGGAATCAAAACTCTACTCTTCGTCAAATTCTGCGTGGAAAACTCATCTAATAAGAATAACACAAGTTGGATGTGTAACACACATGGGGAGAGATGTGTGAGACCCCCTTACCTAAATAGGGCGGATTTAGCAACTTCAGTATAGGCACGGTAGTGATCTCTTTGAACCCAGTGATGGATGTTAATGTAACGATATAGTAACATAGCGACAAATTTTGTTTGCATTTTTGTATGAAGTAATGCATTAATGTAAAATATGGGATTGTTTCTTATCTTCCTGTTTGTTTCCCTATATGTTTTATTTTCGGGAACAAAGAAATGATTTTAATTATACTTTACGTAATTTAATTTTGTTTGTTCCAGTGAAACAAATACTGATTCCTTTCATATTTAAGTGGCACCTTTACAGCTTTTCTACAAAGGATTCCTTTAAGACTGAAGGTTCTTACGTAAATCAGAAGAGATATTAGATCTTAACATGTATTCCTAACAGTTATCGATATGGAAGTATTTAACGAAGAATAAGGACTGAAACACTGTGCAACAGGTAAGTAGGTTTTGTGCGTGTGACTATTGTTTTCGTTTTCCTTTGTTAATAAATGGGTCTGGAATTCGAAACAGACATACAGACTCATTTTTGTTTCCAAAATTAGTTCTTAATCAGAACATACTTAAGGACATAGTAACTGAAGAGGAAGTACGACGTAGACGGTTGACAATTATTACCTTGAGTGATGTAAAAATAACAGAAGAACTATGAGTAACGAAATCGGCTAAACACTAGAAATTCTACGATACGTGTCCTGCTGTACTGTACTTAGTACTACCCTCTTTGTTGCTGATCTATGTGGCGTGGATAAACCTTGCGAGTCTGTATAATACTTCCCAAACAGTGGTTGGAACAAAAACACTAAAACGTCGGTGATCAGTATACGCTTGATGGAAGGGAGAACAAACTGTGTAAACGAATATCATATCATAACCGGAGGTAGAGACAAAGAAAACACGTGCGTATTTCGTCTAAGCAATAAAACTACAGGTTCTAACAACACAACTATCACACAAACCCATATGTTTGAGTCAATACATGGCTTCGGGGAATTACATATAAGGGAAATAGTTCTATTTATTATAAATTACTGATCCTACTAGTGATCAAGATACCTTGGATATAATAAACGTAGTTTCTGCATATTACGTAAGTGCGAATAAATCAAATGCATTAAGACTTTTATCTATCTTCGAATTATGATTATTTTAGGTCGTAGAATGTGCCATGCAGATGTACGTCAATGAATACAAAGCATTAAACTTCATAGCCCCATTCACTGTAACATAATTTATGATATATACTGTCGCCAATATAAAAAATGGCAGTTAATATACGCTTTGAATTATACCAAAAATATAAACCTTTAAGCAATAATTTAGGAACTCTCCGTAAAAGTCTGGGGAAAAACCCATACGATTCGCCTGGAAGTCTGATTGCACTGCATTCAGTTGATCGAGGGAATAGCTTGCGTATTATCATACGGACCTCATATTCTTCAATCGGGGTAAAAAAAGGCCGGCGCGAATGGAGCCAAATTCAGCCTCAAGTGGAGGGAGTCTTATCGACTGCAAAGCATAAAGTGCGTTGCCTGCAGCCTGTTCATGGAACAACCAAACTGATATGGGCCGAGCAGTGCTGTGATTTGATGCGTACTCAAATTACGTAATCAGCTATCGATAGCGGGTTGAACTATCCGAGATTAGACCTCCCTAACGCACCCAGCCAGCCAATAGCGTGTCCCCTTTCCCGTTCCACTTGAAGACTCTATGAAGATCCAGTCCCCGCAACATTGTGAGTTTTTAACTTGAGAAAATATACGATCCGTGATTTCAGGCTTCCGCCGCGATGCTGATGAGATCTGCGCTCTTCTGGGGTGTTACGCAGCGTCGAGTAGTAATCCTTTACTGACGTTTCGGGGCAAGGTATCGGTCCCATCTTCAAGTGTCAAGAAGTCCAATGAAGTCTTTTCGTCGGACCTCTTGACACTTGAAGATGGGACCGATACCTTGCCCCGAAACGTCAGTAAAGGATTACTACTCGACGCTGCGTAACACCCCAGAAGAGCGCAGATCTCAAGATGTACGATGTCTAAAATTTCGGCCAAGAAAATCCTGCGTAATAACATTCATAAAGGTACGAGCATTTCCATATGTTGTATATTATAAAGACCATAGCTTCAACAATGGTGTTAAATTACTAAGAAACGATCAGCAATACTAATTACTGGTAGCAGAATGTGTGTAGGTTGTAAAGTAATTTATATTCCGTACTTACACCAGGTTGGTCACATAAAGAGCACATTTAGAGCGAGATTTAGTGTTCACCCTCTCCTTTGTAAGGCCGTAATGACGTTAGAAAATACTTCTCCGACAAAACGTGGTAAGTTATTGTGGTGAAAGGGCCAAAATTTATGTTAACGCTATAGATAAATTCTGTGTGTAATAACCCGCAGGATTTGTTACGTTCAGCTNTCTTGACACTTGAAGATGGGACCGATACCTTGCCCCGAAACGTCAGTAAAGGATTACTACTCGACGCTGCGTAACACCCCAGAAGAGCGCAGATCTCAAGATGTACGATGTCTAAAATTTCGGCCAAGAAAATCCTGCGTAATAACATTCATAAAGGTACGAGCATTTCCATATGTTGTATATTATAAAGACCATAGCTTCAACAATGGTGTTAAATTACTAAGAAACGATCAGCAATACTAATTACTGGTAGCAGAATGTGTGTAGGTTGTAAAGTAATTTATATTCCGTACTTACACCAGGTTGGTCACATAAAGAGCACATTTAGAGCGAGATTTAGTGTTCACCCTCTCCTTTGTAAGGCCGTAATGACGTTAGAAAATACTTCTCCGACAAAACGTGGTAAGTTATTGTGGTGAAAGGGCCAAAATTTATGTTAACGCTATAGATAAATTCTGTGTGTAATAACCCGCAGGATTTGTTACGTTCAGCTGTTAAAACATATGTGAAATTACAATAATGAAACTGGACAATTCAAAAATTTCTTTCATTCATGAAACCCAGCAAGAGATAACAAAGGGTTAGTATAATGATGGAACAAAACTTCTGCTTTCTTTCGGACTGATGTGGAGGTCGAAATGTCAGGTAACAGTGGTTAAAACGTGTACATATACGGACAGGTTTTCATTAACGAATTCTTCATTTTGCCCACACAGTGTGTGTAAGCATTCCGTATGATTCTTACAATAAACAGCAACTTTAGCAGATCGGTCAGTCTAAACAAAACACACAGTGTTTCTGTAAAGAAGTTACGAAGTTATTATGTATCTTTCATTTTATTCCTACAAGGATTAACCTGTTTTTAAATTACTTTAAAATAACGCGAAAACGTAAACATCGCATAAGATTTATAAATATTACATCACTGACACTTGATAAACAATTTTGAAAGTTTCAGCCCCATTTTGGAAATTTAGAAATCTAAAAATGCATAATTAAATACTTAAGTCATATTCGACGTTTAAATTGTCTCGCAGCACTAAACGTTCAAAGACTTGCAAAGAAACTATCGGCCTATAACGCGTTATTGGGCTCTAAATTAAAACTTTTTCTGTATTCACGAACATTGAGCACCACTAAATTTCTATGTTCCATCCTTTGAATGATGTTAGGCATTACTTTTGATACTGCACAGCATTATTCTTCAGAAAAAGCCTGTATTCGTTCTAACACAGCACTGCACTCAAATTCTAGCTGCCCCTCCCCCATACTTCCTCAATGACGATATTTTACCTCACTCTAAGACAAGGTTCTCAATTTTCTTCCTTTTCTCGAAAGCGACTCCATTTTTACAATTCCTTAATCCCGTTACACCGTGCGTAAGAAAAGCCAAATTATTCAATATTTCCAGATTATCTTAAATTAGAAAGTAGAAGCGTGAAAATATTTAATAAATATCACAAAAATAATGTCATTTAGCAAGATATTACATGCATATTCTTTTCGGCAACGACTGTAAGTGCACAAAAATCCCCTCTGGGGGTTCTAAATTAACGCTTTAAAGACGAAGCGTATCTCTTTTATATAAGGATTCAGTGCGTACCGCGCTGTAAACACTCTCCACTTCGGTTATAAAAACCAGTCTCTTAATGCTTTATAAGGCAAAAGTTGCTGTTTGTTCTGAGATCCGTACAAAGCACATAAACGCAATGTGGGCACCACGTAGAATTTTTTAATGTTAAATCTGGTCGTCTGTAAAGTTACCACTAGGCTTTAAAAGGTTAATGGGATAACAGCGTTAGTCTTGGCTTACTCCAGTTTCTTCATGCTCCCAACAACTGATGCAAGAGCTTATCGAAGATCGCGTTCCACACTCAGTCTACGTTCGCTTTAACCGAAGCAACTTTATTTACACTCACAAGTTACTGAGAAAGGCAGAGCTCTCAAAAGAAGTTTGCAAATTATTCCCGAGTTCCTGGGACTGCGAGTTACGGGGAGTGGGGATGTGTGTGATGGCTGTGCTGCTTGTCATTCCGATAGATTCCTTCTGTGTACATTCTGTAAGCCTATGTCAACAACGTTAGATGTGAAGGGTAATGAGACGAAAGGTAAGATTATGTTTCATATAGCAGGAAAATATCTGAAAGCCCTTCTCTAAAAGGAACTTGCATTCATGCAACTTTTTCTTCCGACCCGTCCCATTACGTTTTCTTCACAACCAGTAGAAATAATTGGAAACATTTGTCCGTTCTTCCCACTGGACTTTGACACCCATGAATTCAACTTCGTTTCAAGAGATTAAATGTTGTCACGCAAAAATATGACGAGAGAAGATTTATTCAACGATAGAAACATACCTACCACGCATGTGATGTTACTC
Source organism: Coptotermes formosanus (assembly GCA_013340265.1). Classification (NCBI taxonomy): domain Eukaryota; kingdom Metazoa; phylum Arthropoda; class Insecta; order Blattodea; family Rhinotermitidae; genus Coptotermes; species Coptotermes formosanus. The sequence continues at coordinate 3,640,954 of BLKM01006251.1, read as the reverse complement.
TGACCGAAACAATTCTCGAATTATAATTTCCAATCTGGCAGAAGAATTGTTTCATGCAAGTCATGTGTGCGGTTTGCGGTTTGGTCCTTGGATCAATGTCCGAAGTCCGTTAGAAGTAGCCATTTTCTTTGTGCAGCATTTATTTCGGAGTATGGTTTCATGCACTGTCTTGAATTTTAAGTTCTAAATTTTATAAAATTTTCTACTAGAACGACAAGAGTCATGACCTGTTTCAAAGTTTCTTGCCGCTAATAATATAAAGCATATCACACCATATGTGATAAAGACATTTGGATTATTAGCTATTATAAAAACTGAAACCTGGAACACCATCCAAATATATATGTAACTCCGTCATTAAAAACGCCATACAAGTTTTCGTTTCCAATGACGTGTTCTCTAAAAAGTCCGTCATCTTTCATAAATACGTCTTACAGTCGTGTCTTCAAAAGATTTTTAAAGAAAGAACTCAACTTTTATACCAACATTTTTCGCATCCCTTTCATAAACGACAAGCTAAGCTTGATTTTCAACGTACGTTAACTCACCACGTATTTTAAACAAACTACTTGGACAACTTTTCGTCAGGTATGTGTGACAAAATGAAATAAGAAGTACCTTTATATCTTTGCCTAAATATGTCATTTCCCTAGCAGAATAGCTGAAATTTTCTTAAAGACCCACTTCTTATCACGATGATTAAATTGCGCATAACACAAATAAATACAAACTCATATGTTTTTGTGTGCTGTTTTCGTATTCTTAGTTGTTTGTGCAATTAAATAAAAAGCTTCATACGTTATAGAATTTTCTTGTTGGTAGAAGGCAGAAGTGTTAAGTTTAGTTTCATTCACCTCTTTAACAAAATTCTACATCAAAATGAGATATTTTCGTCTGTATGTCTTATTTATTTATTTATTTATTTATTTACTTACTTACATGGTTATTTATTTACCCCAAATGACTCACTTACTAACACATCACAGAATACCACACACTTTTGTCTGTCTTCTCCATTTACAGTTATTCGGTTGAACCCACATTTTATAAACTCTTCATATTTCCATTTTCTCGTGCCCTGCAATGGTCACGACCTATGCAAATTACGCTGTTTACAAACACAAACAATGCAAATAGCTGAGTGATAATTAGCACATTATGTAGTCAAGTAACTAGTATAATACACGCTGATGCGACGCATTTAAAAATGCCGGGAAAATTTCGCTGTTGCGGAAAGAAACATACGTAATTCTTAGAAATGAGAACTCCTTTGTGATTCATTTTCCAATGCAATGAACAGTAACTGAACTACGTACACGTATAGACCATTCACTACAACTATAAAGTGGGTATATTACAGCTTCGTGTGTTGTTTTGGGTCTGAAGACATTGAGGTTTGTAACGAGATTTCACTGACACGTGACATTTTTCGTGCAACGTTCCTTACTTCTCAGCTCAAATTAAGTTATGCACTTCACAGAATTACATGACAAGAAAAGGCATATATCAAAGCAGTCTCAGAACTTACTAAGAGCTTCATACGAGTCCCACATTTATAAATTAATTATTATTTATAAATATCCTGTTTCTTTTAAAACAATTTTCACCAGTCACCCAAACCTCCCCCACGATCCATCGGGCTGCAGTTACTACTGCAGGGCAAGGAATTTAAATTCAGGTCTGTGATGGGTACTGTAGGAGAACAGAGTCGAGATATTTATACCTACACACCTGAAATGCAAGAAGGAAACATGACGTGACGTGTTACAAACATTCCAAGCGGTACTCTGGCATCAAATTGAAAGTATTATTCATGGTTTATTTAGCGACGCTCTTCCTAGGTCCAACGGTACAGCGTCGAATGACAGGATTATTGGTAAACAATAAATTGCAAGAGACTGAAAGGAAGCGGTAGTGGCCTACTCTGAAGTAGTACCAAGATGTCTTCTCGGAGGCACAGAGGAACACAGCAGATAATATCAACTTAGTCAATATTTCGGCGGAGATTCGAACCGGGCATATTCTGAGTACGTGTCTCGGTACATGGTTCAGTTCTTCCCGCTGTTTATGACCATTTTGATCACTTCAATGCGTTTTACAAGTTATTAAAGAAAAATTCAAAATGCTAATATTTGCTTCGTATACTGAGGTGTGACAGAAACACAGGCACAGATATATAAAAGTCAGAGGTCCATCTGTGTGCGGCGTTATGACGCTGGCACAGCATATTCCAGTTTACTGTTGTCATGGTTTCTACTTTGAAGGTTACTTCATCGAAACTAAAGAGTAAACAAAAACCGACACAAGAAACCGCAGATGCGCCTTCACACATTATATACTGTAGTTCGCAGCATTGAATTTAAAGGATCAGAACAAAGGTGACCATGGGAACACTGCGCAGTGTGGTAGGTTCTTGTTTCCCTGCAGCACATTAATTATTGTAAGAAGACATTCTTCATTACGAGCTCCTGAAAGCGTCTTCATAACACAGTCAACAAGACACCACGAAACTTCACTTCATCCATCACATAAAGAAGTGCCCTCTGTCTCGCCACAAACTCCAAAGAACTCTCCCCCCTCCCTTACTGAAAACAAAGAAGTTTCGCCACAGTGAAGCAATACACAGTACTATGGGACTCTGTCTATTCGGCTTCTCAAACAACCCGTGCCTTTAGAAGAAAATCTTCCTTCCTGGCTTGGTCGGTTTGGCTCTTCAGTCATTTTACGACATTGTGTCAACTACTGAGAACAAAATATATTGCGGAAGATTCTTCTGTAAGTGCAGCAGGGAAAATGGGACCGTGAGAATGGAGTAAAAAAGGTGAATAAAATTATGATATAGGAAGTTTCGTAAATTTTAATTTGTATCCAATATTATTATGTTTGTCAGATTGAAGTGAGCGGTACGAGCCGGATGTGTAGCACGCGTAAGGGGTTGAGAGTAAAAAGGTATTTAGTCTGGAACCTAAGGGAAATAAATCACGCAAGTTAATATGCACGATAGGCAGTGTATGTGTACTGCAGCATTATGGCGCGTTCGCATTACGTTTACACATCCTCGGCTGTCGTCACATACCGATAACATTTCACTCGAAGGGAGCATTTGTACTGTTATTTGAGGTTGTCGGCAACAGTACTTAGGTATTCATGTAAAGTGCCCGACATTTATACCCAATTTTAACAAAGTCTGGATTTCTCATACAATTTTCGTAAGTGTCCAATAGCAAATTTCACGGATACAGGTACAGTGGAAGCAGCGCTGATACTTGTGGACGGACGGTGAGATGGACGGACGGACGGACGGACGGAAGGACATGAAGCTAATAGTAGCGGATGTGCGAACGCGACTAAAAACATGTTTCAAACGTAAAGGTATAAACGTCGACATTTTTTACCTTCTTTAAGATTTCTGTACACAAAACAAATGCTCCGGGACCGCAACCCCTTCCTGTATCGAAGTACTGGAATCTTTCTTGCCTGACGCAGAAACACTTGGTGTAGGCTTACACCCCTCTTCGCAAGTAGCCTACACTCCCTTCTTCAGGCAAGCTTTATGGTGTTACATTGACTCTCCTTTTTCAAGTCTGGTCTTATATGGCGATCCCCCGAATTACGTGATTTCGACTCACGTTCCGCAATTAAATCTTTTGCCCCTGAAGCAATGTAAATGTTAAGGCATGCGTGCAAATTCCTACGCACGATTTTGAAGGCGACTTCGAGTTATTGAACTCCTAAGATAAGGACCACCTAGTTGAATTTTGGAAGCAAAGCGCCATTGAGGAAGTTAAGGAAAGTGCACCTGAGCCTGAGGAGAGGACCGTGAGGGTTCCGAAGTGGACTGAGGACCTGGACTTAATTCGTTTGAGGACTTCGATTCAAACGAGGAGTGAGCTGCAACAACTAGACAGGGATTTACAAGTATGCTTTCTATGAGATTTTTAAGAAGAAGAAGAGATCTTTGACTTGCTAGACTTCAGTGCTTCATTTCTTCAAGCCTTCTTCAGGGACCCCTGCATCGCCGCCTGTATTGTTGAACATTGGAATAATGACCCAGATGACCAGCTTACACTTCAAAAGCGAGTGTCTCCTCTATAAACTGTCATTTCCTACTTTTTGTAACATTTATATAAGTATGAACACTTTTTTTTGTCGAACTAGACTATAAGGAACCGTCCTCCCTATCTTAACAATGCGTTTATAGGAAAATCTGTCTCAGCTTAACAAATGTCGTCGGTCTTGGAACCACCTACGACGTAACCTCGGAAGATTAATATATATTAGCCAATGGTACTATTAAAATGATTAAATAGCCTAACCCTTCTGAATACATTGCTCAGTAATACTTATAGCGAAAACGTGTCCAGAGCTCTTGAGATTGAACAGGTCTAATGATGGCTTCATTGGAAAGCCAAACTAGTAACCTGAAGGTTTGTAAAATTTTGTTGTGCATGATGGTGTTTTGGAATATATACATATTTTGAATAGAGGAAGTATAGATAAAACAGTTACGACAAAAAAATTATGCCTAACAGTGGTACTGGAATATTAGACAAAAGAAAGAAGAAGACTAGATACTTCGGGTATTGGATTTGACGGCCATCAGGGCGAGAAAGAAAGTGACAAAGAAAAGAAAGTAGATTGATGAACTAAAGTACCGTAGCTAATACAAGAAAGGTTGTGGTAAAAAAGAGGAATGGATTGATAGAAACTAAGTAGAAAATCATTACGTGAATCGAAGAGAAAGGTCGTAAGAAGAAGACACCATGAAGAAATTTAATTAAAACAAAGTTAATAGAGAAGCAACCAGAAAATCCTGACGAAGCTACTACAGCTGGAAGCTGCCTCTTGTCAGCGGACTGGCAAACAACTTCATCGTAAGTGAAAGTTTTCCTTGACAGCATATACGTGCCTTAATTTACGAATCATGTGACGATCTGTGTGTGTTTCACTATACAGACTGCGTAAGTTATGGCGTCTGCTTCTTGTTAGCGTTAGGTAAGTGACGTGCACATATGTACGTAACATCTATGGTAGGGATATGGTAAATGAAACATTTGAGCCAACAGAATAAATGAGCAAGTACCGGGATAAGAGGCAGGTATAGGAGAAGGAAGACTACATATAAGGCGGAAATATGAAGGAGGGAAACGGGTTAGCACAGTTGTGGTTGGGAATTTCAAAATTGAGGCTTTTGCGGGGGATATTAGAAATGAGAAAATGTCCCTTGTATACAGAGGAGTATGAGATGCACATTGTTCTAAAATGTGTGAAAATCCGAAGAGGGAAACAAAATTTTGAATATTAACTAGTTAAGTATGAATGGGTACACACCGATTAAGAAATTAATTATATGAAACAAAATAGTAGGATTGGGAAAATACGGTAAAATTTAACGTACGTTAGAAATTAAAATGGGAAGTATACGGAGAATATAGGATGAATTTTGAAGAGGAGAATGCAGAATTGCTGTAAATGAGTACGGACAGATTACAGGTTACAGACATAAAACACGTAATAGAATGTGATAGAAAACAAATTTTAACGACGGTATGTGGACCGCAGAAAATAGGGCATTAGCATGCCTTGAAAATATGAACTTAAGGATTCAGAAACAAAAACATTCAAAATAAATAATAAAATGAGCATAATATGTCTACTCAGCTCACATACATTACCCAATAAAATGGTAATGATATATGCTGAAGCATAAGAAAGTGATGTACATACTATTGCGTTATAGTGCAAATTACGGTAAATACAGGGTTGCTGTGATTAAATTTTAAAGTTGATTGTCTCCAAAACATATTTCACGCTAATTCCTAATCGCTCTTTTAAATTTAATGAACCTTAAGTCATGTTATTGTATATAAACGTAATGTTAGTCACTAGACTTGCGGCTGATTATTCTGATTTAATTCGGAATTTGAGTTTGATCTTCACTTTGTATCTGAGATAACAATATATGTTTGCCTGCCACACAGAGTTCATTAAACAGCGAATTAAAACACACAGATGAGGAAAAAATCTAAGCTGTTAGACTGTGAAAATATAAAAAAATTAATAAACAATAAACCAATAAAGTATTAAGCCTGCAGAAAGCACATTGCTGCTTGTACAAGTGGTCACAGCAGAAAAACCTCGCTGGCCGAATCGCTATAAACCATGAATTTTCATTTCATTGAACAGTTCATGGAAAACGTTACGGTCGTAATTCAGTCTCTCTGGAATATGTATACAGGAATACTTTAATATTTTCTTTAATCTCATACAATATTTATATTCCTTTTGTAAGCACAGAAACTGTATATAAAACTGAGACCACTAACTCAAATAAATATTCAGCATGTAGACGCGTGTTCTGAAATTATAGCGTTCGTCGAGATATTTTTAAAAATTTCACAAAAACTCTATTGGCACTGGGTGGACAGAGCTGGTAACATATGCTTGGGAGTGCGTGTTTTCCGTTATGGCGATAATTCATTACGTATGCTGAAAAGGGGATATTTGTTTTAGAGAATGTTCAGCAAGAAAATCCTGAAATTAGACTTCCTAAAATGGACAGAGAACGCACAAAAGAAAAGAAGATTTACCCACTCTATTTCCGGATGAAGTAACAGAAAGTTCAGTTCGATGAGACAAAATAATACGCTTCAACCTTCTGTCTGAATTAAAACAAGAAACGCAATGCACATGTAACATAACATTGACGCCCGTCCGCGTAAGCATTTTTACAATGCAAAAGCAATAAACAGGCATTAAATATTATGAGGGCGTGTCTGCATTCTTGCTTTAAGTTATCCGGCACGCTAATCTCACATTTTTGCGCCATTTTATGTTGACGCGAGTGCCCTATCTGGCTCTAACATATTCTTCCACATTATCTCATAAACGGCAAGACTTTCGGCAAAAAGCTACTGAATATAAAATGTGTGTCTTGATTTTCTCTACAAATGTTGTTTCAAACATTTCTCATTCTGAGAAGAATTCAGCGAGATCTTGTCACAAATGTACATAAGTCTCCATGTAAAGTACCCGTTATTCTCACCATGTTGCCATGAAACACGACTATTCTCCACACACTTTCATAAAATCCTCACGTATAAAATTTCATGCAAATCCGTCCATTGGGAGCCGAGTTCTTCCTTGCGGACAGATGGACCGGCGGACTGACATGATGACCCTTATAGTCGCTATTCGTAATGTTGCTAATGCTCCTAGAGACGACTAATTTTATTTATTTTCAGGGGATAAAAACGCTTGCAGAATCAAACAGGCTAACAAACACAGCATCTCAGTTGATAGCAATCCTTCTGCCTACAGAAGACAGGAAAAGCAGAACAAGAGGAACAAATGTTCATGTCCGGAGCGGAATTAAGATTTAAACACTGCAGTGTTTTGGCCAATATTAGCGTATTTATCCATCTGATAACACACCTCGGACGACACACTGTGTTACGTACAGTACTTAAATTTATGACACAGTACTTCTCTTTAAATGTGAAATTTAAAGAACAGGGCTACAATTCTCCGCTTTAAACTCCGTAACATAACTCACAACTATCGTTTAATTAAAAAAAATCAGTAGATTCGCCGTGTCAAACAAATTGTGAGGAAATCAGCGGAATGTGACCTAGGTCTAATGTTCCTCATTTTTCGGTGCTCTTCTACAATTACATGTAACAGTAACCCTTATGTTACGCCCCACTTACATGACAGCTTTTTGCTTAACCCCTCTTGAAAGTACACGTACCGGCTTAATTGATATCCCCTCATTTTCGATTTAACGCGATTTCGTTGGCTGCATTGTATTACGCTAACCCTTACTTATTCCATTATTTCTTGAAAGAACAGATTTTATTTACGCCTTTTTTAAATACGCCAACTTTTTCGGGAAAATAACTAGGGCGTAAAAGCAGGGCTTCGAATGGAAAATACTCCCTTCAAATATCACTATTGGTAAGATTCGTGTGGGATTGTTTTTTGGGGAGGAATTTCGGACGAGGTACTGCTTAGCCTGGCTGAAAGTTTTCTTTGTTATTCTCTGTCCGCGAGGCAAATTCCGGAATCATGTTTTAATGAGGTCACAACAGCCGCCTTCCGAATCCTCATCACTTCATTATTCACCCACCACCCTATGGTCGAAGATATGCATGTCGTTAAACAAACCACGAAAATGTAATAAGGGACTAAAAGAAATAGAGTTTACAGCACTAAGTAACGAGGAAAATTGTCATTGAAGCAATTAATGCGTGATATTTGTTCAGAGAAACACAAGAATTTATAACGTGCTACATATGTAGCTTGTATCATGGACCCAAGAAACTAATTAGAATTTTTGATATCAGTCTTTTGAATAAAGCAAATGGTAGGCGATATTCATATCTACGTGTCTTTGACAGACACGTTATGAGGGTATAAGACGTGGAAATGCCTGGGAATTGTAATTGGGGGCGTGTTTTTGGTATTATTTTACTTTAAAATATGCATTCTTGTACCGGAGAGATGCGCAGTTCGTTATCCCTCGAAACACAGTCACAGATAAGATTGCCACTGAGATAACATTAAGGAGATTAGGGTAGTTTGCAAAGAAGTACCTGGATCAGAAAGTATCTATCTGCAGGTTTTGGCTTGAACGGAGTTGACAGGCCAAAATGCACTACAGTATACCCAACTTCAACCACAAAAAACAAGATCAGTAATCATGTTACTCCTATACAGATCTGCATGAATAATTCAATGACACTTAATTATAAAACATTTGACCTATATTTCTTACATAACGTACGCTGACTCAGCGATCCGACATAAGATTACTGTGGCAAGATTTCTGGATGATAATTTAAGGTACCATTACTCTTCGATTGAAAACCTATTCCAGCGAGCTACAATTGCATTAAATTTAGTGCCGTATATTTTCCATTATCTCTATCATATTATCTGCGCTGCGGAACATTATACCTTTTACAAAGAGAAATAGACAGTAGAAGCACCCTCGTTTCATTACACAGGGATGATTTAATTTACGTAACACATGTTTTAATGACTTCACACAGGAGGCCACGCCTACCACTGTGTAAGGTACCGATGGTGGCAATGATTTCATTAACGGTGGGTAAAGTAATTTTCATGAAAGAAGGTGGTAAGAGTGCTGTTTGAAGCTGAGGGACAGGAAGTTCGACCACTTTATAATAACTCATGCACTTCAATTATACGCAACTCTCCCTGGCATAGCTCGAAAATTATTGTTACCAAATCTTTTTCCTGCACTACCCTTTGTCTTATAATGTTGACAGTGTGGTAAAAGAGTGCCGACACATTAATTACAAGTAACAATTAATTGCCTGCCTACAAAATTAACTACGTAAGAAACCCACAGCTAATATAAAATCAAGGTACGATAGTCCTACTGCCAAAGGACGTCACTAGACAAAATTCAAAGAGAATTCAATCCACTTCACACAGTAAAATGTTCTCGCGAATATTGATTTGATTTATAACTTCTTTAAGACAATGATGGCAGCTAAGACAACATACGATAGAACGGGATTGTTAATGAACAATGAATAGGAAACGACGCAGAAGCAGCAAGCGTGGCCGAAACTGATGTATTATCTATGCATTTACCTGGTGGACTGAGAAGAACCAAAAACACATCAGCTTAGTTCGCCTTCGGGTACCTTCTCAACACAAAAGAGTGCTTATCCCTTGACCGCGACGTTCTGTCTCCCTGACATCAAATTTAATATTATCCCCCACGTGCTGTATTGTATAAGCCTGTTCACTAAAATTAAATTGTAATTACTTTTTTCTTCCACAACATAACGGTCACGTTTACGTGATGGCAATGTTTCACAGCTGTACTTGAGAGGCTGTTGCATCGAGTCAAGTCTGGGCTACAGGCTATCCAGTCTGCGACTTACTGATACAGTTTAATCTGTCCAGTCGAACGTCAATATGGTACCAAAAATGGGCTACTTCCACTTTACAAATCCCTATGTGCTGAGAGTTCATCAGTATCTTCGCATTTTATTCAATCCTATGTAACATCTGTTAACAGAAATAGTGTCATTATAAATTCCAATAAAGATATTTCGAAATTTCATAGACCCGGTTTCGGCCTGTCACACAGTCCTTGATTTGTAGAAATCGGTACAGCGACACTTTTTCCATACTATCAGCAAACGTCAGCATTGTACGTATATTAACATTTTACATGTATGCACTGCCATACACCAGGTATGGAGTATCAGACATTTATAAGGACACTTAAGGTAAGTACTGTATTAATATTGCGTATGTCTGCACTGGTGAACCTCATGCGCGAAAAGTTAGACATTTGTGAGAATATACACCGCGTTACATTAACCTTTTAAAGCCTAGCGGTAACTTTACATACGACCAGCTTTAAAATAAAAAAAAATCTACGTGGTGCCCACATTGCGTTTATGTGTTTTGTACGGATCTCAGAACAAACAGCAACTTTTGCCTTATAAAACATTAAGAGACTGGTTTTTATAACCGAAGTGGAGAGTGTTTACAGCGCGGTACGGACTGAGTCCTTATATAAAACAGACACGCTTCGTCTTTAAAGGGTTAATATGATATACGTCTGCACAGGCGCAGTCGGTTAACGAAGCGTGGACAGTTGTGAGAATACATCTAAGGAAAATGCCAGTCTCAATACCTGGATCCAGGGATTGACACTGGCCCCTTCTAATGGGCACATCGCTGTACGTCCTCGTCTTTCCCGTTTCCAGCTCAAGACGAAGGCAGATCCAGCCTCCGAAATTTTGTCGGTTCTTACATTCAGACCACGGGCAATTTTTAAAATTTCAGTCACAACTGTGATCCTAGGCCATTGGCAGGATCCCTTAAATGGCTATAAATACAGCCTGCCTTGAATTGTTTACATCGCTCTAAGAATTACTTAAAATCATGTACTGTATTATACATACATACATTATACAAACATATATACCTTATTATACTTTCACACTAGATGCTGAAAACACAGATTACAGTCTCCTTGTTTCCAGACAACACACACAATGATTCTACCGTCTGGTGATGTGTACGTAAAGCCTGAAATTAAAAAAGAATAGGGCATCACATTTGTCTAGCAGGTGTACAAAATACGAACGAAAAAAAATCTGTATAAGGGACAGCAAAGCTCATGAAACAAGAACGCTGGTATGCATTCAACAGCGGTGCTGTGCTGTGCGTTGTAGAACGCTACGCCAAGATCAATAGACAGCCCGCTACACGCCACTGTAGCGTATCTCTACTGCGAGATATAAGCGACCGATATCAAGCTGCATGTTGGGCGCAGGGTAGATTGTATGTTATAGATATAGAGCTCGAAATGTATGCACATTGCGACATGCCTAGACAGAATCAGAGGTGCTGTTATGAAACAGTAACAGAATACATGAGCTGCCATATATGTCTATAATTTTGTCTATAAAAACAAATTATGTCGAAGATAAATTTTACACGTTGGGTATGATGTATAGACAATACTTCAAAATATTGTAGATGTGATTCTGATATACTTTTGTTTAAGTACTTACCCGTGCGTGTATGTCTAAAGTCGTGTTAATTGTAAGACACGAGTCGTGACTCCGATGTGTCATGCTTGACGTTTTTAAGGAGTTCTGTGTCAAAACAATGTCCTAACCTACAAAGCAGTGTAATATTCGAAAAATGATTCTGGCATTTCGAAAGAATATACTCCCTCAAAATTTATGACTGAATTCCTCACTCAAAGCCAAGCAGCAATCCCTTTAGGTTATTTGTAAGTATTTCTAAATATATAAGTAAATCCAAGCGTGTACAGGAACACAAGACCTCTCTGTCATTACACAAAATCCTCATACTTTGTTCAAGTTTTATGCAAAGTGATAACAGGGCCAAAACAGATCAGTCACAGTTAATCGAATTACTTCGCCTGTGTTGTTAGGTCGTGTCAATTTGTACACATTTAGTGACGTTCCGAACAAATTGAGTGCTTTCATTTCAGGATCAAGAAGTGCGAAAAGAGTGTGTCTTTTTGCAAAGCATAACCTTGGATATGAAAACATTACGGTATGTACGTAATGTTGGACCGGCGCAACATCCCAGAGGACTTGAATCTTCAACAACACTGCTCTGGAAACCTAAAATCTCGCACAGTAATTCTCATTTTGTTACTTCAAAATAATCGGCATCTCTCGTTGAATATTTATTAGTAACTATTTACATAGTTAAAAGTCAACACTGTAACGCGACAAGCAACGAGGAAACAGAATTCAGACAGGAAGTGTAAACAAAGCAGAGGGATCTTAAGATTTCTTGCAGGAAGCGATATATATATATATACATACATACATACGTCACACAAAATGAACGACCCGGAATGTGGGAACGCAGACATATGTGCGTGTGGAACACACAAGCGGGTCACACTGACTGAGAATATTAACGGAGAACTTACAGTGTCCTTGTTGCTATATAAATGTACATCGAATATAAACACCATAATAATTCAACCTGCAAATTACGTACACTAAAACACTGTGAAAAGTGGTAATAGTTTAATAAAATTGTAAAAACGATGAAGTCAGAATAGCGCAACACACGTTCAATATATTTATTTATGTATTGTCCATTATTACACAGGATATGTTTCCGTCTAAAGACCATCTTCAGGTGTGTTCACTAGCAACCTTTGGTACAAGGTAAACCGAATTCTTTCTTGCGAGATCTCACAAGTGTCTATAACAACCAAACAGTATTGCAATAAAACAAAATGATGTTTAATGTGTTCCATGTCCGTGCACTATATCATACAAAAACACTAATCACCAACAAATGCACAAAGAGCGTTTTATCATCAATAGTAACACACTCCTACATGTTTCGACCCTGCTGGGTCATCTTCAGGGAGAACTTTTTTGTTATTGTTACACTAACTGCACTGCCTAGGCAGTGCAGGCCGGGACCGCAGAGAGTTCACGCCTCCAAAAACAACGCAGTACACAGTCAACAGCATATTCTCACTCAACTATAAAGTGCGACCTCAGCGTAACGATAACAAAAAAGTTCTCCCTGAAGATGACACAGCAGGGTCGAAACATGTAGGAGTGTGTTACTATTGATGATAAAACTCTCTTTGTGCATTTGTTGGTGATTAGTGCTTTTGCAAAATGATGTTATTCTTTGAATGAAAAATATATAGCAGTAGGCAGGTAAAATCTTTAAAATATATTAATGGTTGGCCTAAATCTTAATATTATTAAAAAAATTATGTATTATACAGTCGTCTTGCTGTTACGTTATTCATAATTGCTTTGGTTGATGTGAAGGTGAGGGTGGAGTACCATTTGGCTGTATATGTTGGTTTTACCCTTCTATCTTTCTTCTGTATGTGTGACAGTACCCCCATTTTGTTTTCCGACATCTTTTATACTTTATACTTCCTCGATGTCATGTATTATTGTGCTTGAGGATTTTGGAGTTTCGTTATCATCCTGTTGTTTATGGGGACGACCAATTTAATGTCCTCGTGCGTACACTGCTCGTCCCCATAAACAACAATACAGAAATAAATATATTGAACGTGTGTTGTGCTATTGTGACTTCATTATTTTTCCAGTGTTATTGACAGTGACTGCACAACGGGATTGATAGTATGAAAATTAGTGACAAAAGTTTGCCAAAACACACATTTTTTCGATCTTAGGCCACCTTTCTCAGAGTAATTTCCCGAAAAATGTCAGAATTTTACTGTGCACTATTAGTAGCAAACTTTTAAGTTCCTTTCGTGAAAAATACGAATTTTGGAATTTCAGCAGCAATAGAAGCAAGTTTTTCGAAATAAATGCCTCGCAAATAAAACATACAGGACAAGCGGCATATATTTCTTGTAATGGTCCATTGTCCTTTTGAAAGACTGCGGATCTCCAGTTCCAAAAAACGTAGGAAAAGTGCATCAAAATACCACCAACTCAAAATTAGAAGCAGATACATGTCTAAGTTACAAAATATTCTGTGTGCCGTAAGGGACATAATTTCTTAATTTATTTAAGAATATCTATTGAAAGCTCCACTGGGTTCTGAAATCATCATATTTTCAGTACTAATGAAATTCCAAGATAACTACTTCTTTACGTATTGTCAGTTGGAGGGAACTTACTGCAGAATAATATTGTGAAACTTAAGTTTTCAAGTTTCCACAACAGTTGCCGATTAACTGCTGTTCTTCATCTTGGTTTCTGCACCACGTAGTAGTACATAAACAAAAAAACCAGCAATTGAGTCTATATTTATTAAAGAGAGCAACGCACAAACGCAACCTTAAAAGTAGCAAGAGGAATGATGTGTCAATTGACACATCGCATATGTCTGTTACATGTACATGTATTAAAAACCAAGCGTATCGCATAGATGGCAGGACAATATCAGGCGTCGGAAAATACCTTCTTCTAAACCCTGTTTCCGACGAAGATATTAGTCCGTACTAAGGCCCGTGTTTTAAATCAGTAATCCCTGCCCTACTCGAGCACACAACAATATTTACCTTAAGAAAATTATAAACACTCACGAAGAAATTTTCCTGTCAAGTTAGTATTTTGCGACATACAGCCCACAATGCACTGAGGCCCACAACTAAGCTGTTCATGTAAGAATACTCGTAAAAATTAAGGAAATTCCCATAGTGGTAATATTCATATAGAATAATGTAGTCTGTCTGCACGGTTCAGAGAAGAGAAAATTTTTTTGTTGCTGCCGGGATTCGAGTTTCGGATGGTCCAGGACTGTCTGACGAATAAATCAGCAAACCAGGTTCAACCAGTATTTATTTTGAGAATATCGCATGCCGTGACACCTATCCCTTCACCGAATACTACAAAAAAGTTTAATATGTGTAAATGAAATACACACTTTAGCAATAAATAAAAATATATATGAGGTGGTAGCCTGCAAGAATAAATAAATTAATGTATTACTGAAGTTAGTTTTTTGTTCTGAGTAAGCAGACACTTAACGTTTGATGACTTAAAATAGTCATCAGCCAACGTTTCTCTTCGAGAATTCTTAGCAGCAAGGCGCGACGGTGTAACTAATTTGCAAAAGTCGTAATGCGCATACTCAAACTGGATTCGATTTAGCAGATATTGAATGCCAAAATGCCTACCAGCATACGAGTGTTAATGGAGAAACGCAAATAACAAGTACTGCACTGAGCAGCTGATACGACAGTTAATTTAATTTCAATAACTGTCAATGTAGTTAACTGAGAACAAAGCTTTGATTAAATGTGTATAGGATACAAAGTGCTTGTTTTACACCGCAGTTGTATTCCTGAAAATGGGAATCAAATAAAAAAGTAAATAAAAATGATATTCCCATAAGAAAAATGAAATGGGTAGTGGTTACTGTAATAGAATGCAACCACCCAAAGGGCATTAACCCGATAATGAGAGGGCGTAAATTAAAAAGTGATGTAAGTATCCAAGGGGTGTAAAAGCAAAAAAGGCGAAAAGCAAGGGCTACGGGTAATCAGACATTGGAGAACCAAGAATCTTTTTATTCTAAAGGAAGCCACCAAAAAACAAAACTTGTTTCAAATAAAAAAAACAGTTTAAGAATTAACAGGTATAAATATTTGGTTCAAATTGTAAAGTTGAACAATTTTTTTTTTCAAAATTAAGTAAACGCAGATGTTTGCGATAATATTAAAATGAAGCTACGCAATGTCAAGAAAATAAGCAGCTGAAAATTGCTCGCTATCGCTGGCTATATTGTACTGTACGAAAATATCAATTTCGTAGGTGTTTGAACAAATTTTGCAACTGATGAGCGAATTGATTTAAACACTTACAAAAATTTGGAGAATTCTGATTGGGTGAAAGGTAAAGCTATCCTTTTACAGGCCTGGACAGGCCCTTAGGGTTCCAGTAGGTTGAGGTTCCCGGAAATGACCATCGGCACATGAAGGTGGTAAGGATGTCAGCCCTACGCACCGGCCGCCTTTACCCCGGGACATATCCCTGGTACTCATTTCTGTTGAGAGTGTCAGTCGACCCCAGACTCATACTGCGGCCGGAAGCAGTAATTCAATGAAAAGTCCCAGTGACACCATCGGGAAAAGAACCCGCGCCCTATCGGCCTGTAGGGTGGAAATATTATCAATATACAACAAAAGTCGGGCCGGGATAGCTCAGTCGGTATATCGACTCGCCACGGGCTGGATGGTCCGGGGATCGAATCCCGGTGGGGGCGAGATTTTCCGCAGCCGTCCACACCGGCCCTGGGTCCCACCCAGCCTCCTGTACAATAGGTACCGGGTATCTTTCCCGGGGGTAAAGTGGCCGGGGCGTGGGGCTAGCCACCCCATCCCTTTCTCATGCCGAGGCTCACGAAAGGGTATACTTCTACTCCCCCTCTTGGGCCCCCAGGGCTTGTTATAGGGTGAACCTTTATCTTTTTTACAAGAAAAGTCAGAACAAGAATTGTGAAGGATGGAAATGAATCTTGGAATCGGAGTACTCCAATAACACCAATCTATGAACACGATAAAAGGAAAAATCCAAAATCCAAAATACGATACACACAATTTAGACCAGAATGGCTTTCAGACGCACAAGGGCATACGACAACATGACCTGCAGTAGTTGGTACCATCTGAGCATTTATATTCATATGAATGCACCCAGTCTCTCTCTCTATTCAGACTACAGCTACATAACGCACTGCGTCGCTGGCACAATTCTCTGAATGCCCAGGGGAAGTGAACATCAGAGGACAAGCGATTTAATTTTTCCCGTGTTAGCGTCAAAAGTGCAGAAATTGAAATTGGAGGGGAGTGATATGAGTTCCTCGGGTGCAACGTGGCGTCAATGGAAATGCGGAACCTGAACTCCATTCGAAGTTCGCAATGCGTTATGTATGCACGGGTTTGCATATCATATATGTTCAGTCTATCCTCAGTCCTCGCAACCTTTGCCTGCCTTCCTTATTTTATAATGCTTATTCCAATCTGATGCCGAAGTGCAGTAAGCTATATGTGATTAACCGTGACGGGCAACTATGAAATTACACTGGAGCAGCATCCATTCTTCAGAGAAATGCCTTGGAAGTTTCCACTTGACACTGCCAATTTTCTAGGGTAACTTTCCTAGTTTAAAAGATTAGAACAACAAGGTTTGGGCAGATTGTTGCAGCTGGTTGTACACTCACGCGTTAAACTGGATAGTTGAACCGTCTATACAGACCTGAACTTTCGAATAACTACTGAATGTCTGAGTAAATGTTTTCGAGAAACTCGATACTATTTTTCTTCCTTTATCATTTTACTTAAAAGTAAAACAATAGACTGAGTTGTCCATTCAGTTTCTCACACAGTCGTAAATTAGTTCCATCCAGGTGGAAGAGGAATTTCAACTTCACAACATGTGCGCATGTTTGTGTTTTGTAGCTCAGTTATTCCGCTCTTTAATTAAACCTAAGGCCTAATATCCTGTCTCGAATCAACACAGAATTTCAAGATATTATTTTTATAAGTGTCTGAGGAACATTGCTTCTAACATATTAGTATCTCATTTATAAATTATGTATTTAGCCTTTAAGTATCAGATATTTAAACTCTTTGCTTAAACAAAAACAAAATATAAAAGCCACGTTCAAATATTGCTAGTATTTGATTCCAGTTTATTCTCACATAAGCAAAATAATGTCCTGCAAACAACCGGCATTAATATTTGACAATAAATTAAAATTCAATATTGGAAATAAAACCTTGTGCCGGTATGGTATCAACCTAAATATATTGTGTACTTTTATATGCATAAGCATGAATTCACGCACACATCCACACACACAGACAAATAATGAAATGAAAATTATGTATTTTATTATAACTTCCCTTTCTATACGAGTGGGCGCACACAGTTCTATACGAGTGGGCGCACACAGTTCTATACGAGTGGGCGCACACAGTTCTATACGAGCGGGCGCACACAGTTCTATACGAGTGGGCGCACACAGTTCTATACGAGCGGCCACACACAACAGCGGTCAACACACAATTTGGAACCTAAACACGCACAAAATAATCAGAACAACTGATACCAATAGAAGGAACTGAGACACTTCACGGAATTCACACTACAGCCAGCATTCCACGGTATTCATGTGTATTTACAGCGTACGCCAACAAAATCGAAGTAACTTCGAGAAATTTATAATACACTAAGAAATCATAAACTCAACGACCGAAATAATCACGAAGTACATTCGAACATCTGAAATACAAAATGAACATCTGGCAACTTAATCACCACGCATTATAAAAGATTAACTTAAAAATCTTTTCATAACATTGCTAATACTAACCATAATATTTGAAATATTAAACACTGCATTACAACTAAAGCTGGATCTAAACTCCTGTGATAAATAATATCTTAGACAAGCATCAATAGAGCAGCCTACTGATAAAATAATTTTAGTGTCAACTTATTAATTATCGACTTATATACAGTGGAAATATACTGTAATACTCGCATTCTCGTTTTAGACTGACGACTTGCAAAATCGAGTACATATGCTGAGGCTTGCTCGTGACCCATTAGGGCGGAACATGTAGACTTACGGTATAACAAATCATACTGCATAGGCCCCATTGATATGCAGTCTATGTACAGGTACAGATGTTGCCTGAAAGTTTTCTAGTTTAATTGTGATATATAATTTCCATAATTAGATTACAGAATTGCTTTTTAAAACTGTAGGTTTGTTACTACAGACCCAACTCTCACAACGGGGAGAGAAATTTTCCAAAATAGGTCTGCCACATGACTGAAAATGTCAACAACGTTTAAATTGTGCTAAGTGTGGTAATACTAAATTTGATTACGTGTTTCGCGATAACAGGTCCTGGAACGTTCATTGCAAATAAGCCCTTTAATCAGAAGGGCAACCCTTTCCTTCAGCATGGCAGGTAGGCGATGTACAACTATCAAGAGAAGCCCAGTTTAAGCACGCAGTAATGAGGCAACGGTAGTGAAGGGACAACCTGTCGAATGAAGAGAGAAAGCACGCCAACCGTTGCAGTCCCGCATTCCATCTATCGCTACAAGTGTCTGCTACAAAACAAGAGTGAATGTTTGTGCATACAGACCCCCCCGCGTCATATTTGCACCCGGAGAATTCGAAGGGCTCTAATCACTGGTTCTTCTAATTAAATTTTCATCGATTATACGTTGTTACTCTGTTGACCTGAAGCAATTTATCTCTGTAGGTTGCCGATGTTCAAACTGACATTCCAAATCGGAAAACAACTAGAGAAGGGCATGGGTACATTAGCAGATTTCGGCGGGCATTATAATAAGGTAACACCAATAACAAATACAGAAGATATATCTTGAAAATTAAAATACTGAATTCCCTGTAAAATTCGTTAGCTCTTTATCGCCACGATTATGCATAAACATTTAGTTCCACGTTCACAGACAACAGATTCTTATTCCGTTACAAATACCAGTCTGTTAACATTGTTTAGGAAAACAGTTCATTCTTGCAAAAATCACACGAAACGCATGAATACGCTGTTTGAGCAGTTGCTCTTACAGCAGTTTGTAGATATAAAACAATTATAGAAGGAATATCACACTTTGTCAAACTGGAATGTGACATTTCATAATGTCAGTAATAAGGTAAGAAAAAGCCTAGATAGAAAAATAAAGAGATACGTGGATCAATAAGAAGAACATTAGCAGGACCAAGTATGGAAAAAGACAAGTGATGACACTTGGCTGTCATGTTAACCCTTCTTAAAAGAAGATTAACCTGAATTACTCGTACACTTAAAGATTAAGTGCACACTGCGCAGTAAAGATACTACGATCCAGTTATAAAAAACAACCAATTAATGCTGAATCGCTCTTTATTTTGAGATCCACACAAAACACATTACATGTACTCTGCGGACAGGACGCATAATTATCTCGCATTAAACTTCGTGTGGCATAAAACAACCACTACGCACTAAAGGGTTAATATTTATGTGAAAGTGAAAGAAACGTGGTTACGAAGAAATACAATCGAAGCAATGAGGACCCGAGAATACATTATTTTATCAAGATAGATAGCAATTTATAAAATTCTTTTTTATTTCTAAAGAACGCAAGAGAGTAGGTTCTCTTTCTCCTCTTTCTACCTAAAGACGGAGAAAGATTTATCCTCCGAAACGTCGTGGGCTATTTGTACGAGACGACGGACAGTGTCTAAAATGTGTCACTTTTTTACAGAACAGCAGCATAAAGATCCTTTCAAGTTCTATCAGAGCAAGACGGTTCAGTCGAGACTAACAACAGTAGCAATAAACCAGCTGACACTGTAGTACTAAGGGTGCACCCGAAGGGGGCCTCCGGGGCTGCAGCCCTCCCCCACAAACCTCCCAAAACTGAAATTTAATAAACACAGATATTATGACATTAAACAGGTTTATGTTATTTACCCTTCATCTGAAATGAGCCGCTGAAATCGACTGATGACTAGTACACGATAATTTTGAAAAATAAATTACTAAAATAAAAAAAAAGAACATAGGACACTGTGACTGACTCACGGAACATGCAGTTATATTCGTATGTATATAAATGCAGTTGCAGGCAGTGTTATGTTGCACTTACGACATGATTTGATAACATAATTTTTAAAATCAAACAAATTATATATAGCACGAGGGTGAGCCACACCCCCCACCCCCACCCCCCAAGGAAAAATTCTGGGTGCGCGCCTGGAGAGATCAGTACTATGTCTGAAAACTGCCATGATTAAGACGGTTGCGAACTCTTTAAGGCCTGGTGGTTTGTGAACACACCACAAGTTTCAACGGGGAAATTCCGGCATTTTGTCCAACAGCGTACTTATAACCTCCGTATCATTCTTATAAAAGTAATTATTTCCCTGTAAAAATTAATTAGTTTTTCTCCCTACACGAAAATACATCATGTTCTCTGTGAGATACGAGCTGAACTTCGACATCATATAATAATAATAAGAAGAAGAAGAAGAAGAAAAAGACAAGTCAATCATAACTAATGATATTTATTATACACATAGGACAGTTTTTACCAAATTCTTTGGGCCGAAACGGCCCATTGTCTGGTAATACATATACTAAAATACACTAAGAAGAATTAATGCACTACCAGTCGTTTAATGTAAATGAAATCTCATTTCACAGTTACCCATTTTATATTGAAGGGTAATTAGGGTGTCAATAGATGTCGATTTTATTGTAGACTTTGTGGAAATTAGATGAGAAAATTTTTCTCTAAGCAACCTGTTGATTTTGAACCGTTACATCTAACACGCATTCATTTGTCTTCAAAGATTTAAGTAAATCTTTGACTGTTCTCACTTGTTAGTGAAATTACATTGTTTTACTACCATTACGCATGGTGCGAAGACTAACTTACAGGAAAGTACAAGAGTAATTATTACTCGCGTTTTTAATTCATGTCGTTCACTTCGACTGAATAAAATGTTATTCTGATAACTCATTTAATTGTTATTCTGTCAAAGTCGCAACATAATTGTGTTTTAATACAAAACCGACCGATAGTGTACTTACGATTCTCACTACAGGCCAGCGCTGTTCCACTCAAATGTTAGCACTGTAATCCCGCTATATCCCATCACTGTGATCAGTCTGATCTTCTGCCCACATGCTACGTCAGGAACTGACAGGACAGTTCACAGGTATATACTGAGTCCCTTGTTACAGATGGTTCGGCTACTAATAAAAACTGTCACTGAAACTCTCGAGTACATTCAGACTGTACGCACAGCTTCTTTCTGCTAACGACACAGCATCGTGTGAAAATTGATCTTGCACCCGAATTACATCACAGGCTCTCAAATGCTGTAACACATTAGTCACTTTAAAGCTGTATATGTCTTTATTAAAGAAGCAAAAGCATAAGCATATTACGTTGTAAATAACCTCAGGTGCAGTTAAAATGAAGGTGTTCCTTCATTCTAGTAAGCAACTTGACGACGATGCACGGCATGCTCTGCACATATATCAATATTCTTTTTCGGAGAAAGATTATCTAGAAGAAATACGTACAAATAATTAATTTAATATGGCTTTAAACACGTCTATTAATTAAAAAGAAATTCGCGGTCTGAGCAGGAAGAAATTAATTGAAACACCGCTTATTTTTGTTTAGAAATAAAATATAGTGAGCAATATAAAAATATATGTGAAATACAGTTTTTCGTTTATGTGACTACGTTGCAGCAAATGCAGGGGATTTGCTCGCGACGCACGTGCAGACTTCTGAGAAGGAATGGCAATTTAACGTGAAATACTGAAGTAACTTATTACTTTGGAATGCGGAGAGAAATATAATGAAAAATCTTCCTGCGTTTGGGGGAAATCGAAGTTCCAAAAGAAATATAAGGGCTCAAAATGAAAATGTCAACTGATATAGCACGCAACCTTGTATAGGGTAGAAAACGGTCTCATTCTTATTTACTCGTAAACTAAAACAAAACCGATTTCAACAAAATAGAAAGTGGGAAAGAATGTGATAAAAAGCACAGACTAGAAAAGATGCAAAAAAGGGAGCAGGAAAGAAGAAAAATAGAGGTAGAAATTTACTGGAACTCGTACAGAATCAATTTGCCAAACACTAAGGCTACACACGTATTTGAAACGTACACCACAATCAGCTACTAGCAGGCTTGAGAGGTGTGCTGCAATCACCTACTAGCAGGCACTATGATTGTACTACAGTCACCTGCTAACAGGTATGAAGCGAGTAATCCGATCACCTACTAGCAGGCGTGGAGTTTGTACTACAGTCAGCTAACAACAGGCATGGGGGACGTAATCAGTCAGCTTCTATGGAGTATGAAGCGAGTAATACAATCAGCTAGCAGGCAGGAGGCGTGTACTGCAATCAGGGACTAGCAGGCGTGAAAGGTGTGCTACAGTCAGCTACTTCAGGCGAGAAAGCCACTCAGCTACTAGGAGGCACGGAGCGTGTACTGTAGTAAACTACTAGCAGTATATGAACAAAGTCACCAACTAACGCACTTTTTATTAACAGCTACTACTTCCCACAAATGTTTCGAAGTCTAATGTCGCCATCATCAGGGGACACTCATTGTGACGAAAGCTGGACGCCCATATGGTTTGTAACAGGAGTTGAGCAAGGTAGTTCAGGGAGCACTGGTTCCAATAATAGCATACAGAAGACATCACATTTGTCGGGAAGTAACAGTTGTTAATAAAAAGTGCATTACTTGGTGACTTTGTTCATATATTGAAAATGCACGGTGAAAACAATACAAAGTACTAGCAGTATATTTCGTTTAACCCTTTAAAGACGAAGCGTATCTGTTTTATATAAGGACTCAGTGCGTACCGCGCTGTAAACACTCTCCACTTCGGTTATAAAAACCAGTCTCTTAAAGTTTTATAAGGCAAAAGTTGCTGTTTGTTCTGAGATCCGTACAAAACACATAAACACAATGTGGGCACCACGTAGAATTTTTTAATGTTAAACCTGGTCGTATGTAAAGTTACCGCTAGGCTTTAAAAGGTTAATTTCAAAGTGCGTAAAATTTACATAGTTTTCTCACAAGCCAGGTAAGTCCGCTAGTGATAGCTGAATTTATATATACGGAAGGACGGACGGACGGACGGACGGACGAAGAGACATGACAAAATTAATAGGCGCTTGTGCAGCTGAACATACGGGCCGGGACACATAGCGAAGGAGCTTATAAAGAGGGTTTCGGAAATTACTGCTATTTTAGCGAAGAGTTTTTCCGCAGGAAGAAACCGAACAAATAAGAGAAATTCAATTAAATATAGAGTCATATATTCTGATACTCCTAACAGTTTGGGCGTAATAATAATCAATCAGTATTTATTAACGTGCAAGCTTAACAGCAAAGATGCCTATTATAAAGCCAGCACAAAAAAACACACAAAATACAAAAACAGCACAAATACACAAACACTAAACAAACAAACAAAGAGGCAATCAAAAGAATTAAATGGATATGTAAAATCACTGGGGCAAAAACACCTGCACTCTGAAGAAATACAAATAAGTTAATGTAAGAAATGTGAGAAATGTTCAGTTTCAGCACAAAAACTGCTTTGAAGAAGTAATGGGCTTCCTAAAGATATCGATGTCTTTGCACAAGCGGTTTCCAGCCGTTACACATCGCGCTGTCGGAGAGTTTGTACACGTAGCAGTGAACAGAGAGGAGTTTCTGACATTGCGAGAAGGAACACGTATGCCAGTGGTGTCCAAAAGATAATAATAATAATAATAATAATAATAATACGAGCATTTTGACATTCTCCGTCGTTATTAAATTACGTAAATATTTTTCTTCATATATTTCAAAATTGAGCATCATGTTTGTGTTACACTACAAAAACTAATTCGCTGTGAAGAAATATTTTTGGTATTTATTTTGTAAACAAAAACCTTCACTTTTTAAAGTAGCATTCCATGACAGTCGTGTCCTATATAGACCAGATATTGTCAGTGCAAGTCAGGAAGCAGAAAATCACTATAGCATACTTGCTAATGGCATCATAATTTTATGTATAATAAGCATGTCATGTAATGTGTTCCATGTCCGTGCACTATATTATACAAAAACACTAATCACCAACAAATGCACAAAGAGAATTTTATCATCAATCGTTAACACACTCCTACATGTTTCAACCCTGCTGCGTCATCTTCAGGGAGAACTTCTTTGTCATCATCACACTAAGGTTGCACTTTACAGTTGAGTGAGAATGTGCTGTTGACTGCGTACTGCGTTGTTTTTGGAGGCGTGAACTCTCTGCACATTCTCACTCAACTATAAACCTTAGTGTACCGATAACAAAAAAGTTCTCCCTGAAGATGACCCAGCAGGGTCGAAATATGTAGGAGTGCGTTACGATTGATGATAAAACTCTCTTTGTGCATTTGTTGGTGATTAATGTTTTTGTAAGCATGTAATGTCTTTACGAGACACGTGATTCGGTGGCATTCCCAAATAATACGTAATACATTATATCCTACTTCCAAGAATCGTGGTTAAATTTGTATGGCCTTTCTTCGAAGCTTGAATAGAACTCCGAAATTTACATTACTCCACAGGAGCTAAGAAACAGTACGCATTCTCTACGCCAAATAAACAATAGCAAAATTGAAACTGACAGCTTAATTTCTAATTTTCTCGTCACCACTCACATTAAATACTGCGTCTTCAGTCGTCATACTACTAACATTTGACAAGCAGCAATCACGCAGTCACTGATTGTCTATAAACGTACCTTCTACTACAATTAAGCCGTCCTATCTACTCCGTATTTACAAATGCTCTAACAATTCTTAGAAACACAGATCCACAAATATTATGACGCACATTGCTTTACTGCCTCAATAATCTCAAGATAGGAGAGGGATACGTAATTAATCTTCATAGAGTATGCACATGAAATTTAATGCAGCTGTGTAGATGATTACTGTTTCCGTGCACAGAATTTAACACACACGTGTGGGAACCAACACAACTAGTGATTCCTGTAGCAAGTTATCCACTCTGCATGGAATCAATCTCTTTTACTTTCATTTCGTTTCATGAGTGTAACTGATTGAATTGAACCTTGGCTTCTGACTGCAGTAGATTCTAATCCCATTAAACGGAACGAGACTGAGCAAACAAACGAAGCGGTCGTCACACGCACCATTGACATCACCACAGATATGAGGATCAACTTTTGAAAGCGTATTAAGACCATTACGATGAATTGGAAGTCATTTGTTGTGTTCAGTTTAATTTTAATACCGCCAGCATGTCGTGACGTAACTGAAGGAAATATACATACAATTAATGCCGTCCTTGCAACCCACTCTTTATTTATTAAAAGTTAAAAAATGGCAACATGTTTCGACCATTTTTTAACTTTTAATAAATAAAGCGTGGATTGTGAGGACGGCATTTATTTTATATGTATTTATTGTACTCACAATGGCACGCATACTGTAAAGAGAACTTAAGGAAAACCTGTACATTGTCTGCCACGTCAGGTCAGATTTATGATTTTTTAACCTCCTCCTCCTCCTCCTCCTCCTCCTCCTCCTCCTCCTTCTTCTTCTTCTTCTTCTTCTTCTTCTTCTTCTTCTTCTTCTTCTTCTTCTTCTTCTTGTGTTCCTCCACATCACGGCGCTGCAATTACTGCCACTTCTGTCTCTACACGTCCTTCCTGCGTCCCTTGGATACTCGCTGGTATGATTTAATTAGAGTTTTGCAGATTAATATTATACGAAGGGTTTTTGGAAATTATACGGACAGAGGAACAGTGTCTCCAGCTCTAAACATGGATAAGTGGCAGTATAACTAAACTTTTGCTGCTGTTTAAATACAGCTAAGTAAGGACAGTTGGGTCTTGGCACTAACACCGAGCCACTGCGGTACACAGATTACATCGCGTGTGGAGGAAATGTCGCCATCTATTTCCACTAGATCCAGTCACCGTGGAAGAACAGTCCAAACTGATATATAACAAGACAAGCAATGTACACGCAACGAAATACTGAGGAGCGTTCGCGTAACTATTTTTGCCGTTGAAAAGCTCTAAGCGTCACGTATACTGAGCGTGCGTTTGCAGCCGTATTTATCCAGCACGCAATGCGAATGCGCCGTATTATATTGCCATCTGTGACGTGTCCGGCTGTACCATACTTTCCACATTACCTCATATATGGCGCGATTTTCGGAAAAAGGTTTTGAACACAAAATTGTGTTTTGATTTTCTCGGTAATTCTTATCTGAAGTATTTTCATTCTATGATGACTTCAGCGAGATACTATCACACAGATACGCAGGTTTTCATGTGAAGTGCCCGTTATTCTTGTCAGACTTAATGAAACATGAATTTTCTAGACAGATTTTTGAAAAATAATAAAATATCAAATTTCATGAAAAATCCGTCCACTGGGAGCCGAATTGTTCCGTACAGACAGACATAAGGCAGCTAATAGTTGCTTGTCGCAATTTTGCGAAGGCGTATAAAAATGACACCACCCATTTAGAGGAGGCCGATTCACTGTTATAAAAATTTTACATTTGCTGTAAAGGTCATAGATCAAATTAACTAATGAAGAACGACTTTAAAATTCATAGATACTAAATCTACTGCCGAGGAAATGCTACCAGTCAATGAATTCTCTGGTAAATAGTATCTCGTTTTCAGCATGGCGAAACATGAAAATATGGATAACACATCTTATTATAAATTTCCACTACAAAAAATTATATTAGGTTAAATTTAAATGTTATTTGCTGTCTAAATTATAGATTACACTATGTGTTTACAATCAAGAACAACCTTGAAGCAAATCACTCGGTGTGGAGTCTATTATGGAAATTACATTTTAATAAATAAAATCAAAACCAGTTTTCTTTCATGTGTATACTAAAAAGATATTCACAAATAGACGTGTGTTCAACACATACGTGTTCTTTTAAATGACTATATAAAAGCTGCAGTGTATAGCACGACGTATACATTGTGTAGTGACTGTAGCGTTTGTTACATTGTGGATCTACGTGAACGCCACTGCATAATAGTAGCAATCGCAGGTGGTACGGTACTGCACTCGGACACGTTGGATTGCCCTTACAGTAACTCACTGCGGTAAAACAAATACACACTGCGTCCACTACACAGTACTTCTTCAACATTTTGTAAAGTTTCATGTTAAATTGTAACTGAAACTGTTAGCCGCATCAAAGCAAGTACACAAATGCCAAATTCAGTAGCATAAATATCGTTCTTCATTCGCATTAAACTGCAGCAAGAATATACGTCACGTGACAAAATATTTATGAGTCCAGTTTGCATCTCTTCAGCAAAACAAGATTATAAGTTAAATTAACTGCTCTGATTTTCGTCTAACAGTATTTATTCCATCTGTTTCTTGTTGGGGAAATTGTAACTGGGAATAAATGTCTGACCTGACAAAGACTGGGCTCATATGAAATCACCTCAGCTGACACGATTCCGGGACACAAACAAACACTGCTGCATATCTGTGTCACCAATTTAATTACTTTACACTAGCTAACTCGCTAAGTGCAAGCCCATAATAAATTACACTCTATCTTTACCTACAAATGTGAATTACGTAAAATTACGCAGTCTTCTCTCTTCGATGGAAGCAAATATTTGGTCTTATAATTTTACGTTACGATATCAAGATAAAGTAGCAATATAAAAAATAAGAGTATATGCATATACAAATAACATCTTCACATAACTATTAATTTAACTTTGCTAAACTGCGCATCAGAAGGTAACATAAGCATTTCTGTGTTAGTTTACGCCGGAGAAATAATATTCGCAGTGTCAAAATTCTGTATGTTAGGGCCTATATATTGCAACATACAATATTTATGAACTACATTTTTAGAATAGTGTCTCACAAAACAAATATTCTTATTACTTCCCCAAATATAGGATGTTAGCATCAATAGTTTTTTTTAAATGTGTTTACGGATGTAAATACATGTAAAAACGAATGCATATCACTATCTTGCTAAATACACATCAAGTGCAGATTGCTGCATATGATTCAAACTGGAATCCTTTGTTGGCTTGGTGTACTAAAACAAAAAGTTGTTGATGCTAGTTCTACCTCTATGATATGAACTTTGAAGCCCTCATGTAACAGTAATACAGTCAAACAGAAATAAATATGCGCAAATTGAAGAATTGTTCTGGGGATCACCCAAACTACTGTGATTGAAAAAATTTTTAACTGTGTGTACCGTAAAATGACCTTTAAGACCCTGTTGTTATTAGTCTACAATATTTAACCTTTTAAAGCATAGCGGTAACTTTACATAGACCAGGTTTAACATTAAAAAATTCTACGTTGTGCCCACATTGCGTTTATGTGTTTTGTACGGATCCCAGAACAAAGAGCAACTTTTGCCTTATAAAACATTAAGAGACTGGTTTTTATAACCGAAGTGGAGAGTGTTTACAGCGCGGTACGCACTGAGTCCTTATATAAAGCAGATACGCTTCGTCTTTAAAGGGTTAATTTTAATTATCCTTAATTTGGAAGAAATCAAACACATGAAACCATTATTACAACTCATCCAGAACGTAAGAGTCCTTCCTTGTCAGAAGTTAGAATGGTTGCTTTATTTCATGTGACAAACAGACATTTATCTGCCTACACATGCATGCAGTAAAATCTGGGCCGTGATTATTGAAAAAAAAATGTATATATCATGCAATATGAGCATAAACATAGGCTTTTATACAAAAGACTTTAAACACCAACGAATGCACAAAGAGTTTTTTCGTCAATTATAACACACTCCTACATGTTTCGATCCTGCTGCGCCGCGCACGGCGCAGTGCACAGTCAACAGCACATTCTCGCTTAACTGTATAGTCCAACCTAGTGTAACGACAACGGAAAGTGTGTCCCTGAAGATGACCCAGCAGGGTCGAGACATGTAGGAGTATGTTATAATTGAAGAAAAAACTCTATGTGCATTCGTTGGTGTTTAAAGTCTTTTCTATAATATAGTGCACGAACATGGAATACATTAAATAGGCTTTTATATATCACACGATGAATTTCTATAAACGCCTACGACTACGAAACGCAAATAAAAATTCGTGTAATCGGAAGTCACGAATGAGTTCTTTACAAACCTTAATTCGTAACCTGGTGGCCCAGCTTCCTAAATTAATCTCGGATCCGGGTTACCACAAGTAATTTTACGTGTTGCACATTTCTGTCCGGACAAAGAGAAAATGAATGTACAGTAAAGCGTCAGAATGAAGTAGGGACTGTGCCGCTTTTAAACTGATGGACTACTTTATACGTTTATTAATTACTGTAATTAGCAGACAACACAAAAGCAAAGAGCGTGTTACCTTATTGGCTTGAAACGGTCAAGCGACTGAAAGTAACAAAATCACCTTGGCGACCAGATGCGTCAACTAGGAGCAGAACTCACAAGTTCCGAGTATCTTTATTTTCTTATCACGGAGACAGAAAATTCCTCCGAAACACTGCCCTCTTTCTTCGAATTGACGAAGCAGTTCACACGAACATTATTTAGTTTTATATTTGCTCTTGTTAGGTCTGCAATTTTTCTGTTTTCTATGTACACCTTTAATCGACTTTCCTTATATCATTATGTATGGTACCAAGGTTTTTGTTTGGGAGGGAGGCAAATTTTTCGTTATCCCGAGGTGGGTGTTTTCAGAGATTTAACTTTTATTACGTAATGGGGAACAGCAACAAGCCTACCTTTAAATCTGAGGAGAAGCAGCGAGCTTTTCTAAGCAGACAGATGAATATTCGACAAGGTACTTCGAAATGAACAAGATTATGTCCATTAATCTTAAACGACATAAAAGATAAACTTTGCAAAGGATTTAAGATAGTCTGAAGTACACGAAAGATTAAGTTTAAAAAACGATCTATGAAAAAACTATGCAATGCCCACAATAATTAATACGTTTAAACGAATTTTATGAAATCGTAAACATTTAATGGAAGACAGGCCTCACTTCTTGTATCTCAAACTCCTTTCACTTTTTTTTCTTTTGATATTCATTGTCCCAGTTGGTGCGTATCAACTAAATATGTAAGAATAGTAACCGTCAACACCCAACGTTATTTTTACGTTCTTTAATAAAAGAAAAATTTCACTTTATTTGACAAAACATTTCGCGCAAGAGCACCGATCCGCGACAAAACAACGACGATTAAATGTGATTCATTTTTAGAATGTTTTTCAAAATATTTTTCTGTAAGTTTTTGATTCTTACGAACAACAAGCTGAGTGACATCATTAAGCAAAATTGTATTCCCGAATGCCTAATTTTGCCCAGATGTAAGTTTTACCAGTTCCTTGAATGGTACGTGACACCAGATGTAAGTTTAACCAGTGCCTTTGGGTGGCAGGTTACACCAAACGTGGGTTTTGCCAGTGCCTTCGGTGGAAGGCAACACCAAATGTAACTTTCACCCGCCCCTTCAATGGCAGGTTACACAAAATACAATCAAAGACCGCTGAATGATGCTAACGTTACTGGGAAGACGAAGTGCCAAAACGCATTTACGCACTTAACAAGCATAAGAGCAAAATCAACTCTAAGCTCTTCTGAAAATAACTGCTTTATTAAACCTACACACCTTTCACACAGGACGCACTCGTAGGTGTAGATAAAGATTTCGTGTCTGCAAAGTTTTAGCAAATTTTCGCCCTCTCTTTTCCAGCTATTAATTTAAAAGTTACCCCGCACTCTTGCCTTCTTAGTTGAAACTTCTTTTAGTCAATCTATATCAGTTATTTTTCACGAAGAGTTCAGAGTTCCTATAGCAGTTTCATGCTACCTGCCGTGTTAACCTAATGGAAACAGAGAAGGCAGTCACTTTTCAAACTATGCTAGTTCCTAGTTTCGACTATTAACTAGTTTCTAGGAAGCTTTGTTCCTTATACGGCTATCTATATATGCTATTGCAGCTGAGGCATTTGGATATGTCAAAATCTCGGTCTGTCCTGCGTGAAACATTTTACAGTTTTCTTCGATACGTGAAGGTATATTAGGACTTGCAGACTGAAACAGACCGGGATGAATACTTTCCTATCATCTTCGGTTCACCTCACATTTTAGTGAAAGTTAAATATCTTGTGTAGTTACTGCAGAGTCATGACAGAATTTGTGATAAATATATTTCTGCAGGGAATTGGAAAAGCACTGGAAAAACTCAATAGGAATTATTCTCACTAGAACCTTAACCAGGAAACCACTTAACTGTGTAGTTGACTCAATATATCGACAGAAGAGACTTCTGAGATTTGGAAATCCATTTCCTCAAGCAGCCAACTCGAGTTCTAGTACACACAGCTGTTGCATGTCGGTGCAAGAGCTTTCACCTATGTTAGGATATCGATTTTGGTATTACGTCACTAAACACTGTGCTTATAATTACGACTGTGGAGGGTAAATTAATTATTCATGAACAAAATAACAGCGTTTTTGGTCATTGTGTGAGAAGCGATATAAAGCCTTATCCTATCACACGGCATATATTGCCGCCTTCCAAACAGAAACTTCTCACGAACATTCATCATTAAAACTCATAAATCTAAGCCATTATATTAAAAAGAAGAAAAAAAAAGAGGTGTTCACGAATACGTAGCTCGAGCAAAAACAGTATTATTACTAATTGTAGCCGTAGTCATGACAACTAAAAAAGAACATAAAAATCTTTTAGTCACAATGTTTTATTATATACTTACATTTTTCTCTGAAAAACAATTTTCATAAAATTTCCTGCAATAATAATTTTATCGTGTTACTACAAAACTGGCAAAAAGTCGTCGAAATTCTAAAACGAAATTGTTTGGATTCCAAAAATAATGGTTAAATTTTTCTCGCGTGAACTCCTAATATCTGTTGGTGGACAGCAGGTGAACATAAAGACGATGACTGTAACATCACAGGCGTGTTAGACTTTTTTGTCACAAAGTATGGTGTGTCTTGTCCACCCACGTTTCCCTGTCCCCGCTCTGATTGCCAGGCGATCAAAACAGGTTCCTTAGAGCGAAATAAACTTTGCTTGGCACGGGTTAATAAACAATGCGATCGATACAGGGCGGAGAAACAACATGCAATGTCACATTCTTCCGCACTTCATGTATACATTTGGTAAAGGAAATGAATATTCATAAGGTCGTCACAATAAATGTATGCAATTTCATATTTCAGTAGACAAAGAATTTACTTCAAGAAAACTCCTGCCAAGTATATTCGTTTACAGAAGTTAAAAAATATTTATTTTGCAGCAAGAACATAGAGCATGAGCTAAGTTTTACATCGCATATCTTTAAAAAGTGTTCCATTTGGTGTGCAGGATATTAAGGAGGAATCAGACAGAGGCATGGTCCCGTAAGGAGGGTTCAAACTTCGGAAAGGGCCCACGAAGAATAACGTCCATTGACGTGTCGGGAATTAACCCCGGTCGTCAGTCCAACAGACTACTTCAGTAGCACACATTCTGACTACACACTCAGAATGGGTGCTACTGAAATACTGAACCAATCTGCGCACTCACACTGTTCGTAAGAGGTAATTCAAGCATACAAATATGCACCCAGTACCACAGTTAAATCCCTGTAACTGAAATACAAAAGTCCTCTGTGTCTATTATTAACAATACTCGACTAATGTTGACTGCAAAGTACAGTAACAGGATGTGCATATCGTAAAATATTTAGCAGATTGGTTATGCAGTGGAGCCTAAAGCTCTTTCAAATATCGGGGTCGTGACTTCGAACCCCTTTCAAGGCATTGACAGACAGCCACATGTATGCATTTGTTACTGTCATTTAACGACCCTGTCAATTGCTAAGATCAAATATTTCGATGTGTAAATCATGGAAAATGTGTTTAACTAAGACGCTTACTACTTCGGAAGTTTATTAATTTAATATATTTTAACACTAGATATGCCAATTAATACGTTCAATGAATTTTTTTCCCAAACAGCGGGAAGACTCACTATAATTTGTTTCCAATGTGAAAAATGCGGACCGACGCTATCCGTTAGGAGAAGAGAAATACTCGTGTATACACTGACAGTGCGAGTATATCTCAGTAGAACAAAGTGAGGGAAGCAGTACACAGTTTCTTCTCTTCGTGAAAAATGTACGGATCTTGCAACTAAGAGTACCGGTTGCCCATACCTGAAAACCACTCACTAAAGACACAACATATGGAATCCACAAAAAAGATCGTAGTTATGGGGGAGGAGTGGTGCGGCCGACCCGGGCAGGGCAGCAAACCGGGTGGAAAACAAATTTTTTGAATGAAAAATTTGATCTTCTGAACTCAATAAATTTTAAATCACTGAGCCAAATACGAGAAAATTGAATAAATGTGTTTTTTGAAGTTCATATTTTCTGTTAAGGGGTGGCCATTGGGGTTTCTGGCCCAGAGAACCAAAAACCTAGCTAGATCACTGTCCATATTTTATACGACTAGAAAGACACATTAAATCTATGCTTTTGTAAATTACTAACGTATTGTGGCGTGAAGTTAATTACGAACGAGAAAATTAAAACCGTCACACACCAGCAGCGCATTCAGTATTTAACATGCACACAATCTCATTTACTCCAGGCAGTAGGTTTATAAGCAACTTTTACGTATTTTTGCATGTTCTGTCCAGAGGTTCTGGCTTAGAAGGGTGTGCATTTGAACAACACCTCAAAGCGGATTTTACCAACATAACTTTGACCAATCACTGTGACAAATATTTTAGGTTTACTCTGTAGAACAGATAATGAATGTACAGTTTTCATTGAGTTACTTGAAATGTTCGAAACTGTCTTTACTACTGAATCATGTCGATTATTATTGGATACACCGGTTTAGTATTGCAAAAAAAACAATAAAGTGACATGATATTGCAGACTTTCAGTAGAAAGACAGAGTACTTCTTGTGTTATGTTTACATGAATTGCAAAAGGGATACTCTTGAAGGGAAATGGTAAAATTTCGCATTAGTCTCCGCTTGGATGGTTATTGGACTGATAGGGAAAACGCATTTAGCCGAACAAATTTGAGGGTCTTTTTTCGTTTTGGGGGAAACGAAACATGTAAGCAGAGGTAATTATGCATTATGCCTTAACTTAATTCACGTTGCGGAAGTTACTTATGAATCCATTTCACTCAACGGGTTTTTTTGTCCCGAGCAGGCCTTATTTCCTGCTGATATCGTCTTCATTAACTATACTGCCCTACAATTATTTGGTGAAGAATACAATATACGAGCCTCCTTGTTATACAGCGTTTCATCTCGTACAAAATCCTGCTGGAAAACGGAGACACTTTTGCAGTTAAAGGTGGTCCTTATTAGGTTACGTCAGCATAAAGCATTGACGCACGCCTCACACTGGAACGCGATGCGTCCCGCTCCATTACCGCTCAGTGAGCGATGTACATGGATGAGGAAGTTGATGTCAGCGGCACCGGAACTAAATAAACGCAACCCCCAGTAGCGGTCGCAAATCCTAGAATGCTATTTCCGGTTCCGCCTCATCAACACATTTCACAACATGTTGCTTGATTAGGTACATGTATTCAGATACATTGCTGATGTTTTGTATCAGTGTACGAATTCGTCTACCTAAATGAAACAGGACTTAACGTTGTTCATAACAGAAGTGCTAACAGAATTTGTTTTCTGATTCTTAGTTAATGCTTTTTATAAGATTAGACACGATAAATCAATCAAGTGAGGCCTTATTAACGCACATAAATTTAGACATTTGGTTTGGTGAGTGACTGTTTTATTTGTTAGAAAGGAGAATCATGAAAACTTTTCGTTTCCTTCAAATAAATGTCAAAAGAAATTGGATATTGCGGGCACAAAGTTTCTCGAAGGCGATCAGTGAACAAAGCCAACAAACTGAGGACGTTCACGTATATTCTGGGCAAGCAATGGAAGAATGAATTGTACGCGATGGACAAAAATTATTCTAAATGTAACTGAAATTTTAAATGTACTTACAAGAAATTAACCATCTCAAAATAGAAAATTCCTTCTTATTGAAAAATGGAAAATGTGCTGCGTTACGATTTCCTTAGCTTGCCCTAAGTAGTTTAAATCATGAAAACAGCACTACACCCTTCTTATTTCGAAAACAAATCCAACATCTTGTGTTCCACCCGCATACAGAACATTATAATGCTGCTGTTTTTGGTATTATTGTTGTTAAAGTTTTACTATTTTTTCATTTACAAATCACCAAATATTTAAAAAAGTGCAACTAGAATGAATAAATATGCCGTGAGTGGCATCACTTGTTTATATAGTTATTTATTACGAATTCATATTACATCTGCCGGGCTCTTTCAACCATCATCAAATACATCCAGAAAAAAATACTAGCAGGAAGGAAAATCTCACATATAAAATTTTTAGGTTAGAATAGTATCGTATTCTTTACAGTCGACGTAGAGTTATAACAGGAAACGTCCATACGTCCAGTGCACGTAAGAAAAAGGAACAGAGAAGTTTATGGTTTGAAAATTTGTAGCAGGTTCCTGTTGAGGTATGAGAAAGATGAAATAAATAGCAGCTCTTACATTTTGGGATTCTTCTGTACCACCGAAAGGTTTCTTGTCGGAAACGAATGATTTACAAATAAAGCCCATTAAACGTGCATTCAATTTATGCAGTTCTGCTTTAGATAACTTTTTACAGCAGGACGTAATTACAAAATATCGGGCGAAAACAATCCTTGTATTTATAAAAACTGTCAAGTACAAGTGTCCTGTTAAAGTGTGGTTGCCTGTTTTAACAATTTCGGGTGAAAGCGTAAATAAAAAGTTTCAAATGTTTCCTTAGGTTGATGGATCCACGGACAGCAACTGTCTGTAAGAATGGAGATTAAATGCATCGAGTTAACAGTGTAGGAATTTGCATTCGACGGTCAGAATGCACTGACAAGGAGTAAAATAACAAGAGTCAATGCAATGTAATGGGAATTGTAGAATTTTTCCGGAAGCTTCCTGCCAGTGATTGAGGGAGGAACAAAGAAAGGACACCAATTGTCAGCATTATGGCAATAATTAACAGAAGCCTACTTACAGTCAACGGCTACTTCGGTGCAAGAAAGATGACCTAAGCGATCGAGTTGACATACTTGCTACCAAATGCTTTTGGAATAGAGGCTTAGCGATGCTTTTAATTTAGATACGTGGGGGATTTAACCAATCCATGCAAAATTTCGATGTGGAAATCTATTTGAAAACTAGTAACTGACTCCATGGAGCAGAGGCCTTCGTGAGAAGCTAACAGTTTCTCAGTTAGTGAAGAAATTCCCTGCATTTTATGGAACCCGGAGGTTCATAACCTCGTTCACAAGAGCCCGCCACCTGTCCCTATCCTGAGCCAGCTCAATCCAGTCCATGCCCCATCCCACTTCTTGAAGATCCATTTTAATATTATCCTCCCATCTACGCCTGGGTCTCCCCACGAAAATCCTGTATGCACCTCTCTTTCCCCCCATACGTGCTGCATGCCCCGCCCATCTTATTCTTCTCGATTTGATCACCCGAATAATATTTGGTGATGAGTACAGGTCTCTAAGTTCCTGCTTATGTGGTCTATTTGAAAATTCCTAATTGACAAAACGAAAAAAAGACTGCAGAATAATATTAAATTATTTCCTATACAAACAGAACAAGAGATACAGATGTGAAGAGAACCAGTTTAATATTATTCCCAACAAAGCGCTGAAGCAAATGATCGATATTTGGTTTCAGCGATTCCCGATCTTGGATTCAGAGTGCTAGTTAACAGGCGTCATTATTTCCTGGGAAAGAGATGTGTAAGAGAAATATAAGGAAATTGAGTAATTAAGTAAACTCACAACCGATTTCTGACCACAAAAATTCCTAAAGGCACGCCCACGATGTAAGAAGCCCACAACTGGGAGATGACAGCCATACAAACAAAGATCAAGGTTGTTATAACATTGTTGCAGGAGCAGAGTTCACTGACGTAACCGTCCCAACTGACTCCTTGTACAAATTCAATAAGACAACCGTGGCCCGTCTATACCTTCTCGCCTCTGGTGAGAGAGGGCCCTGGTCTGAATGTAAACAGGTCGAATTCAGCAACGCTTAGCACCGCACATCCAGTAGGGAAACTTCGTCAACGTGATCCATTTTGAAACACTTTCTGCTGTTGGTCGTAGCACTTCATCTAGAGCTCAGACAAGGGCGGACGTTCAGTCACCTTCCCGCAACATTTTGATCCGACGTGAAAGAATGGTGGCGTCCAAAGTGTCTGAGCGAGAAGGCGCATATGCAAGTGCCACGAAAATCCAAATAATATATTTATTTACAAGAAGTACTTTTAAAACAGGGGTGGGTATATGTACTTATATTCGTTCTTCACACAGATACGTTTTCAACATACATTTTTTTTAGGTTTATTCTTCTCATTGTACATTTATATGAAGTAAAGTTTTGCTGCTTCCAAGGAACTGAAAATGCACGTTGGTTTACAATTGTGAAACAATATACTTTTTCCCTGCATTTTGTCAAATTCTGAACATGACGTGTGGGCCGGGACAGCGTAGTCGGTATAGCGACTCGCAACAGGCTGGACGGTCCGGGGATCGAATCCTGGTGGTGGCGAGATTTTCCGCAGCCGTCCGGACCGGCCCTGGGGCCCACCCAGCCTCCTGTACAATGGGTACCGGGTCTCTTTCCTGGGGGTAAAGCGGCCGGGGCGTGGGGCTAGCCACCCCATCCCCTCCTCATGCCGAGGCTCACGAAAGGGTAGAGCTATACCTCTACTCCCCCTCTTGGGCCCTCAGGGCCTGTTATAGGGTGAACCTTTACCTTTTTTGAACATAAGGTGCAGAGCTCAAAATAGAGATTTCCGGTCTCAAGGAGAGCCTTTAAACGGGGACCCTTTAAGCATAATGGATAAATCTAGATTTGAGCTCGTGGCAGATATGAGTAGATTATTAGTGTATTCCTTGCTGTTATAGGGGTGTGAAAGTACGTATCTCCACAGTCATTTTGCATTCCCCAAAATTGCTGACTACCTATCCCAAAACTATCCTCCCTTATTTTACGTTCAACAGTTAGTGTTCAAAAGCAAAATTTACGCACTTATCGTGTCTGTTCCATGTACACTATACGCCTCGTGGTCCATGTTCTTTTACTTTGCACTCGACCCATTGCTATTAAGCGAAAAGGACGAATCATGAAGCTTCTGTTTGTCTTAGCTCCCCACTGTCCTGTTACACGTACAAGGTCCTTTAACTGAGCTACTGAATACTATATGGGATTAACTGAATAGCTTGCACTTTTATAGCCCATAAGAAATGTCCCAGAGTTTTCACAAAGCTGTGTCACTGGATCCTATCCTCAGTAAGTTAACCATGTCCGCAACTTGACAGAACATTCCTAACGCTGGCCTCGTATTTGCATGCAACATTCCTCGATGTTTTAAGGATCCAAAATTATTATACATCTCGTATTTCTACGCAAGAATTTAAGTATCATCATCATCATATTCTTCTCCTCCTCCTCTCTTACATATAAAATTCATCTGAGAAACTCTTTTCAAACATCCTCATTTCTTTCTCTTTACTTAAACTCTTTTACATGGTATTCAGTTGTGTTCTCAAGCAATCCAAAGGGAAAGGACAGACATATACAGAACAAATTCTGTGCCAAACCATTAGGC
Organism: Coptotermes formosanus; assembly: GCA_013340265.1. Classification (NCBI taxonomy): domain Eukaryota; kingdom Metazoa; phylum Arthropoda; class Insecta; order Blattodea; family Rhinotermitidae; genus Coptotermes; species Coptotermes formosanus. The sequence goes on along the minus strand of BLKM01006251.1, from coordinate 3,601,616 downwards.
ACTGACACAGGTATATACATGCGTCATCTACTATTTTTAAGTTTAATCACGTTGATGCTAATGTATGAAAAGCAACCGGAACTTAAAGTGCAGCTTTGCCATTGACGTACACTTCCCTCTGACAGAAAAGGCAAGCGTTTTATTAACCAGGCACACCGCACGAAATTTTAGCATTATCACCAAGGGGCCCGTAATTCTGATATTCATTCTGAATCTTGGTGAACATTCACAGGATAAATTGCGTTCAACTCTGGGATTTGTCACTGTAACGCTTTCCAGTTGCACTCCAGGGACCCTGACGCATTACAGACTCTGAATTACTGTAGCCTTTCTCGAATTCGTTACACTTATCTTCCATAATTGCAAATCCGGCAATGATTGCTCCCTCGTTCGCTGCGTGCATATTTCACAGGTGAAATTCTTTGTCTCTTACAGGCCGTTCGGTAAGGCCTGAGCTGACAACTGAGCGCGGTGGTTACAGTACTGTTTGTGGATTAGCCTACCCACTGTGCAAGGCAAAGTTCAGGTTTGGAAACTGTGTCGGACTTTTTGAATGCAGTAAAAGATATTCTCGTACAGCTGATTCACTATTGAGTTTTTAAGGAACGTTCTGATACAGACAGCTTGTTTATTTGAATAAGACGACACGACAGGGTACAGACAGGCGCTCACAACTCTTTCAAAAATTTCGTAGAATAATATATTTCTGCATACCTTAAGAATGGCGAGATAACGTGGATCACTGTTGAAAACTTCCCATTACCTCACTCATTTTAACCGTAGTTAAGAAGTAGGTGACAGAGTCTCTGCATTCAGTTAGAAGTTAGTGCAAAAGGATTCAAATTGTTGATACTGGAATTAGTTCCTTTGAAAATTTTAAAATATTGACGCTTCTTATCGTAGGCTAATTGCATTAAATATTTCTCTTTTCTTTCGAAATTGTCTTTGACCTTGGGCAATACAGGATTCAAAGTACACGCGGCTGGCTAAGTCTGGCTGGCTAAGTTTTTATCTTGAGAATAAAAACTTCCTATAAGTATGTTACAAAAGTCATAAAGGCGAATAAGCAAATATATATTTGAGTTCCACACTAGTCATGCCATGCAACTACTTGTACTTTGGAATAAAAAACTGCGTGCTTTCTCCTTTTAAATTAACCTCGGATGTTTCATATTATCATCACATTTTATTCCTTTCTCATTTTCAATAAATCGCAATGCAAACCGCCCGCTCAAACAACAAGAATAAATTTCGTAACGCCTCAATGCACATTTCAGAGCATATAACTGTAAAAACAATGAAGTATCCTAGCAGATTACAACTGGCTTATAGGTACCTCAGTTGGCCTAGTGAACAGACTCTGTAATGAAAGAAAACGACTCGATTCCTGGCACAGGTAAGAAAAATATTTTTCGCCACACAGATGATACCGGCTCGGAGCCCTTCTTAGCCTCTAAATAAATATCTGGAGATCTATACGCAGGTAAAAATCGACTAGAGATAAAACTGACCAGGCAGCTGCAACGTTAAGAATTTGCGTATTTATACCTGTGCTCCCCCCTACGTCTTCGTGCTGTAAAAGAGTAGTCCCATTACAGGCCTCGACAGGCCCAGAGGGTTCCAGGAGGTTGAGGCTCCCAGATTTCTAGACAATCGGCACATGAAGGTGGTAAGGTTGTCAGCCCTAAGCACCGGCCGCGTTTACCCCCCAGGAAATATTCCTGGTAATCATTTCTGTTAGAGGCTGAGTCGACCTCAGGGCCATAGTGCGACCGACAGGATTATGCCAATGAAAAAGTCCAGTGACACCATCGGGAATCGAACCCGCAACCTTCCGGCTTGTAGTGCACTGCCTCAACCAACTGTGCCACCGCGGCCCCCCTTCCTGCTGTAAAAAACAAATTAATTTTTGCGGCTGATGTTTGGGTTTCGCAACCGTGCACTCTTCTGGCAGTTACCGGTACTGGAAGGCACCTGTTTGTTCTGTCCCTCCATTTTAGGGACACAAGTGGTAAATTTACGGAATGTTAGCAACCAAAAAGTAAAGTACAGTATATCACACATTACAAAGTCACAACATCAATTTTCGTTGCCGTGAAAACATGAAAATATAAATGTGTTCTTGTTACAAAACACTAATCACCAAAAAATGCACAAAGAGAGTCATATCGTCAATCGTAACACACTTCTACATGTTTCGACACTGCTGGATCATCTTCAGGGAGAACTTTCCGTTACCGTTACACTAGGGTTGCACTTTATAGTTGAGTGAGAATATGCTGTTGACTGTGTACTGCGTTGTTTTTGGAGGCGTGAAGTATCTGCGGTCCCGCCCGGGACCGCAGATACTTCACGCAGTACACAGTCAACAGCATATCCTCACTCAACTATAAAGTGAAACCCTAGTGTAATGGTAAGTTCTCCCTGAAGATGACCCAGCAGGGTCGAAACATGTAGAAGTGTGTTACGATTGACAATATAACTCTCTTTGTGCATTTTTGGTGATTAGTGTTTTGTATGATATAGTGCACGAACACGTAACACATTAAATTTGTGTTCCTGTTAACTTCAAAGAACAAAAATTATTTCTAAGACCGTCACGCACGTTATTTGTTGAAGTGCTTGCAGGTCTACGTGAATTATGTTTACTAACACAGTGTTAGGCTATTTCATGATTCTGTTTCAGCTGCATGAATCACATACTGCTACATCGGATAGGAAAGTGTGAAAACCTTACTTCTTCTTTAAGGTGCTAAACACAAATTTACTGAAGGAACTGAGAGAAAAGCACGATGAAACTGAACTACACAGTAGGTAGCTCAGTGACAGTCCTAAGCAGCTTTCTTAACTGTTGACATACCATACGCCAAGTTCTGTTACTCAGTTACTAAGCCCATGAGCCTCAAGTTAATCTGTTGCTCTTCCACAAAAGACATGATACAAAAGTGAATCGCTGTAAACATTTAGGCTAATTTATCTTAGCTCACGATGTCGCGCAACTGGTCCCTGGAGCGGTCACTGTTTGTTCAACATGAATATTCATAGGAGCCATGTTTATTGCTCACATTTGCGAAGAGGGAGAATATAGTATACTCCGAGCAAAATATTAATGACACAGTTTGTCTTTGCCTACGGTTCTGTCAAAGGACGAACAAAATACATTCGCATGTTGAATACGGCGGCTTCAAGTTTCACCTTCAACTCTGTTCTATGGAGGATGTTCATAAACTAAGTAGACGTGAACCATACGCTACAGAGTTCTCACCATAAGAATGGCAGGGTGGACTGCAGAATATTTAGTGACGTTGAAACAGTGAAAGTCGGAAGGAATGGGACGGTTGTGTTAGGTGTAATTCGAACGGAAAAAAGCCTCGCGTGGCCTTTTAAAGGCATATACCAGCTTTCGTGTAGCCTGTCTAAAGAAAAATACGTAGACCTCTGCTATAAAAGTCGGGTGTTCCGAATACGATTTCAAAATATTGTGTTAACGCCTAACGAAATTGTTCAGGTTGAGAATGACTGAAATCAAAAGGAACACGATACAGAAATAAAAAAACAAAGAAACAACTGTAAATTCCAACCTTCTGGGATGTCGACTGGTAAACAATTATTGGCATTTTAGGGGACTCCAGTGCTTCCATCTTCACAGACAGTGAAGTCTTTAATTTAAAGACGCTGTAAATTGCTACGATATTACACCACCTTCCTACGGTTTGTAAATAGGATATATATTTAGCATAAACTGCGGATTAAAATTGTTTGAAGCACGTATATGACAGGAAAAAGAATAAGGCAGGAAGGAGTCACATAACCAGCTTCACAATTTGAACCTGTTGCACGTGTCACAAAAATGAGATATTCGTAAAGATATTTAGAAAAAAAGCTAGATTGGAGTATGACGTTAAAACAAATTTTAAGGAAAGAGATAATGAATCTGTCGACTGGATTCATTCAAAACAGTACGCAGTTCAGTGCCGGGCTCTTGTAAAATTACAGGTTCCATTAGAGGTGGATATGACTGGCTTGCTAAGCTTCACAAGTAGGCAACTGCTTCAGCACTTTACTTGACACGTGTCACCCTACATGTAAAAACAGAATAGTAAAGAACAGAATACAAATAGTTCTGAAATTCTCAATATGCATGAATTATCACTGTCATCTACCTCAGCAGCTTTAGATTTATGGGTATTAACCTGCCAATTTAATTCTTATGTCTTCCATAATATAATAATTTTAAAAGAAGAAGAATTAGAACAAATATTTTAAGTGAAGGGAATTATATACCATCGTAGGAATGTTTCAGGATGTAGAGGATTAACTGCGTTGAGTTCATTTTTCATGAATGTGTGGAACGTACCAGGTTGCTATGTTGTACAGCCACATCCACAGCCACATCCACATCCACAGCCACATCCACAGCCACAGCCACAGCCACATCCACATCCACATCCACATCCACATCCACATCCACAGCCACAGCCACATCCACATCCACAGCCACAGCCACATATCCACATCCACATCCACAGCCACATCCACATCCACAGCCACAGCCACATATCCACAGCCACATCCACAGCCACAGCCACAATCCTTACACTACTCTTTTCTATGAACTATGATTCGCCTCACCTTTTTATTTGGCTTTTATAACATGATCGTTTCCTTCACTTTTTTTTGTAAATCATAATTAAATTATGTAAATTCCTCGGTAATCCGGACTTCGGATATCCAAGTCCCCTGGTGGTCCGTGCAGTTTAGGGCGAACTACAGCCCAGTATTTCCCACTGAAATTATTATTACATGACAATAATAATAATAATAATAATAATTATTATTATTATTATTATTATTATTTACTGTCAGGTACAGTATTTTCGCTTTAAGGAATCCACTTTAGCACAGAATATTTGTCTTTTACATATACGACAGAGTTTCCCTCGGTAGTCCGGATTCCCGGATAATACGGGCCACTGTTCCCCCAGTATAGTCCGTATTACCGAGGGGCTACTGTTTGTTAAATAAAGCAACATTTCTTGCTAAAGGTAGCCAACTCACAGTAGTCACTGCTTACAACCGTCTTTTGGTACCCATCTACATAAAACAGAACTTCCCAAGTGGTGTCTACGCTTGCGGCGCACTCTGTACTATGTTCTCTGCTTTTCTGTGGCTAGCCGTACAGTATAGCTCTGGAAGCTATTTGTATTCCAATAGCCAACTTTACCATTTTCCAATTTTGAAGTAATTTATCTTTGGTCTAGTTTTTCATACTTTCAGCACAGGGTGGTTGTTCTGCAGTCGGGGCCACCGACCGGTTATACCTTGCGGCGAGGTGAGAGAGATTCTATTATCCCGTTGAGGGATGACTACACTACGATTTTCCAATTTAAAAAGTGACCAACTTACAGCAACCAATGCCGAAGGGAGTCAACAGAACACGATGCGCTTCTGTCGAAGTCAAAACAAACACACGTGTCATGTTAACTCGTATTCGTCTACTGGATAGTCACGCGCTTGTTTAGATGTTTAGATGCAATATATCTGAAGAATTTATTAACATAAGCACTGATATTTCATTTATAATTCTGTTAAAGATAAAATGCCTTTCGATACCAACGTAAACTATGCATTTTACATTTTCTGTGACATAATACTGCCTTCAATTTTGGAATATTAAAATTTCAAATAAAGTCTTTTCAGAAATGTTAAGCTGATGCAAGGGTTGCAAGGCGTACAGACTGCAAGTGAGTTCGAATCTGGTATAGGAGTCTGACAGTCCTCATGGAGAATATCCGTGGTTTTCCTCAGCCACTAGAAGCAAATGCCGGAATAATCCTCAAATTACATCAACATCGAATTCTACGACACAGTTCCGAATTTATTGTCTACTAATTATTCAGCCATTCGACGCCACATATTCTAAGTTATTGACAGTACGTGCATGGTGAAATAAAGTGCAAACAAATACATACATACACACACAGACACATACATACATACATACATACATACACACACACACATACACACATACACACATACATACATACATACATACATACATACATACACACACACACATACACACATACATACATACATACATACATACATACATACATACATACATACACACACACATACATACGTACATACGTACGTACATACATACATACATACATGCATACATGCATACACACATACACACATACACACACACATACATACATACATACATACATACATACATACATACATACATACATACATACATACATACATACATACATAAAAGATAACACAAGAGAAAAATTCTCTATGACCTGAATACAAACCTAAGACAAATTTAAGGGGTTTTGTTCCAGGCATCCTTAACTTTGTACAGTTTCAAAGCAGGCTCATATAACTACTGTAAGAAATGTTTGTGTGAACGAAATGAAAAGCGGAATGAAGAAAAAATTACAGATATTTTGAACGCAGGAATTCTTAGTTTTTAAGCTTACAAATACAAACTCAGGTTAAAAGAGTACAACTTTCAATCCAGGTGTGTGACAACATAGCTCTTGAAAATTAAATCGAGCGCTTGGGCTCTACATGCAATTCGTCATGAGGTGTTAGAAATGCAGAGGCGATTTCCGGTACACTTTAGTCCCTATAATTCACGGATAAGAAGAAAATTTAAGAGATTAAAATAGTACACACGTCATAGCAAAGAATTAAGTGCTTGTTTAGAATTACCTTAAGATGTTTCCAGATCTCACTGTATTTACTTATTTTTGCCTCATAAGAAGAAGCTTTCTTTTGGAAAGATTGTATTATATTGTCAATCGAGAAAAATATTAATGACTGACTCGGGAGAATTAAAATAACAAACCAAATGTAAATACTATTGTAGCATATTTCGGGAGGCACTGATACAACTACGAATCAATTCAGTCAGGATAGCCAGTCTAAGGGTCTTTACTTGAAACCGGGCTCCGAAACATTGAAAGAGGAATGATGAATAATGGAGAGCGCGTTTCGGTATGTGGATTTAAAAGCTACGTGGAACAGCAAGTGAAGAAACCTAGGAAATGATTTCATGAGCAGGTAACTGGGGCCAGAGAATATGTAATCTGAGGCCACAGTTACCAAGTAAATAAATAAATAAATACAGGTGTAAGTACCTCACAATTATCCAATTTTTACAGACTTTTTCTTCTTTGTTTTCCTTATACCAATATGGAATAGCCTACTCCAATACGACTTTACCAATAAAGCAGAATTAGAGAACGCTCAAAACCCCAAATTTTGTTAAAACTGTTAAATATTCCCTAACAATATGCTGCAGCTCCTATAAACAGTTGAGCACTTCACAAGTAATGCAAAGTGGGTGTCATCATTGTTAACGTAACGGTCAAAGTGGCGGTTCTTAAAGAATGGAATGAATAATGAATGATAGCATACGTGGCGCTCTGTCAGACGGCCGCACCGCAGAGCTAATAAAACTGGGAGCGAACTATGAGAAAATACCAGCCCTGCTGGCGTCTGTAAAGAATTTCTCGCATCAAAGTCTGCGGATTATAGCATAGTTCAAGGACATATTATTTTCTGGGGTGCGCTGTCCTTTATAGACACTAATTCCTAACACTTCAGTAGATATCACATTATATGAGACATGCACTGTGAAAGCAACCTGCTTCATATTGTAAGTGCAAGTTTTCAGGTCTTCACAGCGGTGTGGTTAACGACTCCGATCTTCTGTGACATGATCAAGTGTCACTGAGTAACCATTTACCGACGTTTCAAGGGAACACAATGCCCTCTGAAAGCCCTCCAGAGACACACTGGGCGCAGGAAGATGAAGGCGGTATATTCGTTCGAAACGTCGGAAACTATTACCCAGTGACGCAGGGTCACATAAAACACACAGTGGAACCCTGATATTGATTAGTTGGTTGAAACAAAGGAGAAAAACTATGTAGAATACAAAATCAGTGCGTAGGCTACATACACGTAAACTCGACAGTGACCTATGGTACGAATATATACACTGTGAATGTGACTTGCATACTGTTCTGCAAATATAAATATACTCTATTTATACAAAAACACTAATCACCAACAAATGCACAAAGAGAGTTTTATCATCAATCCTAACACACTGCTACATGTTTCGACCCTGCTGGGTCATCTTCAGGGAGACCTTTTTTGTTATCGTTACAGTAAGGTTGCACTTTATAGTTGAGTGACTTCACGCAAAGAGTTCACGCCTCCAAAAACAACGCAGTACACAGTCAACAGCGCATTCTCACTCAACTGTAAAGTGCAATCTTAGTGTAACGGTAACAAAAAGGTTCTCCCTGAAGATGACCCAGCAGGGTCGAAACATGTATGAGTGTGTTACAATTGATGATAAAACTCTCTTTGTGCATTTGTTGGTGATAAGTGTTTTTGTATAATATAGTGCACGGACATGGAACACATTAAATACTCTACTTACGTTGTAGTCACCAGTAAACACGGTCTTCACCAACTATTCTGACTGTACGAGAATTACTGAGTCAAATACTACAAATGCAGGTACGAATCCTCCTTTAAGCAAGGCTATAAATCCGTCTATTTTGTTATCTTCTGTATATAAGCCTTAACAATAGACGTAGCAATATCTAACAGATTAAATTAATAGAAATTTTTACGTCTATACAGCATGTGGAATAGACAGAAAGAAATTCGACTGAGAACAAGCAGGCGATTTGGAAAATTAAGAGTATCCGGCTTTTCAGTTAGTACCACAGATGAGGCACCAACAGGCGAGGGACCTCATGGGACCGAGTGGGAGGGGGGGGGGGGGTTCAAAGGCAGAGGATAACAAAAT